>CP106733.1:13120068-13720068 GCA_025506655.1 Gossypium rotundifolium
TCCTCGCGACCTCCATTGCATAAACCAACCTTGGTCGCCTTGCATACGCACCTTCACTGTTTGCATTTGGTGCTCCACGACCTCTTACCGAACCATTTCCTCCATGGTTGGACCACGACCCCTGTCGCTATCGACCATCTCTACCCTACAGTACATAACCTTGGCTGTTGTCCGAGCCCTATTCGGATCCCGAGGACGTCCTTAATCAGTGAGACTTAGACTTACACCTAAAACATTCCGTTCCGGTTCCAACACTCATCGACATGATACCTTCCACATCGAACACACTGACGGTTCGGATTTTCCATAGCCGGCTTAGCAACACGAAGCGAAATTTTCAACCTCGGTCTTTTTGAAGACCTCGGATGATTCAGACGATCCAAAATTCCTCCTATCCGGTTCCTATCCTTATCTCTCGTTACGTCTCACCAGTCCTTAATCCTTGAGCTACCTTAGCCTTTTCGACTAACACGAAACTCCGTTCTCGATGAGGAGCTATCAATAACCTCGTGTCGTCCCTTAATCATCCTCGAACCGGACACATCACTCATGCTCGTGAATAACTACCCTCAAGCATATCGGCTTAACCTTAAGAATTCACCTCGTATTCCGCTTCTGAACTTGTTCCTTGAACCCATTCAGAAACGCCTTCCTCTGCGTATCAATATAATAAGTACCGACATACTTCTTTTGGTACGCTTTAACGATCTCGGTGAGATCCTCTGTCGTGGCACTATCCCGAACCGTTAGTCACCATTGATATGTCTCAATGCAGCGCCACCATTCCTTTCACTTTCTCCTCGGTAGTCGATCGAGCTCATCCATAATTCGCTCGGTTGCTTCCAACCAATATTCACCAGTCTTGGATGCCACACGAATCGCCCAAACACCTCACTCAGTTGGCTCGGAGTCGCCGGCATGACTTTCGAGCTTTAATTTCCTCCGCACCACCACAAACTCAAGAACTCGCAAAGACCTGACCTACAACACAAGATCTTCCCCGTCTGAGTTTTTGCTCCCACACCAACAAAGTGGTGGGGGCGGTGGTACCTCATTATCGCACCTTGACCCGATCCAACGGGTTCGACCTAGTCATTCTTCCTCTATAGCGTCCCACGACGACGCGTCCTCTAGAATTCATATCTAACGTATGCTTTAATCTTATTTGAGAAAGTTTTATGAATTAGTACTTTTGTTTCACTTGATTACCCGTGAAGAAATTTTATGAAAAGGAATTTAGGAGTGGTTCTTTCATATTCACACATGCAGCAGTCTTTTCATTCATTCATACATCCATCAACCAATTATGAACCTTTTCATTCGAGATATGTTGTAGTTTTCATTGTTGTTGTTTTTCACTACCCGTGGGTATTTATGTAATTTGTCCCTGAGGATATTTTCGTAATTTTTCAAATAAGGTTCCTTGATAATTTTGTCAAAAGTATTTGAAAATTTTATAGTCCCGGTTCTTTGGTAAATTTGGAAATTTTGTGGTATTTGGTAATTTTAATTTCGAGGTAATTTGGTAATAAACTATGGTAAATTTGTAAAGTTTAATAATTCTGGGATATTTCAAAATTTGCAAAACTTTGAGGGTTCTTTTGAGAAATTTATTTTCCAAAACGATGAAGTTGCAAAATTTTGGAAATCAAGATCATTTTGGTAATTTTGTAAGTTAGGGCAATTTTGTAGTTCTTCCAAAATCAAGGTATTTTTGCTATTTTGCAAATTAGGTTTTTTTTGAACTTGTTATAAAATAATGTTGCTTAAAACTGTGGGTATTTTAGACATTTTTATAAACCAAGGGCATTTTGTAATTTTACCACTAGGGGTATTTTAGTAATTTTGTAAATCGAAGTTTTTTAAAATTGTATAGAAAAGATAGTTTCCACAATTAAAGAAAAATGATTTTAAGAGTTTAAAATTAGGGTTCCTATAAAAAACATGGCTAGTTCCTTTGGGTTTTAGTTATTGAGTTTAGCCTGACCGAAGTCTTCTTGGTCAAGGTGAACTAAAGCTACATGACCAGGCGTGATTCGAGTGGAGAGGAGGTGAGTCACACTGATTGCTTAAATACCAAGCTCCACCGAAACCATTCCTAGACATGCATGCAGAGGTTGCCACACCCACTAAGTCTTCGGGTTAGGGTGAACCGAAGCTACGCACTGTAGGATTCTGCGAAGAGAAGGTGAGTCACTAGGACCGCTTAAATACCGTGCTCTTCGGATCCAATCCTAGACATGCATTACCATGGTTACCACACCTAACTCGATTGACTTAGCCATAGGTTTGTTTAGTGCATTAAGTCTTATGTATTTGTGTTTGAGTAGACTAATCTTAGGGTTCAAGTTCCTATCATGCTATTCTACGTTCCATTCCTTTTCTACCCTTCTATAATTCACATAATCACAGATAGTTCGGATACTTATCCGGTGGACTGCAGTCAAAGACTTGGTGCCATGCTAGAATAACTGAAAAATTTCTAAAAGCCCATTTTTTGAAAAGCCCATTTTTGAAAACATTTTGGGCCCCACAACCCTCAAGCCGAGTTTTGAATCAGGCTCGATACCAATTTGTAACACCCCAAACCCGGCCCATTCACTACTACCAATTTGAAATGCCATCATGAAAACGTTTGAAACAAATTTGAACTTAAGGATAAAACACGAAAATTTTGTTAAGTTTAGAAAATAGTGTTCATTAAAATTCTTAAGTAAGGTGTGGTGTTTATAAAATATCCGGATTAAAACTTTAGTATATATAGATTTAAATAAAAATCGTTTGCAAATAATTCCTCAATTGTCAATCCATAATAAAACACAATAATAAACTTAATGAGAAACACTTAACATGGACTTTAAATACTTTTAGGGGCCTTATTACAATAATTGAATAATTAAAGTATCAAGATATAAACGCTTAATTAATTATAAATATCTTTCACGCATGAAAATCGCATACGCATGGCCACCTTTGTATCCACTCCAACCGGTCCAAGCTTTACGCATCACCGAAAGGTTTAAAATATTGGGTGAGTCAAACCGACTCGGTGCATAGTCATTTCACATATCTCCACATATGGGCTTGGCCCATATCCACACAGTCCATACACATAAATATGCAATTATGAAGCCCATCTCAACCTAGGGTCCATCCATTACACCTACCTTGGCGGACCCTCGCTTAAGGCCGTGGCTAATCCACCACCGATCACGTAATGATCCACATATCTTACCTTGGTAGACTTGTTGCTCAAGGTAGTGGTGAGCCACCGATCCCATAAGGATCCACATATCGGTCAGGTCACGGTGATGCACAGCTATCAACCAGAGAGATGGGCACTTAGCCAACACCTCCTTGATGAAGCACATAGCTAACATCAAGCGCTAATGTAGCACGAGGCTAGCATTAGACCACGCATACATAATGATGTACACCCTTCCTTCAATTTTCACATCCCAAGTCCTATGCATATATGTGTATCATGTTAGATTAACAATCGTAGTAAATATTTATCACATGCTCACCACAAATATCACACATATATCATAGGCAAAATAGAGCACTTACACGAGTAATCGATTACCCACTACGGTATCCACCATCTTAGCCATTATTTTCGCTAACATACACATCATAATCAAACATACTTAACAACATACAATAACGGAGAATAGTGCGATAACTACGCTTTGATTAGCACAATTGACTAAATCCAAAAACCCACGTCTACCGATTTGCACCTTTGCGATTGTAGAACTCCTTCCTACACCACCTAAGTCAGAATAGGCTAACATTATATACCAAAATGGCCTATGGCCGAAAATCACTACTGCCTTACCTTACGGATCTAAATCCTGAAACCGCTCCTTGTAGTCGACAACTACTAGATCCCGAAGAAAACCTTCCAAATTTCAGCCATAGAATTCTAAAGGAGTTAGATTCCTATATTTCGCTAAAGAGAGATTGAAAATCAAATAATAGTTGATCTTACCTTTTAGGATGAAATCGGCAACACCCTTACACGTCACAACAAAGATCTGACTTTGGAAGAATTTCGACTTTTGGTGCTATGAAGAATTGACTAGGTTGGATTGTGTTTTTGGTTTTGAATAAAAGCAGTGGAGGCTAGGAATTGACTAGACAAAAGAAAAGAGAAGAGAAGAGAGAACCCTAAGAATTTCTGAGAGAGAGAGAAGGAAGAAAATTAATGAGTAGTCCTCCTTCCTTCCTTTTATAGATTTAAATTATCATCTAAGGAATCCTTACTTGGCCACCACTCTTCTATTTGATAGCTTTATCCTTTAATTATCATAAAATAAAAGAGTTTAATCCAACCTTTATCTCATGAGAATAATGATAAATAAATCCTTATTTATCTCTTTAAAAATACTTAAGATAAATCATCATTTATCCCTATTTAAATAGAATTTTAAAGAGAATAAAACTCCCTTTTAAGAGCCTTGTTGTCAGTCCACCTCGTATGTCGGAAGCAAAAATAAAACTTCTTTATTTGCTTCCCATGTGACTCGAACTCGGGTCCAACACCCTTGCATGTGGCGCCATTTCCAGAGGCCCTAAGTGGCATCTTGAGCCATTTTCCAAGCTTGTTTGTGTGTCAAATTTCACATTTTTCTCTTAAGGCCACCTTGCCTTAATTTTCCTTTAACTTAAAATTTTAAAATTTCCAATGTATCCCCTTTTAATCCTAGAGTTTAAAAACCTTTAAAACATCACCAACCACACTTAAAGCCTATTAACACTTGAGTTATGCTCCAAACGCACAACCCCTAATCTAGGATGTTACATTTCAAAAGTACTTTTTCACAAAGAATGCCAAACACTTAAATTTTTAAGAACTTCAAAGTATTTCTGAAAGACTTTTGAAAAACACTTCAAAAATACTTACCAAAACATTACAAACCGCGCAACCAAACTCAAACCTAAAATTCTACGTTGACTCTGAACCAAACTCAAACCTAAAATTCTACGTTGAGTCAGCCTCACACAACCCAGAGTTTTAATCCGTACCCTTATACAATATGATGTGAAGCCAACATTTTTGCATTGATTCAACTCATAAGTCATCATGACCGACCAATGGACATTTGGATGTCTGAAAATACCAAATTGAAGTGCTAAAATGGGACCCATCAGTTGGTGATAATCGATGTTGATCTTGATCTCATCTAGAATTGTCTCTTTTTGTCACAACTGAGTTATGAGTGTTGTTGGTTAATGATAGGCAGCTCAACATTCATCAATCCTTAAACCTCCTTTTAACAACTTCTTTTTTATTTAAGTATAAAATTAAAATCAGGATTTTCATTTTTGGGAAGTGAGTGAAATTTTTATATTTAAATTTTGGAATGATTTTTTAAAAAAAAGATTTTGGTCAATTAATTTATTTATTTTTAAATATGATAAAAATCTAAGAATTTAGAAATAGATGCTTTTATAAAATGACAAAAGAAGAAGAATGAAATAATGCAGCCAACAATCTCTTTACTATTATTTAGTAATTAAAAATATTAACATTAAATGAAACAGTAAATTGGTATTCATAAGCCGAGTAATAAATAAATTATTCAGGAAACTAAATAAATAGATTGAATCCACCCATAACCTAACTTTGCATCATCTATCCGCAACTTTCCACTGACTATTAATGCCTTTTGAATCTTTCAAGTAATAAATAAAACTTAGACTCCTAATGTTGTTTAGGTTATAATAGGTCATAGGTAACTATATTTTTCATAAATTTACAAGTTAATCTTTATACTTTTATTTTAAAGAATTTAGTTCATCTATTTTTATATTTCAAAATCTTTATACATAATTTAGCTCCTCTATTTTTATATCTCAAAATTCATGTCCAAATGTCAATACTAATATTATTTTTAGTTTAATTTATCGGTGTAATATTTTAAAATAATAAAAAACTCACTTTATTTTTAAATTTAACAAAATAATTTTAAGAGCGTTAATAGTTAGATCTGAATTTAAAATTTTAGAAAGTAAAAGATTAAATTCTGAATCTATGAAAAGTAAAGTAACCTATTATTTAACTTGAAAGTTCTGCACATTCTGGGACATCTGAATCAAATTGAATTCAATATTAAAGAAGCATATTTTTCTAACATAGACAAACAAATTTATAAATTGATTGGTTGAGGAGGTAAAATGAAAAGTGGGTAAACTTGTTATTACAGAACAATATCAAATGGTAGAGCAGGTAAAGAAACTAATAGTTCCTTAAAACTTTCTATTCCGACAAATTATTTTCTCTTACCATATCAAATTCTTGAACAAGATCCTAGGAACCCTCCCAATTCTAAATCTATATTAATATAATCCCCATTCAAAAAGCCAGAAGGAGCATGAATCCAGAAAGCAAAGCCAAATACCCCACCTGGAAATTCCGGCTCTCACCACCAAAGTTCTGGTCAATAGGGTACAGGCTCCCTGGTGGACCAGTTGTGTATATAATAGATGGTGGAGTAGGGGGAAGTGGACAGCAATGGGTTGGCGGCTTTTTCGGTGTAGGTGGCGGAGACAGCGCCGGTGGTGATGGTGGGGGAGGGCATGGCGGAGGTGGTGGAGGAGGAGTTTGTGTACATGACGGGGTACACTTGACGCCTTGATCACCACTCTCATCAAGCTCCCTTGATTTCAAGCCGTTGATGGGGTATGCAAAGGTGGCGATTACCAAGAATATGGTTACTGCTATTGCCGGCGGATTGAAACGGGTCGTTTTCGCCGACATGGTGGCGAACTGAAGATGAGGAAATTAATTTGTGAAAGAAGAAGAAATTATGGGAGTTTGTAATTGTAGGAGGAAAATGGAGTGAATGAGAGGGGTTGTTAGGGGCTCTTTGTTTTTCAATTTCAACTACAAGGAGGAATAGGAATAGGATGGTCCAAAAGTAAAGGCCCCCACCATCTAAACTAATACATATGGGGGAGTTTGAAGTGAGAAGGATTAAGTGACGATAGAGTATTTAATTCATAATCACCGACAATCCTAATTTACACATCAATACTGAAGTCTATAAACCCAAATACAACATTTATTATCTATGAACAGTATGAATCCACCTTGGAATGCTTCATGTTGTGCACACATGGCACGATTAGTTCATTGAAACAGAGGTCTAATCATTCAAGTTTTGATAACTACATACCAGGGATGCCATTCAAATCAATCAACTTGTTAAAGAAATATATGGCTTATCCTTTTAATTTATTCTTTTAAATAAATTGATTTTAACTCAATTTGCATACAAAATTATGGGCATATGATTAGTGATTTAACGAAAAAGAAACGAAATTCATAATGGACTTGAAGCTGGCGTTGAAACTTGAAAGAGGTCAACAATCGCTTGGATTGCATTGGGATTTCTATCATTTTTTTATTAGACTACACTTAAAGTTTATAAGTATCAGAAAAATATATTTTTAGGTATTCATTTTCGTAAAATGATTCGTAAATATTTATTAAAAATATTTAAGAAATTAATTCTGAGTTTAATTAAGTTTTGAATAGGTGAATTAGTTTAATTTAAGGTTAATTGGGTATAAAGATTTAATTGAATAAAGGGTAAATTTAAATTATAGAATGAAAAAAATCAAGGGATTAAATTAGTAATTAAGTCATAGGTGCCAAATGTGTGGTAAAAATAAAATACATGTGTAGTAAAAATATACAAACGTTTGTATTATATATATGAATTTATTTATTATATAAGAAATAATAATTATTAAGTTAATATAATATTAAAATAATAAAACTATAATAAAGAAATAAAACAAAGAAAAAGAAAGAAATAGAATAGCAAGAAACGAAACAGAGGAAGGAAAGAAAGAGAGAAAAATGGAAAGAAAAAGAAGGAGAAATTAGGGTTTTGAAGCTTAAGCTTAATTTGGTAAGTCAATTTAGTCCCTATTTTTGTAATTTTGATGTTTTTAGAATCCTGGAACAAAATATTACTTGATTTATGTGGAAATTTTGTAATTTAGTAGATTTTTAGATGTTGTTCATGTTGAACAATTTGAAGAATTAGGGTTTAAATTGATAGAATTTCACGTTAGAAGTGAAAAGGGATTGAATGGTAAAATAAATTATAAGTTTTGAGTAATAGGGACTAAATTGAAATAATTTCAAAATTAGGGTTTTATGGTGAAATTAGAGAGTTGAAATTGGTTTTAAGTTAGAGTTGAATGAAAAATAGAGAATCAAAATATGAAGAAAATAAAGTTAGAATTGAATAGGGATTGAATTAGAATTTAGGCAAAAGATGTGTATTAATTGAAATATGTAGTATGAAATTGAAGTATATTGATAAATTTCAATTGTTTTCATTTCCGTAGCTAACATTGAGCCGGAGACATCAGCTAAGAAAGGGAAAGAGAAAGTCAATGAGGAATAGCTGGGAAAATTACGGTTTGTATTTCTATAATCTGAATTTAATTATTAATTGTTAAATTTTGATTTAAATATTTATGGTAAGATATTAAGGTAAGTATTAGCATTTTTTATATTTGAATATTGGATAATTGTAGTATTAAAATTGAATTGAGTTGAATTGAATTGTATTGAATTGGAAATTTATGAGTATATTTGAATTGTGTATTGAAAGAAAATTGAAAAGTAAATTGAATACCCTATTAATAATGTCGGGCTAAGTCGGATATAGTTGGCATGCCATAGGATTGGAAGAGTTCATGGATACTTCGACTTCGAGTCGATGAGGCGCTATGTGTCGTATTATTATTTCGTCGAATAAATCCGATGAGGTACTGAGTACCGTATTGTTATACTTCGGCATGACCGATAAGGCACTGAGTGCCGTACTGGTGTGTTTGGGTTGGATCCGCGTATTCGTCTGAGTCCGAGTCGTTAATATGGATATATGGATGAATTGACCAAATGATTGACATTGAATGATATTGAATAAGAAATGGACATTGATATTGATATTGAAATTGAATAGAGAATTTTATTGTGAAATGCTACTGAATAACAATTGTGAGATTGAATAGAAAATATGATTATGGAAAGTGATATGGATGATGAGTTCATGAAATTAATTATTGGTTGAATGATTTTTATTATGTATGAATTAGTACTTAAACATTATAAATTTTTGCTTAATAAGCATTCGGATTATAGAAATACCACTGAGTTTATACTCAACGTACGGTTTGTTTCCGTGTGCAGGTTAGGTTAGGTAAAGTCCGATCGTTGAATCAGCATCCAAAGCCGATCCCGAACTCAAATATGTGGTGAATTATTTTCTCTTTTGAAATGGCATTTACCTAGGTTGTCTTTTGATATCATTTTGTGATGAGAATATTAATAGTGTATAAGATGATATTGGTCAATATATATACAAATATATATTGCAATATGGTCATTTACATGGTGTAGTTTGAATTGATTTGAATGGTATTTAAATAAACTGTTTAGATAATTTATGTTAGATATCTATAAACATATATGAGTTAGATCGTTATATTGATAGTTTTGACATGTTTTAGATGAATTTAATTGTATTTTGGATTGGTTGAATAAATGGTATTTGAGTTGCTTGTTGTTCAAGAATTGCAGGATTGGTAAACTTGTTGTATAAGGTTCATTTTGAGTCCAAACGGCTTGGCACACGGGCGTGTGACCAAACCGTGTGAGACACACGGCTTACACATGGGTATGTGGTTAGGTTGTGTGTCCCTTGCAACTTAAAATTTTAGAAACAGAATGCCTAGGTATTGCCACACGGGCGGAGACACGGGCGTGTGTCTCAGCCGTGTGAGGTACACGGCTTAGCACACGGGCATGTGCTCGACCGTATGAAAACTACACCTAAAATTCGAAAAATAAATTGACCACACGGCCTAGCACATGGGCGTGTGGCTTGGCGGTGTGAGGTAAGTCAGAGAGTTACATGGGGTAGGACACGGCCTGAAGCACGGGCATGTTTTAGGGTCACACGGGCGTGTCCCTAAACCACACGGGCATGTGAACTCTGTACATAGGAAAAAAATCGAAATTTCGCGAAAAATTCTCTGAGTTTTCGATTAAGTCCCGATTCGTTTTAAATTCTTATATTGGCCTCGAGAGCCCATAAAAGGGACAATATGATTAATTTTATGATGTGTTTGCTATTTAACTTGTTTATTGTTCATAATTGATCTGAATAGTTTGGTAATGCTCCGTAACTCTGTTCCGATGACGAATAAGGGTTAGGGGGTGTTACACATTTAATATGTACCCTACTAATAATTTAAAGTTTGAGAGATTTTATTAACATTTATTAAGTTTTTTTGAATATTTCAAATTATTTCAAATGAATTATTTTAATAAATTTTATTTTTAATTAAACAGATTTTAGTTTCCAAATTTTTATTGAAAATGCAAAAATCATTTAACTTTTTTTTTGTAATTGTTCATATATTTTAAAGAGTTTGGACTAAATTGACAAAAAATATAAATCATTAGAGGTAAAAAGGTTGTTTTACTTTTTTTTTATAACAACCACATCATCAATTTTAACGGAAAAATTAACAGAGAGATCAAAATTTTAAATGAAAAAAGTATAGAGACTTATTATCCCAAAATTAAAGTATGTAGACTAAATTTTAAATTTCATAATTTTAGTATATTTAAACCTCAATAAAGAATAACTTTTTTGAATAAACTTTCAAAAGAAGTTATTTGATTCTTTGCTAAAGAGAGTATGTACAGACTAATGTCACTATCGGTAGGTATGGTGGGTGAGAAATGGCTTTCGTCAGTGTCATATAATCTTATTTCAATAAATTATTAGAGAAATGTAAGTATATATGTTATAGTACCCAAGCAATTAGCTCGATAGTTACGTTGGTACAAAGTTTCCTACCCAAATAATAAGATTTGAAAAAGTTCCCAAATAAAGCAAAGCATGGTATAATTCTAAAAAAAAAAAAAATTTAATGGGAAGTGAAAATAGAACATGTTAACAGGGAAGATAACAGGATTGCGAATGCTTTGGCTAAACAAGCCCTTAGATTGAAGTTAAGTTTTTACAAATTTTTGTAATTAACTGATCATATTTTGAAGCTCATTCGTAATAATTTAGAGGATTAATTAGGACTGAATAAATTATTTGAAATAGTTTCTACTATCTTTATTTATCAAAATAAAACTAATAAACCAAAATAAATACTATTTTGATAATAAATGATTATACCAATTGCTAATGCAAATAAGTTCATTGTTCACTAAAAGGGATTTGAACATTTTAAAAGAAAAAGTAGGAAGAAAAGTTAAACTTGGTGATGATTATACTAATTTCATGATAATGATTCTTGTTTGATGTTTGTTGTAAAGGCTTAATTTGGCTCTGGATGTTCAAGTTTTCAATGTTGTTCTAGATGATTCTACACAAGCTTTGGTTCCTAGATGAATTAACCTCATTTTCTACCTTGTCAATAACTGAGAGCATGGATTGGTTTTCTCCTTTGTCAATCCAAAAAAAAAAAATTTGAGAGCATGGAGTGGAAATACAGTGTGCATGCATGGCAAGCGGCCTGGCTCGGCTCAAGGCCACTCGAAATGTGGGAGAGTTTGGGCAAAAATGTAGGCCCGAAAAATGGGCTTAGACAAAAAAATAAAGCCCGTTTAAAAAATGAGCCGGGCTCGGGTAAGGCATTTTTAGCTCGGGCCCGACCCAAATTCTTTAAATGAAAAAAAAATATTTTTTAATAATATTTTTTTATTATTTTTCTCTTTATTTTACTACCATTTTACTTTTATGTTTCTATTATTTTGTTGTTATTGTTTAGATATTATATAAAACTTATTTTATTGTTAATTTTGTTATTATTTTAAAGACATTTGTTAATTTTGTTATTATTTTAGAGGCATTTACTTGTTAAGTTGCATCTATTTTAGGGCTGCCAATGTTACGACTTTTGTGAAAAGATTGATGGGTATTACAGGGATGAGTGAATAGTGGGTTACAGCTAGGATTCAAGAAAAAGGTGAAGGTAAATGCATACCTTGGGTGAGTTTGAGGGACTTGATTCTGACACATCCAGATGAAAAAAAGAAGATTGACATCTTTGCATTGAGTATTTATGGGTTGGTGATCTTCCCCAAAGCGCTACGACATATAGATGAAGCGGTTACTGATTTGTTCGATCGACTTGGCAAAGGAATCACGCCGGCGCCTGCTATTTTAGCTGAGACATTCAGATCTTTGGACGCGTGTCGAAAAGCTGGTAAGGGCAGATTTATCGAATGCGTACAATTGCTGATGGTTTGGTTTCATAGCCACTTTTGGAAGGTTGACAAAGTTTCTTACCAAGTGTTCTTTGAAAGTTACTCCCCTTTAAAGGAGGCTACAGCTATGACTAGGAGAGACGATCTATCAGAGTTTACTTTAGGGATTTGAACATTTTAAAAGAAAAAGTAGGAAGAAAAGTTAAACATGGTGATGATTATACTAATTTCATGATAATGATTCTTGTTTGATGTTTGTTGTAAAGGCTTAATTTGGCTCTGGATGTTCAAGTTTTCAATGTTGTTATAGATGATTCTACACAAGCTTTGGTTCCTAGATGAATTAACCTCATTTTCTACCTTGTCAATAACTGAGAGCATGGATTGGTTTTCTCCTTTGTCAATCCAAAAAAAAAAAAAAAAATTGAGAGCATGGAGTGGAAATACAGGTGTGCATGGCCCGGGGGGCCCGGCCTGGCCTGAAGGCCAGCTCGAAATGTGGGAGAGTTTGGGCAAAAATGTAGGCCCGAAAAATGGGCTTAGACAAAAAAATAAAGCCCGTTTAAAAAATGAGCCGGGCTCGGGTAAGGCATTTTTAGCTCGGGCCCAACCCAAATTCTTTAAATGAAAAAAAACTATTTTTTAATAATATTTTTTTATTATTTTTCTCTTTATTTTACTACCATTTTACTTTTATGTTTCTATTATTTTGTTGTTATTGTTTAGATATTATATAAAACTTATTTTATTGTTAATTTTGTTATTATTTTAAAGACATTTGTTAATTTTGTTATTATTTTAGAGGCATTTGCTTGTTAAGTTGCATCTATTTTAGTGTTATTTAAGTCTACATATTTTTAAAATTTATTTTCAATTTGTTGAAAAATATTTATTTTGATTTTTAGTATTTTTATGTATTATATATATTTAAAAATTATAAAAATATTATAAAAATTAATCTGAGCGAAAGGGGTCGGGCCCGGTTTTAGCATTTTTATATGGGCCGGGCTTGGTAAAATTTTATGCCTATTTTTTGGGCCCGACCCAGCCGGAGCCCAATGAACGAGCTTAAATTTTTAGTTGAACCCGGCCTAAACCCGGCTCGGCCCATGCACACCTCTAAGTGGAAATGGTTCTTATTTTAATTATGTTTTCTAAATAATTTTGACAAAAAATAAAAAGGTAAATTTTTATCGAGTCCCTTTTTCTTAGAGGTGGGCATGGGTCGGGCTACTCGGCCCGGCCCGACGGCCCACCCGAAAAATGAAAGGGTTCAGGTAAAAATATAGGCCCAAAATATGGGTTTGGGCAAAAAAGAGGCCCGTTTAGAAAATGGGCCGGGCTCGGGTAAAATTTTTTAGCCCAAACCCGACCCGAATTATAGATTAAATATATATATTTATTTTTAATTAAATATACTTTTTAAATTTACATATTTTTATTTGTTTTAATATTTGTTTTAAAATTTTTTATTTAATGAAAAAAAGTTCAAAAATTACATATTTTTTATTTATTTTTTGTTTTAATATTTGTTTTAAATTTTTATTTTATGAAAAAACTTAAAAAATTAATATAAGGTAGGGCCGTGTTTCGGGTTTATCAATTTTCTTTCGACTTGGGCTTGATAAAATTTTAGGCCCATATTTTGGGCCGGGCCGGGCTGGACCCGGAGCCTAAAAATAGGCTTAAAATTTTATCTCAACCCGGCCCGGCCCAGCCCGGCCCATGCTCACCTCTACTTTTTCTTCTCTGTTTTGCCTTTTCAGTGTGTCCCACAAAACCACGTGTCATTTTTTAGTGAGCCACACGTCCTTGTATGTCAAAAATTAGTACCGTCTACCTCATATACCAAAATATTAGAGGGTGAAAAAGTTAAAATATCAAAAAATTGCAGATTCCACATTAACAATTTTGTCAAAATAGAGGGAGATCTTTTTGTCATTATCCCATTAAAAAAAAGGCTTTATTCATAATTTTACCTTTGAACTAAACCCAAATTTTCACATTGGTACTTTTTTTTTCTCATTTTGGTACCTAAATTTTCTATTACACTTTTTGGCCCTTAAAACTAATGGTATTAAAAAAATTCTCAACCAATGAAGATGTACCACGTGTCAATCATTGATCATTAACGTTGCTGATGGTTGGTCAAAATATTTAAAATGTAAAAAATATTAAAAATTGTAAAAATTATTAGAAAAACGTAAACATTATTTTAGAATTACTAAAAAAAATTGTAGAATTTATTAAACTTATCAAAAAGCTAGTTAAAACTGAATTTATTGCTCAGAGGTTATTTCTACAAGGGATAATGACAAAAAATCCTGTACTTTAATGTAATTGTCAAAATGGTACCTCTACTTTTAATATGTCTGATTTAGTACCTCAATTTTTCTTATGCCTAACTTTTGGATACCTCGGGCTGACGGTGTTAAATTCTATCAGATTTTTGCATGTGACCCAATTTTAAGATGCCAAGTGTCACTTTTGTCAGAATTTTTATTTTAAAATATGCTAGGACCTCAAAATTATTTTTAACCACAATAAAACAAAATAAAACTCCAAATAAAATTTCTCAAATTTCTCCTAGTTCTTCGACTCAAAAACAAGTTCAACTTTTTTTTAATATCTTAAATTTTCAGTTTTTTTTTTCAATTTCAACATAATCTATTTGTATTTAGAAAGTTTATTTTAGAAGACTTTCTGATCTAATAAATTATCAATTGGTAAGAAAAAACCCAGCGTCTACAACGCAAAGCTTTCATCTCCGTAGCCTTCAATGCCAAAAATATTTGTCTTCAACCAAGCCTTTATCTCCAGCGATGTTGTAAAAACGAAAAATTATGTTTCTAATCAGTATTTCTGTAATAAAAAAAGCCAACTCCTTTTCAAAAATTATAGAAGACTGCATAACTTTAGAGCACAACCAATTTGGAAAAATATAGCAAACTAATGTAATAAAAAAAAAAACCTTAGGAATGAATAAGTGCGGCCAATACTCAATAAAAACTTTCTGTCAAATATATAAGAGTTTCGAAATTTACTAACATACAAGAAATCAATTACAACTTAAACCCTTATTAAACAACAGCTAAAATAACAAGATGCAATATAATGATAAGCATCAATATAAAGTGGGCTGTTTGGAGATATGTCTTTAATGTTATCTCGATTCAATCTTCACAATCTAATGGATCTAATTATTTGATCCGATCTAATTTAACCCTATTTTCAAGATAAGTCGTTTTAGATTGATCTTTATAGAGGGGCTTGCATATTTAACATTATCAACAACATTTAAAGTCCAAATATTTTATTTCATAAATTGGTATATGGCAAGTAATATCCCATCGCAATGTTAGTAAGTGGCAACTATCATTGGCACTAGCCCCTTGTCATTCAAGATCAAGTTTAATGTTAGTAAGTGGCAACTATCATTGGCACTAGCCACTTGTCATTCAAGATCAAGTTTAATCGACGCTGCTTCATTGAAGAGAAAAATCAAAGGATTTATTACAATAAAATTTTACAAAGAATGATTTTATAAGATTTCCATAATCATTCCGAGCAAAAGTTACATCTCTCACTCTAAGCACTTTCATAAATTCCCAAAAATAAAAGCTTGATCATAGCTTAGGAATTAAATGTATGTACATATGAGAATGAAAATGTAGGGTGAGGTTGGGGAGGATGCGGAAAATTGAATATATGTGAATGAACCCTTATCTTCCATTGCTCTGATTTGTTTATTTATTTAGAATTTACGTAATTTCTCATTTCTGGGGTTGCTATGACCTTACCGGGATTTGGCAGCTCCCTCCTTCATTGATAGGCACGAAACTCACCCTTCTCTGCATGAATAAAAATGAATCAAATATTTCAGTTTGAAAATACTAATGATGTGGAACCATTTTCGAGGTAATAATAAACACAAGATGGTATATTTAAATAGGATTGACATGATAAATTAATATTTATGTTTATCATATTTTTATGTAAGGTTTTGATGCTTTTAACTATTTATTTTGCATTAGATTTATATTTAAACGGGAATAAACTATATATATGGGTGTTTCCCTTTCACCTTCATTTTTAATTTCTGTTTTAATAAAATAATATGCATGCATCCCGTTAGAAGGCGTGCATGCACGTCTTGAAAGTTGAAATAGAAGAAGTTAACTCCAAAATTTATCATGGGAAATGACGTAAAGTATAAAGAGATATGTGGTGATTTTAAATGTGATTAATATGGCATACTAAAAATTTACATGACACAAAGAAATCTCAAATAAGAGATGCATGTAATTAATTGTAGAGCTAATTTCCAGATGTGATCAAATGCATTGAAAAGCCCAATTAGTTAATGATATGAAGTCGTCCTAAACCCATTATAATTTTTGTACTTAGGAGTGTGCTTTGTTTTGGTACACCCACTTCCAAATATCCCTTAATTACTTCCCATTCCTTACGTCATGCCATTCACACTTTGCAACTAAACGGATTAACATTACTAAATAAATGTCAACTGTTATGAGTTAGGCTCATTTAGCAATTTTTTTTTATAGAGAGTTTAGTTTACAACAAAATTAGGTTTACAATAAAATAAATTTAATATTTTTATTATTTTTATATTCGAAATTTATGATTATTTTTTTAATAATATTATCTTTAAAGTTTAAATTTATATTATTTTTTAAAAAATATAATATATTTTATTAGTCCACCCACTATTTATTATTGAGTGTGTCAAACCATGATTTTGATAATACAAACCTTAAGAGTTTTTTCAAAGAAAATGCTAAACATAGCCTTAAATCTAGCTTAAGAAAACAAACAAACAAACAAAGCTATGAAAAGAGGAAGAATTGGTGGTGAGAACAAACCTGTCTGCCCTTGAAACCTTGTGCGACGGCGCTTCCATGGTCACCCTTCCAATGCAGTAGCTGTGGTTTCACCATGCAAAGCTGCATGATTTTTTGAGCGGCGTCGGCCTCGTTTTCGCTCTTTTTCATCAACCTCTCCACTTCCGCCTTGGGAATCCTCATCTTAACCCTCACTGCTCCACTTTTAGACCCTTCACTTTTGTGTTTGAGGAGTGAGAGATCCGACACAGATCTCCTCGACAGCCTCAGGCTCTCCAGCCTGTCTTTAGCACTCATGTTTAAACCCGATCGAACCCTCCTTGGAACCCTTTCCTCAGGCAACTCTACCAAGAAATAAAGCCTGTTGGGTTCCAGTTTCTGAAATGGAAACAATGGCTTGGCTCCAATACCATAACGTTTAACCGCCTCTGATTCTAACAAAACATGTCCTGGATAATCCTTAACAACCTCTTCAGCTGTCACTGGTGTCTTCAACTTGAATGTTTCCCCATTTATCTTCATCACTTTGCAACTCCTTTTCCCACCCAAACTATTCCCCATTTTCAACCACTCAGGATTATTTAACAACAAAACTGGCTTGGTTTCTCTTTGGCTTACTTTAAAGCATACAAGATTAATTCATGGTGGGTGTAACATAAGGGTATTTATATATACATGTGTTTTGGGGTGGGGGTTGGGGGGGCATGGTGATAAGGGATCATGGTCAATAAAGAGGGCAAACCTTTTGAAAATAGGCCCATTTGTTTGGCAATACCAAAGAACAAAAGTACGTAAGATATCGCTTTCACATTAAATTAAAAAAAATACATCACACATATATAACTAACGAAATTTTAGGCTTTGAATAATTTAACTACATAATTTTTATATATACTCGTTATTAATGTTAGTTAGCAATGCTTTTAAAAATAATTGAGTTAAAAAGTACTTTTGAGTAATATAATTTTTATTTATGTTTTATCAAAAAATATTTTTAATTTTTTATCCAAAAACACTTTTGAAAAAATTTAAAAGCATTTTATTTAGTAATATTTTTATTTTAAAATATATATTTTTCAAAAATACTTCTGAAAAATAAAGCTAAACAGACTCTAAAGTCAGATTAAATTAAACACAATATGAATATAGCACCAAATAAAATAAAAATACATAAACTATTTATGTATAAAAATCTAAAATTTTAAAATAATTATAATACCTTAATCATATAAGGTATATCAGCATTTTAGAAAATAACCCTGTGTTTCATTGTAAATTCTGACCAGCGATTATTTTCATTACTTAAGGCTTCATCTATTATAATATTAATATAATATAGTAATTCATTTAATTTAAAACGGATATAAATCTTTGTTTTATATTTAGAATCAATTCTCTTAACTCGATTTTCTATTTAAAATTCATCTAATTATTATTTTTAACTTTGTTTTATTTGTAAACCCATTTAGTTCAATACGTTTTAATTATTAAATATAATAAATCTATAGGGGATCGAAGTGAGTGAAGAAAAGGATGGTGGATAACGAAATGGTTGATGTTGTCTTGTTTGTGCTGTCAAAACTGGTTTAGGATCATCACACTCCCACATGGGATTAAGACAGCACATGTGGGAATATTAATTTAACAAAATCCACATGTGCTAATTTGACAACAAGGGGAGAGAAACCATTTTTTCCCATTGTTCCTACCAGGTATTAGAACGACTGCTAAGCTTGATTTTGAATGAAACAAGGTCTAAATTGACAGTCCGCTCATCTATTTGGATTTTCACAATTCCTTGCTACCTTATCTATGTTTAATTAAATCTCATCTACTTTACCCAATTCTATCAAAACAATTACTAATGCAAAGGCCTAATAATATATTAAGCTTTGCAGTGTAATAATGTGTAATTCTTGTGGAAAAATTGTAATTTATGGGAACTTTGAGGCATATTCTCAAAAATAGGTAAAAGTGGAGTGTTGAATCATAAAATTATGGTTTTATATTCCACTCCATGAGATCTTTACAACGATATATCATATGCTCAAAATGGTTGAGTGATGAATGAGAAATTGATGGCTTAGATCCCACATTGGTTAAATACTATATGTGAAATGTATATATATGAGAACCCACTTGAAAAATAATTGAATTGATGGCGTAGATCCCACATTGGTTAAATACCATGTGTGAAATCTATATATATATGAGAACCCATATGAAAAATAATTGAATGCTTAAGCTTGGAATTTTATCTCACGTGTAGGGCGGTGTAGGTCTAAACCCATTGAGGTTGGGGCACATTCGTAAAACGTGGGCATGCAAAATGTTGGGCCCAATATGGGCTTGACTTACGAATATTTTAGGCCAACACAAAATTTATTTTTTTCTCAGCAAATATATACAAAATCTTATATAAAATGACATATATCCTGATTTGATTTGATTCTAATCAAATCGATATAATTGCCCATTTAATACAGATTTTGTTTCCTTATACATGGATATTTCTAAAAATTCCTCCACTTTGAATGCCTATAAAAGGCTAAGACTTTTTCAGAATTTTTTTTTGATTAATCTCACTCTCTCACACCGAAGATTATTTTCTCTCCAAAATTCTTCTCTTTTCCTTTATATTTTCCAACGTTTCGGTAATAGAAAAAAGGCATCGCTTGTTTGTTGATCACTGCAGAGGTGCTACTGCTTCAATCATCGTGTTGTTGTATCGGGAGACATTCGACCAACGTTTCTCCAAGTACCGTAGGAGCGATCGAATCTGTCTTAAGGAAACTGTGTAAAACAGGCTTCAACATCTAGTAAAACTCATTTCTTCTTTTTGATTTCTGCTTTTTGTTATATTATTTATTGGTTTTTCATATCCGATAATTTAAATATAAATTATTCAATTTATTTTATTTTATATATATAAATCTTTGTTTATTTATATTTATATATTTTTGTTCGCTAACGTGTTTTGTCCAACAATTCTAATGTAATTGCGATATGTTTGGATTGAGAAAGGATTGTATAAAATGGTGACGTCACGTCATCTGTATCCTTATAATTATAAAGAATTAGAATTACTTACAATTACTTACTACCCTCGTAAATATTTTTTCATTCAATTATTCTGTAACTAGTGTCCAAACATACCCGATGTGTTTTTAAGAACATATAATCTTTTTTTTTATTAAAGATGTATTTGGAAAGTCAAATAGGAATTAAATTTGATGTAATTACTTATAATTAACATGTTTGACATGTTTGGGTAACCACTAAATTTAATAGATCCCATTAAATTGAGTGTAATAACCCCTAAAGAAGCAAGAGCAAGACCTAATTGAAAATGAATCGAATTATTGATTGTGTCATAAAGACCCTTATGACCCCACCCCAATTGTCCTCCCGGAGGAATATGTGCTTCCAAAAGATCTTTTATACTATGATCAATTCTGAAATTAGTATACATGTGACCTACTATTAGGAAAAAAATTGCAATAGCTAAATGATGGTACAATATCAGTCAGCCATAAACTTTGCGTTTGTGGATGGAATCCCTCGAGAAGGGTTAGAATGGTAGTTTTGATCCTTGGGAGGTACCAAATAAATGACTACTTGAATCAGGGTTTTGAGCATAAAGATTCTGTTGACCTGAAAATATGGACATAACCCTTGGGGATGTGATAATACATCTAAGAAATTATTCCATCGAACATATTCACCCCGGGATCTAAAAATAACGAAGTGGACTAAGTGTCCTGTCCAAGCCAAGGAACTTACTCCGAATAATCCTGACAAATGATGATTGAGATGAGATTTGACGTTTTTGAACCACGAAACGCTAAATTTGAGATACTATGTATAGTACATATATTTCATTGGATTCATCTATATTAAGCTTGTATCTTTATACATTACAATAATAGAAATAAATAGTATGGTAGAAAGATTTACTTTTTTTCCACCATACTATCAAGTTTTATAGGATATTACTGATTCTAGTCCATTCATTTTATTTAAGACGTGAGATTTGAATCTTTTTTTCTTAACTCATTGATAAAAGTCAAGTTTCATTTAAATTAATCACTTTGATTGACAATTTTACATATATTTTAAGTAAAAAAAAAAGTAGGAACTAGAATGAACAGCATTGTAGCAATAAATGTGAGAATATTTACTTCCATAATTTTATTGTTTTTTTTTTTTCGCAATAACTTGGGATTTAATCTCATAGAAATGATAAATTTGTCGCTTGTAAATTCAATGCAATGACTTATATTTCAATGACATCGAATCAAATCAATATTATGAATAACAATATCTAGGCTATCAAATCGATTCACCGTCAAGTATTGAATAGCATAACATAGGAAGATCTTTTATCCACACCTAATATAAAAAGCAATGCATGGTCCAATCAAAAGAATTCATTTCCTTTATATATATTCTTTTCCAATTGGAGCTTATAAGTAGAAAAGAATAAATTTAGATGGTCTTTTATGGCTCTGATGGCGACTAGAGCAATGCATTATTGCTTTAAGGGAAGCTACCATCGAAGTTCACTTTGAATCTTTGAGTACCTATCATGAGATTTATAAACATTATCTGTATATATATTTGCACCACCGTTAAAATTAATCAATTATTTTGTTTTCATTGAAAACAATTTTGAAAAATTATTTTGGAAAATAGATTAATTTTCTAGAAAATGTATATTTTTGGATAATTACGTAAAATATTTTTGATTGTTGACAAATTTTCTTGAATTTTTTAAAATTATTCTTAGCGGAACAAACACACCATCAATTATATTTGTTACAAAATATTATAGAAGCATTTCCTTATAGCAACCAAAATTTATTTTATAATAAGATCATATTTATAATAATTAACATATTGTATAAATTTAATAATAAACAATAACTAATTAAAACTTAGTTTGAAGTTACATATATTACATATATGAGAGTGAATAGTGATACATTACAGCTAAAAGGGATAAATTAAGTTAAGCATAATTTAAACAAGTACTCATATTTATTTATATTATTAGAATATTAATGATTTATATGGAAAAGTATTTATTATTAAATATTAATAAATTGTAGTATATATTCATCAATAAAATATTAATGTAAATATTATTCAATAAAATAAAAGATTATTTTAAATTTTAAATTTTAAATTATTAAAATATTAATATTTATTATTAAAATAAAATTGTAATACTAAATCATTTATCAAACAATATTTTGTATCAATAAACTGTTCTTTTATTAAATATAAATAATTTAACATTTTATCATTTATTAACATTTTATATCAATATTTAATATTTAAAAGAATAAAATAAAATAAAATAATTATTAATACAATCACTTTGATTCAAGTTAATTTTATATAAAATTAAATCACTCATAAATAAAATTTTTTGAAAAATGATTTCTATCTTTTCAAAAGAATAAATTAATGTTCTGTAAATCATTTTCATTGACCAAGCAATTTCTCATGAAACAAACGCACGAAAATGTAAAAACATTTTTCATAAGTTATTTCTGTAAAACTACACCTTACAATTTAAAATATAATTAAAACAATTATTGATCTAAAAAATTAAAAACAAACAGTGAAGAGGGGGAGTCATTCTAGTATGTTATAATTACTGCATTTTACAATAAATTATGTATAAGGGGGAAAAATGAGATAATTACTATGATAGCGTTACATCCGTACTCAAGATATACAAAACGAGGATTTGGGTAGGGTTGAGACATGCCTAAACCGAACCTAGGCAAGCAAAATTTTCAACACTCGAGTCAGCAGTGTTTTGTTCCTAAGAAAACAGAACAACATCGTAATCCAAATACCACAGCTTCTTTCAAAAATTGGTAACTCAGAGTGGACTTTTGCACTTGTTCTTTTTCAACTTTGGACCTGCAAAACCCAACTACCCACCTCACATCACCTCATATCACGGATATGGAAATCACCTTCAGACAATCCTCAAGCATTACGGCATATATATATACAATATTCAACGTAAGCAGGTTATTTAGTCCCTTGAGGTCTAAACGAAAAGATACTCCGAAGAGGCAAAAACCCTTTTTCCACGGTTGTATAAATCAAATAATGATTTCATTTAATATGTTGTTTCTTCAGTTTTCTTTGGAGATTTTCCCTACCTTTACCATTATGTGACGGATGAGGCTGTTGAAACTGCAAAGCCATTAGCTTGAACATCAGACAAGCACTGAATGTTGCGTTTTTGTTTCTACGAAGAGAATTTGGGTCAATTCCTGCCTTATGAGCTGCAACAACACCTATAGCTTCCCAATAGTTTGAGACCCTGACCTGCACAAAAGATGACGTTGCATTAGTTATCAAGTGTTTACGCTTCTGATTTTACTGCTAAATATGATTCCACTGCACTTGGTTTTTATGTAAATGATGATATCTAACCTGTCTTTCATTTCAAATCCAGAATCGGCATAAATTTTGATAAACCCTTAAATTAATTAGTCTTGTTCAACAGGGAAAAAAATTTCATATAAAACAGTCACTTTTGATTTCCAAACTAGTGTACATAGAAAGAGGCTCTTACTATGAGCATCCACTACATTTTTTAGGTCTTTTACTCCAAAAACCTAACCAAAGAAACAAACAGAATGAAATAGAACAAAACTAATAATAAAAAATTAAGCCAATTAGATGCCATACCACTTGGATCCCAAGTTTATCAGCAGTATCATTTAGAACTGTTTCATTTTCCTCCACACAGATTATCAGAGGCTGTAAACGAGGGAAGCAGAGGAGAGAAGAAAACAGTCATTATATTGCTGTTGCAACAAATTAAGATTACTCATGGTTAAAATTACAAGATGTTTTTGGTGGGCCAAGAAAGTATGAATCCAAAGTGCTAGTAAGCACATGTGCCATCACTTGGTAGGAAGGAAAGGAAAAGGTTTAATCTAATGGTTGAGCAGCAACTAACAAACACATTGTTATGAATCTCGATCATTAGACTAAAACATTTTCCATCCTTCCCCCTTTCCATTTTCCCCACCAAACATGAATTTCCCAGACATTTTTTACCATAGAAGGAAAAGCACAGATAGTTTGCTTTCAAATTTGTACCTTATTTCTCTTGCTTCTAGCAAAAGCAAGAGCACCATCTCCTCCACAAGCATCTACTGGCAGAATAACACTGTCAACATCACTTGCCAAGATACAACCCTTAGCCAAGGACTCAGGGTTTTTAACCAAGTACTGTGGTGCATTACTAAGTCCCGCAAGGACACATGGCAAAAATGTGTATCCTATCTAGTCAAAAGAAATGAAAAGAGACATAAGTACATGGTATGCAGGGGAGTTCTTCCTTGCATGCATGTATAATGCATGTCTTTGTGACAATAAAACTCTGTAGCCAAGCTTTTCAGTCAAAAGTATTGTGAATAACCAATCATACTATTTCCTTTTGATTGTCTAATCTATCTATAGCGCTCTTTTATACGTGTGGTTCTTTCTCCATCCCCTAGTTCATTTCCCATATTTTAAACTGCTGTTAGTTCAAACCGGCTCTAATTAATTGTCAAGGAAAAAAGAGCTACTGATGCCATGAGAACACTGATTTTAATATGCTTTGTTACTCAAATCTGTAAACATGGCATATTACCTTTTCGTCTGTTCTAGTTTTTGCTGACTTAATCTAGGAATACATCATCTCTCATCATTCAAAAAGTTTCCAACCACAAAGTCTTTCTGCATTTAGCCTTCAATTCTTGTTCATTGATTAATTTTTGACGTTCCATTTCGTTGTTACTTTTGCTACTTGCTTTTGGCTTCTATAAGTTAAAACAACCACCAAATAAAGGGTTAATTGCTTAAATTAGATACAAGGAAGAAACAATCTTGAAGAGGACAGTTCTGAAGATTACATGCTTTATTACAGATGACATTTTACTCAAAAATATTAGGCATTCTTATGTTGTATCCAAGTTCACACACCAAGCCCATGAAAAAGGAAAGGAAAAAACCAATCACGCATAAACATGCTAAGTGTGTGTGGCAAGAGGGAGGGCACAAATAAAACTTCACAAACCTCCTCAGCAGCTGACTTTGGGCTAAGGGATGAGGTCAAGGGAAGGGAGATAGTGCAGGCGCATGTGCACATGGTATCTGAAATTTCTTCACCACAAGATGACTTATTATTGCCTCTACTCCGGCCAATATATCTATTCCCTGGAAGCACGTGCATGACATGATATAAGATAAAAAACTATTTGAAAGCAAATCAGATTTCAGAGGTGGCTTCAGCAGCATCCAGCATACCTTCTGAATTAAAGATGAAAAAGGAATTTGGTAATTAATAGAAACTTAGAATAGAAAATCATATGCAAAATTGATCCATGGAGAAATGAAGACAAGCTATTGAAGAATATTTTATGGCATTAATTGTAATTTTTATGTAAATTTACAATATTTAGATAACTTAGGTTATTTTATTAGTTAATGTTTTGCTTATTTCTCAAGTTCTAGGGTTTTAGTGTTACTAGCTATATTGTGTTTTTATTAGTGTTAAGGTTTAAATTATGAAACCCATGTTATTTTAGTTTCTAGTAGGATATTGTTTAGGAGATGTAGATATTTCCGATATTTTGATACATAGAATTTGAGAATTATTGAGATTTTCAGATTATAGATGGAGCACTATGCATCAATAAAGTTCAACTTAATATAGTCTATAAGGGCAACAGATCAACAATTCTCATAGATGAAGAGCCATTTCTCAAGTACTTTTGGTTTTAGGTTCTATATGCTATTTTTCATTTTAATAGGGTTTGGGACTTAATAAATCTTATGTTATTTCAATGTCTGGTCGGTTTTTGTTTATAAGACTGAGATTTCTGAGATTTGATATATAAACTTGAGAGTTATTATTTGAAAGTACTTGTTCTAAGTCGATGATGCTGTATCTTAATATAGTTTGTAAATGTCAGGAAAAAATTATAGCCATGGCTCAATCAGTGCTCATTGGTACAGAGCTCGTTTAGAATCAATTTCATTGGAAACTTCAAACTAATACGACTTGCCAACAAGAGAACAGAAAGCTGTGCAGAGGGAAAATAGAGTAGCATCTATTTTTTTTAATTATGATATTCAAAAGCCAATGGTTTCAAAACTAATTTGAATACTTCTTCTAACCAGGTCAACCTTCAGGTAATTTGAATAAAACAACCAATTACATAAACTTCATGCAAAATCCAAGTTCAGTAAAGAAAATTATCATAAGAAACTTTCACCTTCTCCATGCAAGTATAAAAGACTTTCCAAATGGTAACATAATAGATTCTTGGCTTTTTACTTAAGAAGTCAAGGAAAAGAAATAAGTGCCTTACAATTCCAAGTCGATAGTCATCAAGATCATCCACTTCATCATCTGGAAAGCGCCCAACAACAGCAACAGCATCCACTTGCGATCGTTTGACTAAATTCTCAACAGCCTGCAGTAATGAATCAGGGTGTTTAATCCTGCCTGTTGATTGCCCAGTTGTTGGATTGACCCACTTTTCCACCTGCAAAACTTGTTTAGTTTATAGAAAATCAGCTTATTCTCTTCTTTGGTTTTTATAAAGACAAATTTCTCATCAACTAAGATCAAGAACAACAATATTAAGCAGTCACATGCCAGCTCCAACCTTCAAAGTTTGTCCCTACAACATGCAAGCAATAGTGCAAGTTTGCTACAAGGAGATATAATTTATACTTTTTAACTTTTATATATATCAAAATTTGATGTTCATCTCTTTTAGCTAGTAGAGTACCAGCATAGAGCAGACTCTAATATTATATTGCTTGAAAGATTTTATATCTTGTACTCACAATTCGCAAATAGGGTTCAGAACTCTACATATCTCTTCTCAGCTAAATCAAATTAGTACCTCTAAAGGGGTATCAGTGACAGCATACTCAACAACAGGCAATCCAAGGGAAGCCCTTGTGGCATCAGCCACTTGCAAATGGCGGACCCGAAGATGCTCTTCTATTCCAGCATCAAGAACCAATCCCACCTGCATCAGGTCAAAATCTTGATGTTGTTAAATGATAGCAACTTAAAACAAGCAGCTCTAACACTAAGAGTCCATCTTTATTTTTCGAATGTCCATCTTTATTTTTCGAATGCCACAAAATGATGTCTTATTTCCTTTTTGTTTCCTTCCCTTTAACCCTCTAAACATCTTTACTTTTTCTACATTCTATATGAACTTCTCATTTCTTTTGGGTACACTTTTAGCATTACAAATAAAAAAAAGGGGATAAATCCCAAAATTATACATGAACTTTGATTCAATTTGCAATTTGATACGTGAACTTTAATTTGAATCAATTATACAAATGAAACTTTGATTGTGGTTCAAATATATACATGAAACATTCAATCATGCACATTTAAAGAAATAAATACATCAATTTATTTTTATATTGGATAAATATAATTATATGTGTATGTAATATATAAACATAAAATTGGTATATCAATAATTGTGTTAATAATTTATGACAATTTGATCAAATCAAAGTAAATGTATAGAATTGCACATTAGACTAAAGTTCATGTATAGTTTTGAGATTTAAAAAAAAAGTTTTTAACTTAAATATTCATTTGAAATGAACAAGGAATTGAGAAATTAAATAAAATAAAACCTTGTTTTGATGAACAGGTTGCAGAGCCCATAAGCCTTGCGCAAATCTGTCCAGAGCATAACCTTCAACGTACATTACATTAGGCATGGGCCAGTATAACATTGCTGCATTCAGAACCTGAAGAAAAAAAAATATTGTTAACTTTATTCCATTAAATTCAGTTTATTTAAAAGCCTAACGTAGAAAAGGAATTTTATAAATAAATAAAAGTCTTGCACTCTTACATTAGGATGTGAAATAAGACAATCAACGACGGAGGATAAGACCCGAGCAACAGGCAGAGCATCACCGGCAAATCCTCCGATGCTGGCCCCCACTCCCGTTGGCACTATCATTACGCTTGTGTACTCCCTCTTCGACTGAATCGCCCCCCCTCCCAAGAAAGATTATATGTATGCTCTACAATTAAAAAAGAAAAATGTCAAGAGAACCAAGTAACTGACCTTGTTAGCGGCGTAGCAGGTGATGGGAGGCCGAATGGACGGTCGTGGTGTCGTGATGAATTGATTATGAGTCGGCGGCGATTGCCACGAACGGCATAGATTGAGAGCTGTCGCTGCCGCCATTGTTTGGCGGAAAAACAAAATTGTTTACTTGACTGCCTCGAGATTTTGAACTTCAGAAGACCAAAGAGAATGGATAATGCAAACAAAGTGGCGACGCCTCTTTCCTTTCCAGTTTTGTTCCGGATTGACGGTCTTGCCCCTTATTCCTCACAATTCTTTCGGGCCTTCTCTTTTACTTACATGTTCATTTGTTTGTTTCCGTAAAACATTTCAAAAAAATTATTTAGAAATAGATTTATTTACAAAATTATGAAAAAATAAATGAGATTATGTTGAAATTCATGAAACTCATTAGGTGTGTTTTAGATTGTATATAAAATATATAAAATATAGTTTGTCAAACATTTTCAAAAAATTAATTAAATTTTGTAAATTTTTACACACAATTGAGCCCCTAAACTAATAAAACAGGTTAAATAAGTCCTTTGACAACATTGATCGCCATAACACTGATGTGGCCGTTAAAGTTTAATTTTTAAAATTTAAGAATTTAGAAATAATTTAAAATTTTTATAAGTTTATAAAACATTATTAAAATTTATAAAAATATTAAATAAAGTTCAAAAAATAAAAATTAATAAACATCTAAACAACCATATATCCACTAGACAACCATATATACATATTCATTCAAGACAATTTTTTACGTTATATAAAGTTTAAAAATTTGAAAATTAATTTTTTTCAAAAATTTATATGTGTATCGATGTTTTAATTCAATTGGTACATTTTAGGATGTATAAAAATATTTTATAAAATAAAAATATAAAAATATTAATTTTATTAATTTATGTGTAAAGTTTTTTTTAATATATGAATATATCCTACTATTTAAAACTTTTACACCACATTTGATTTATTGGAATGAAATAAAGTTATAATGGAATATACCTGTAATTAGCAATTCAATTGTTTAATTGAATAGAATGGAATAAAAATATAATAGTACTCTTGTATTCGGTTGAATGGAATAGAGATTGTAATAGCATAAGAAAAAAGTTGAAATGACAAGAACACCCTTAACAGAATTTTTTTTAAATAGATGATTATTGTTATTGTTATTAAATTTTAATAAAAATAAAAATAAATAATTTAATCATATTTTAATATAATTATAATATTATAATAATATGTAACGACCCTATAGTCAAGGGTGTCGGAAAGTGCATTCCCGAGACTTTGTTCTCGTAATCGGATTTGTAAATATTTTTATTAAATATTTATGAAGTTAATTGTGTAGTTAATTAGGTTTTGGTTAAGTGAAGAGTTAAAAGTTATTATAATATAAGGACTAAATCGCATATAAATAAAAGTTGGATTATAGATTAAAAATCAATTAAAGGACCAATGTAGTAAATATACCTTTATATTAGATAGTGGACGGCACTAATATGTATAAATGTTATAATAATAAAATAAATAATAATAAAAGAAAGAATAAAGAAATAGAAATAGAAAGACATGCAAATTAAGAACAAAAAAAAAAAAAAAAGAAAGAAAGAAAGAAGAAGAGAAGGATGAACGCACGGCTTAAAGACTTCTAAGGTTCAAACTTCAATTGGTTAGTCAATTTAGTCTATTTTCTTATAATTTTTATATTTTGGAATTTTGATATCTAGGGCTACTTGACCCATGTTGAAATTTTAGCAATTATTAAAATTTTAAATGTTGCTAATGTTGAATAGTTTTAATATTAGGGATTAAATTGATAGATTTTTAAGCTAGAAAAGGAAAAGGATTAAATTGTAGAACAAATTATAAATTTTGAGTAATAGGGATTAAATTGTAAAAATTCAAAATTTAGGGGTTTAATCAAAATAGGGAGCTAAATTTAGCTTAAAGTGAAATTAGTATAAAAATATAGGATTAAATGTGAAGAATAAAAATTAGTCTCGGTTTAAGGACTATATTGGAATTTAAGCAAATGTAAGTAAAAATTGAAATATTCAATGTGAAATTGAATTGTGTTGTATTGATGTATTTTAATTGTTTTAATTTTGTAGCTAACGTTGTACTGGAATCCTCGACTAAAAAAGGAAATGATAAAATCGACGTCGAATAGCTCGAAATCCACGGTTTGTATTTCTGTAAATCGAACCTAGTTGTTAATTGTTGTAATTCGATATAATGCATATGATAAGTGATTGAGGTGAGTATTTGGCATTTTGATAGTTGATTGAAATGGATTGAATTGGTATATACATTATGAATCTATTGATTATTTGAATTGAAATGAATATATGTGCAAATATGAGAATTTGATATTGGTTATATTTGAAAAGTGAATTAAACCCTATTAACTGTATTGGGCTAAGTCGGATATAGATGGCATGCCATAGGATAGGAAGAGTTCAAGGATTTCTTCGACTTCGAGTCGATGAGGCACTGGGTGCCTATTTACTTCAGTTTAACCGATGAGACACTGGGTGTCAATTTATATAGGGCTGGGCGCAGTTATTACTTCGGATTTATCCGATGAGGCGAGAAATGAATAAGCGTTCAAATACTCAGATTAATCAATAAGTGCCCATAAAATTCAAACATGTAATTCAATCATTTCACTAAATTGAAATTGAACCAAAATTTGCAAGGTATTTATTCTCAATTAATTATATAGTTAAATTGAGACATAGTCAAACCTTTTTATGCGAAGTGAGATGACAACCTAAGCACTTTACCCCGGTTACTCAAATTGACACGTGTTCAAACACATTGTTTTTCTCTACTTATGGTAGCTCGGTTAGTGGAGTGTTTGCAAGTTTTCAATTCGTCACTCGAACCTTTTTACGCGAGATGATATGACAACCCAAGCACCTCATCCTAGAAACTAAATTTGGTCACCTTTCCGAAATCTCAAGTCTAATTACCAAGCAATTTTATAAAAAATTAATTTTCATGAAACAATCTAATTACAATATTTCAACTTTATAACACACATCGATTAAACTAGATAATGAACACTTTAATTCAAGAACCATCCAACTATCTAAATTGACTAAGCATTGGTATTAGAGGCTCAATGTCAAACAAATTAACAAATAATATCAGCATAAGAATTAACACATGCGAAAGAGAAACAAACATGCAGCCAAAGCAAAACAATCATGCATACTTACTAATCCAACACTCCCTACTTAAACCATGCTTGTCCTCAAGCATATTGTACATGAATTAATGTTTAGTAGAGAGAAAGGTAAGGTGAAGTATACTCTCGTGTATATCTAATGTGGTTGTCGGCATTGGGAGTGTGTAACACCCCGAAAGTTGCTATAGTAAGAAAGTGATATATTATCTTTAATACAATAAAATGAGGAAATAAAGTGACAAAAAGGGAAAGTTTGAGTTACGTCAATAAAATTTGTTTAGGAAGTATATTATGATGTATTAATTCAAGAAAAGACTAAATCGTAAAAGTTGGAAAAGTTTTATGACCCAAGAGTAAATAATCAAATTTTGAGGGGTTAAAATATAAATATAAAAAGTTGAAGAACCAATAGTGCAAATATTTTAAAGGTGGAAGGATCTAGAAACTAAGGAAAATGGATGAATTGACCAAATTGAATAAGTGAAAAATGTATGAGGGGTTAAATCACAATTTTACTAAAATGAGTGATGATTCAATGGAGGAATTTTGAAGGATCATAAGGGACAAAATGGTCATTTAGCAAGGAAGATAATTTTAAAGAGAAATGATGATGTTGGTAATATTTTAGATTAATTAATTAAATAAATATTAGTTTATTAATATTTTGATTTGACATTTAATTATATTTAATTATTATTTTATTTAGTATATAAGGAAAGAAGATGAAGAATTCTCTCATCTTTCCATGGTTCCAACGTGAGAAGAAGAAAAGAAAGAAAGAAAGAAATTATTTTCTTTACAATTTGGTCCTTTCACCAAAAATCCACCATTTTCACTTTGAAATCAAAAGAATTTCCATAGTCACCAAGAGAGAAAAATAATAAGGAGATTACGGGGAGCTAGAATATCAAGTTAGATTCAAGAAAATAGAAGTTGGAGGAGAGTGTCAAGTTAAAGTTTGTTTTCAAGAGAATAAGGTATGGATGTTAAGGTTTTATGTTATTTTGAAGTTTAGTAGTGATATAAAAGCATAAAAATGGTATTAAAGTAAGGATTTCTCATGAGGAAATATTGTGTTTTTGACATGTTGATGAAGAGAGAAGTTGAGTAAGTGAATCAAATGGTAGGAGAAGAGAAAAACAAGAGATTTTGATAGAAAAGAGGTAAGTACCCAAGAACTTCCTTGTTATTTAAGGATTAAAATGTGATCTTTGTAAAGTAAGTAGTAATTAAGTAAAAAAAGTGTGAGATAATTTATTATGTGAAGTAGGAATTTATAATAAAAGTATAATAGTTGGGTTATATGCTAGAAAAAAATATACAAAGTATTAGATAAGTGAAATTATGGGAAAATGTGAAAGTTTATGGAAATAAGGACTAAATTGAAAGACTTTAGAAATACATGTGGTGGAAATAATACAAGTGAAATACATAGAAATTTGATGTGGAAATTGAGATAGTGGTATTATGTGAATTAAGTGAGATGTTAAAGGAAAATGGTGTAATAATTAATAGAGAACTTTTATGAAAAAGGGTGATTAAATTGGAAAGTTATAAAAGTTTACAATGAAATATTGATAATAAACCACATAGTGAAAAATAAAAGAAGATATGAATTTTGTAATCCAAACTACAATTATTTCCTAAGTTGTGGAAATTAAGGCTTAAATCGTAAATTTGAGAAAATTTATATTAGAAATAGAAAAGTGAAGTGCATAACACTTAGAATGAGAAAAATTGATGTTGTAGTGAATGTTGGAACATTAATAAGTATTGATTTATGTTATATGTGTTCTTAAAAGTAAAATATATTGCTACACGAAATATTGTGCTAATGACTAAATTACAAAATATATAAAAGTGTGTGAAATACATGATAAGGATTATTGGTGAATTATGGATGAATAATGAATTTAGAAATATATTACATGTATTAAAAGATAGTGAAGATATAAGTATACAGATTATTGGTAGAATGATTAAATTGTAAAGTATGTAAAAGCATTATGTGAAAAGTGTAAAAGTGACGTGTGTATATTATGACTTGCCCAAGTAGACGAGATAAGAACTATTGGGATATTAGTGGCATGCCATTAAGGAACCTTAGCGCGCTATCTGATTATTAGCACGTTAGTGCTCTTTGTTTAGCACATTTGTGCTCTCTGTATAACACTTTAGTACTCTTTGTTTAATAGTGCATAATAATGCACCTCTGTATTAGTTCTGTATATCCTAAGTGTTCTGTTTAGTCTACTGGGCTTCTGCTAAAAAGGTAAACACTTTTCGTTACAAGATAGAGGTTTATCTCCGATTCATGTTTGAAATATTGAATTAGTAAAGTGAAGACATAAGTAATTTGAATGTATTTGAGGAAGTATAAGAAAGACAATGACTAGTAAGTTAAATATGTAAAAATAAATTGTGAAAGAAATAGTGAGGAAATCATGAAATTTTACACTAAATGGAGAAATATGATACATGTAAAAAAGAGTAGTAATTTTATAAGTTGATTTGAGGACTTAAGGACTCAATTGTGAAATAAGTAAAAAATTACAAATGAATATGATAAATAAACAAAGAAACGAGATATTGGGAATTAAGAAATTTAATAGAATTTGAATATCATGGGTACTTACTAAGTCCTCACTAACTTAACGCGTTTATTTTCAACGCGTAGGTAAAGTGATTTTTAAGAGTTGTAGTTGAGGTCGTAGATATCCATCTCATCACATCTCCAAGTGCCAAGAGGGTATGTTTTGTAACAGCCCGATTTTCAGTGGTGTCGAAAATAGTGGTTCGAGGTCACCAAATCCGACAAGTAATATAAAGATTTATTCGATTAAGTGGTTTTAGAAAATGAGGTGTCGGACCTCGTTTCTATAAACCGAGCCGTAAATATTTTTATAAATATTTACGAGTGTCAATAAAGTAGTATTAAAGTTTCGTTGAAAAATTTTATCGTTTTGGTAGTCAATTAATTAAAAAGGACTTAATTGGAAAAGGTGCAAAACTTGCTACTTATAATAATAAAGTGACATAATGGCTTAATTAATAAATGAGGGAGGACTTAAGAAACAATTATGTCTAAATTAGATGGATGAGGCAGCATATGAAGGAAAAATATTAAAATAAAAGGATCCAATGGCATAATTATAAATTTGTTGAAATTAAAACAAAATAAAAAGGAGAAAAAGACATTTCTCTGGAGATTTCTATTTTTCATTGACGAAAACCATGGGAGTTTAACTTTGAGGTTGAGTCATTTTATATTCTTGTATGTTGATCGTTGTTTTGTCTAGTCTTAAAATTTATATAACGAATGATCGAACCTGGAAACTAACTAAGACAACGATGGAGGCAAGCGCACCTATCAAACAGTAGTATAGTTTAGGCAAGACCGGAATGTCGAATCCCAAAGGAACCAAAAGTACCAATACTAACTCTCTTTCTATTATCTAGCCTAGAATTAAGGGAATTTCTTGTTTAATCTAAATTAACTAACTACTAAACTAAAGACTCTAAGACAAAGAAGAATGAAATTTGGAAAATAACTTAAGGAAAAACCAATTGATTAAGACGACACCCAAGGAAGAATCCACCTAGACTTCACTTGTTATCTAACTCTAAACTAGACGATTTATTCACTTGACTTGATCCGTAAGATTCCCTAACGTATATTAATCCCTCTCTCGAGGGGACTCACGTCTAACCCTAGGTTGATTAATCAAAATCTATTTCTAATTAAAACCCCTAGAATTGCATTAACTTGATATATGGACTCCCATATTAGGTTTCACCCTAATCCGGTAAAATTTCGTCACCCTATCTCTAGGCGTGTGATCAACTCCGCTTAATTATGCTAGATCTACTCTTAGGCAGGAACTTTTGCTCCTCCACTTAAGCACATCATACTTGAATTTATATCTCGAAAATATCAACACAAGAATTAAGAACACGTAATTAAGAACAAGCCAAATATTTATCATATAGTTCAGCAAACGATAACAAGATTCATATTAGGTTTCATCCCCTCAAGTATATGAGGGTTTAGTTCATAATAAATATAAAAGAAAACATCTCAAAAGAAAAGATAAAACAAAACATAAGAAATTCCTAAAACCCTCGATTGAATTGAAGGAGAGATCCTCCGCCTTGAGTATAATTCCGGCTTCTTGAGATGAGTCAATTGGCTATCTTTGAGTAAATCTCCTCAAATCTACCCTCTTTGACCTAGCCGGATGCCTATCCGAACGTCCTCCTCAAGGTTGGCCTCTAGGGTATTTATATAGGCTTTTGGAATATGTTTCTTTGCCTCTAAGTACCCTAAATCGACTGAAACTCTTCTTTCCTGCGGTAGGAACACGCCCGTGTGCTTCGATTGCAGGCCGTGGTCAAGTTTGATGATGACGCACGGCCGTGTGATTTGGGGCTCAGGCCGTGTTCTAGTCTGTCAATGAGGCACGGCCGTGTGGTCATGGGCCCAGGCAGTGTTGATTTCTATTTTGGCCCAATTTGGTCCGTTTTAGGCTCGTTTCTCGTTCTTTTCATCTTCCGGTGCTCTCCTATGTATAAAACATGAAGAGCACCAAATTACATAATTCAAGACTTAAATCATCCAAAAGCATGCTAAACGTGGGCCTAAAATATGTTACTTTTATGGTTTATCACATGTAAGTCCAATTTAGTCTCTTTTTCTTGTAATTTTATGTTTTTGAGATTATTACAATTTGCTCCAACTAAACATTAACTTTGTTTTTGATTTTGTTAAAGATTTTGGATGTTTCCATTGATGAATCTATATGATTTTAGATGTTAAATGATGAATTTGAGATTGTGGTTGATATTTAAAAGTATTTTGTTAAGTAATTTTGATGAATTTTCTAATTAGGGACTAAATTGTTAAAATAGTAAAAACACAAGGGTTTGTTGTGAAATTATTGCAAAAATAGACTGTAGTAAATGCTATGAGCTTTTTGCTAGCTTGGATTTGTATTAAAAATGGTTAATTTGCATGTTTTGATTTTAGGGATTAAATTGAATAAAAGTAAAACTTTAGGGGCAATTTTGTAAAAATAAAAAATGAACAAATTGCATGAAATGAAATTTTTTATTGTTTAAATTAATATATCGAATTAAATTATTAATTTAGATCAAGATTGGGTGGAAAATCGAGGAAAATGGAAAAATTACCAAAATACCCTTAAATCTTGGTATTTTTGCAATTTGGCCAGGTAAGTTCGTATGGTTGAATTTTGATATTTATATTGAATTTATGGATGATATTATGTATTTATTTATATTATTAGTCAAAAATATGGAATATTATTATATAATGAATTTAAAATGAATGTTCGGGTTAAATGGAACGCGGGATTTGAGTATCATCGTTTGTGACAAAGGATGAATTGACAGATAAGACCATGGTTGGACCATGACAATGTTTAAATATAAGACCATAGTTGGGCTATGGCAATTTTAATGAAAAGACCTTCATTGGGTTATGGCACAAAGAAAACAATATACTCATATCTGTAAGTCATTCTCCAATTTGGAAATACTTGGTTAATGACATGGAAAATTCATGTATATGAAACTTGTATGATAATTATGTACATTCATGGTTATGAATTGTTATCAAAATAAATATACACGAAATTCATGAAAATAATGGTATAAGGAATATTGATTGTTATTGAATTGAATGTATGTAGAATTGTGACATTTGAATATTGGATAATTATGGAAATTGAAAAGTGAATTGAAACCCTATTAACTATATCGGGTTGAGTTGGATATAGTTGGCATGCCATAGGATTGGAAGAGTTTAGTGATACTTCGACTTTGAGTCGATGAGACACTGGGTGTCAAATTGTTACTTCGGATAAATTCGATGAGGTACTGGGTACCAAATTACTTCGGCATGGCCGATGAGACATTGGGTGTCAATCTGTTACTTCGAATTATCCGATGAGGCACTGGGTGCCAAACTGATGTATTTTGGTTGGATCCGTGTATCTGTCCGAGACCGAGTCGGGTTAATAGAGGTAAACAAATAAATTGATAATATGATTGATATTGAATATGAACTGGAATTAGACATTGAATTCAATTATATAAATGAGATGCATGAATCATGAGTTCATGAAATGGATATTGATATTGTTAAATCATTGTGTATTAAATTGTGAAAAGTTATTTGAGATAGTAAATTGTTGAGAATTGTATGTGCTATGAATGATCTATATATATATATATATATATGTAATTAATATTGAAAGACTTATGGTTATTACCAAGATATACCTAAAATACTCAGTAATGGTATTTAATTGATATATATATTGAAACGTGTCTTGGAAATGATAGATATATATTGAAATGTGACATAGAAATTATATTTATTTAATATATTGAAAGTGACATGCAAATATGTGATTATATTTAATATGTTGATACAAGAAAATTATGTATATGGTGATGAGTAATAAACCCAAGTTTGATATGTCGAGAAAATAAGTTTATCAATATTAAATTTATATGAAAGATATGCAAGTATGATAACTATTGTTGTTGCTTGATGATTAGGCAAGTGCCAAGCTATTGATTGAATAGTAGTATGTTTATTTATTTGAAACACTGGAATGGTAAGTATTTAAGTGAAAATAAGTTAGTGCTCATGAAAGAATGGTAAGGCTTAAATTATGAACTTTCTTATGAAATGACTTATTATGTGTTCAATATGAAAAAGACTTGGTTAAATGCACTAATTTGTGGCCATGGCTAAATGACATGCAAATGGAATAAGTGTGAAAGAGATAAAAATTGTATAAATTTTACCAAGCTTGGGGTAGTAAGTATATGTGTGTGATACTATGGATTTATATGAGTATTAGGAAAAACAATATGGAAATATTTGGATATGTAAAATTTTATATTTGAAAAAAAAAATAATATGATTAAAAGTTATACGAGCTTACTAGGCATTCATTGCTTACATGTTTGCTTTATTTATCTACCTTACAGATTATCAAAAGCTCGAACGGGTTAGAAGCTTATGGAAGCTATATCACACTATCCATTGGTTCTATCGGTAATTATGGATGACTTAATTCTGATTATAATGGCATGTATAGGTTATTTTGACTAAATGTTAATCTATAGGTGTTTTGTTGAAATTAGTCATGTATTTGGCTTGAGTTTTGGTATTTTGATATTTATGTGCTTGTCTTATAATGTTGAGGTGATTGAATGATGATAGGTAAAATAATAGTTGAATATGGAATATTTAGGTTGATGCAGGAATGATTAGAAATAGGCAAATTTGGGTTGAAAAAGGCAAAGTTTTGAAATTGGTCTTAAATGGTACTTCTTGGATTGTTTCGTTAATAAGTGTGGAATACTTATGATGGTATAATAGTTAGGCACTTAGAACGTCTAATTGATATGTTTTGAGTGTGTTTAAATGTGTCTTGAAGTGATTGAACGAATGGTTTTTGAGTTGTTTGATATAAAAAAATTTGTAGGGTATGGTAAACTTGTTATTTAAGGCTCATATTGAGTCTACACGGCGGTTACACAAGTGTGTGTGACCTGTGAGTGTGATCACATGGGTGTGTGATTTGGCCATGTGTCCCCTGCTACTTAAAATTTTCAATACAAAATGCCCAGGAATTTACACACGGGTAGGGACACGGGCATGTGTCTCAGCCATGTGAGGTAAACAGCCTAGCACACGGGCGTGTGGCCAGTCGTGTGCCCAAGTCAGAGAGTTACACAAGTTAGGACACGGTTTGAGACAAGGGTGTGTACCATGACCACAAGGACGTGTCCCAGATTCACACGGGCATGTGTGCCCTGTTTCAAAGAAAAAAATTTGAATTTTCATGAAATTTTTTTTGAACTTTCGATTGAATCTCAATTTTCTTTTAACACATATTTTGGGCCTCGAGGACCCATAAAAGGAAAACATGACTATATTATGATATGGATGCTAAATGAATATGTAACATTCGTAATTGATTTGAAAAATCTAGTAATGTTGAAACTCTGTTTTGATGATGGATAAGGGTTAAGGGGTGTTACATGTTTAATAATTTGGAATGGAATGGGATATAGGAAAATCAAGTGTGCTCCAAGTAGTAGGGACTAAAATATAAGTTATGAAAACTTTATTTTTTTAATGTTCAAATATATTAGTGATTAGCCAAAATCACTTTGGCACCAAATGTAATATTCCTATATCAGGTTCCTTAGATCGAACTGGGTATAGGGGTGTTACAGAGTGACTACTTTGTAAGATGGTGAGAATCGTGGAGACTTGGGTTTCCATTGTTTCAAAGTAAGATTCGATGCGGCATAAAATGTGCCTCTACATATGAAGGAGGCTGCTCCTCTTGCTCCCTAGTAGTGAAGTTGTGACATTGGCGAAAGACACTGTTACTGGGAGTAGTTCGTATACCAGGAGGAATAAAATAATATGCAATAGGGGTGCCGACAAGCAAAGTCATAGAATCCAAACAATTCTCATCTAGATAATCCATACTATGTTCACATATAAATGAGGAAAAATCAACCTCGGAGAGAAAAATTTGGGAGACTAAATTTGTAATATATTAGCCAAGTATGAGTGGTCGATTAGAGCATTAAACAACATAAAATTTTTATGCAAACCAATATCCTAAATTAACCTATACACCACAAGAAAAAACAATTATGTCTTGGTTAAAATAGATGATGAATCATTTCAACCTGAATAGTTAAGAGCTAACAATTGATCAATATACCTTAAAGTTGGTTCATACACTAACAAGTCCTAAGAGGTCTTGGGATTATAAAGATGATCCCTAGATTGAGTTAAAGAAAAATAAGCATCATTAGCATTGAAATTACTTGGTATATCCAATAAAGCAGTATGGTAGGAATTAGTTTGAACACTGTTAGGGTCAGCAAAACCCATGACGATGTTAAAATTTGAAATCGACATCCTAAAATATTTACCAAGTAATCGTAAATAAACAACATCTCGAGTTAATATTGAAGCTAAATGTTACATAGAACTCATAGGCTAGTTTATAATATGCAACACATGAAATATTTGCAAATGAATTCCAACCAATAGCATCAAAATAGTTTAATACAACATCACGTATATTAAGCATATCAAGAGTGTAAAGATCAATTTCATTAAAGATCAGGAGTGGCTGTTGTCAAATGTTGTCGTATTTTACGCGATGCTCTGAGGTTGCAAAATTTAGAGACCCTCGTAGTTGTGCTTCTATCGATATAGTGTAAGCACGGCCTTGCCTATTACATTGACCGTCTCAAGGTGATCGAACATTTTCTTCAGATGAGCCAGATAGTGGACTCGAATTTCCAATAGTTTCAGTACTACTACATGAATGTGTCACAGGTTCATCAAATGGTAGTCGATGTGTTAGAGTGGTGGACGATCGTGTTCAACGCTGAGGAACGTGCTTGTTTTTGTTCGAAGAACCTTCACCATGGTCGTTAAAAGTCCCTAGCCTAGTCTGAACAACCTGTATTAGTATGTTAGTAAAGGTAAAATAGGTTCTAATTTAGGAATCGACCTTTCATAAGTAGCGGGACTGCTGTAAGAGTGTTCTCTTTGATTTGTAACACCCCAAACCCGACCTAGAAGTTAGGCCCGAATCTGGCGTATCACACTGAAGTGTTTTTCGAAAACCATATTTTCATTGAAAGCCCTTATTGTTTAAAGGCTTAAGTAAAATCCCAGTTACGTTAGTTTATTTTTAAAACGTGGTACATTGAAAAATTATTAGTTTTATTCCCAAAACATCTTTTCAGTTGCGGAAGCTATTTTAAAACAGATGATTTACGAAAACGTGATATTTAAAAATTGAGTTGCGAAAGCGTAATGTTTTGAAAACAATTTTATTTAGGAAAATTGAGATCTACTTTTAACAGTTATAAAACATTGTTGATAAATATCCCAAATAAAAACCAGGAATTAAAAGTGGCCTTATTACAACCCAAATCAAAATACTTGAATGTAAATAATCAAAACGGAAAACACAAGCAGTGTGTGGCCTTCTCCGAGTCCCTCGCGGCACCGACTCGTCTAAGGCTGGGGTTACCTGCACAGTTCAAAACGAGGGAGTTATAAGAACTCAGTGTGTAATCCCCTTACTAGAGTAATAAACAGTATACCGGAAACAAAAACCTAAGGCTGTGTTCTTCATTGATTTTAAGATGAGCTTTTCTATTGAAAAGTGCTTTTCCCTGAAAAGCAATAAAGAACACACACCAGTGTAGGAAAAATTTTAACTTATTTGAAGTGCTTTTGCATAGATGAAAAAGCAGAAATTTTTAGCTTTTTCAACCCAGAAGTGCTTTTGGGGCTGGTATTTTACTTGTTTAACCTTTTTCCCTTTTTTCACAAATAGACGTTACGTTTTTTTTCAGTAAAAAATTCTTCCTCAAGTTCTTTGTTCCTCTGGTTCTTTATTCCTCTTCTCCACCGGTGAGTTTATCTTTTTCTTCTCTTCTTCTCCTCTTTAATTGCTCACTGATTTTTCTTCTACAATTTCTTCTACAATTCCACCGGTGAGTTTTTTAAACTTCATTTTCTATTTGCATCTTCTGAAAACGACCAACTCTTATCCATAGCCAATCCCAATAAGGCAACAGGTGAGAGGGGAGAGAGGAGGGTAAAAAAAAAACAAAGGAAGAAACCCAAAATAGATAGAAAAAAGGGGGGAAACGAAGCTCAAAGTATATGCAGATCGAATGTCTCAGCCATGTCGTGCTGTCATCATCTTTCGCAAGTAAATTTAATTTCTTTTACCGATTTTCAACTATATGATTTCGGGTGTTTTTCTTTCTTCAAATTTTTCTTTTTTCTTTTTGTATATTTAGGGTAAATGGTATAGACTATGAGGAGATTAAAGTACATATATCGAAGGGTCGACATTTAACTCCCGAATTCGCAGTATTGTTTCATTCTTAATTAATTCACCATTCGAGTTATAATTAATTATTAGTGTCATGAAATTATTCCAATGATTTTGTTGCGATATAAATCCCATGAAATGACTACCTACCATTGTTGATGGAAGATTTAAGTTGTTTGAAAGGTATTTGAAGAGTATTTAGTTTACCTTGCTTGTTCCCTCATTTTAAAGGTTTCCTACATATTCGGTGTATATAGATTTTTGTATCCATGCCATTCTTATCTATTTTGCTTGCGCATTTTGGAGTTGCGACCATTGGTAAGTGCGCTTGCTTTCTCTTTCACTTACATTCCATGGATAGGGATAGTGTCATTGATACAATTTCTTCCATACTTACTTTTTGGAGTTCCTTGCTAAGCTTCTTTATTCTATTACTTACATATAGTGCTACATCACTATTTTCTCATGGATAGTTGAATAACATAATTGGTATATCAATGGCACAGTGTTAATGCTAGAAGGATCTTATGACATCTGACTTACTTGCTGATGTCTATGTGCTCTGGATTATTGTTTTACTTGAACTTATGTGGTTTCTAATTCTAACCACATGATTTTCAAATGTATTTTTGGCACATTCCACGTTCAGTTTGATCTGCTTTTAAAAATATATAAATACCAAGAATTGTGTTCACCGTTGGTGTGCATAAAAATTGAGAAGGAGAGAGGTCTTACATGATGAAAAGAGTCGTGTTTGGTAGCCAAGGATGACTTGCTTGCATCTTTGAAAGAGGTTGAAAATCAGATCAACCATGGAAAAGAAACCGTAAGCTCTTTGTGAGGGTGCTAAAAAATCACCTTGGCTAATCTAATAGGTTCTTGGCCCTCATGTTGGACTTTCTCTGCTTTTTCAATTATCTATCTGAATTAATTTTAATTTTTTTTATAAAAAGGGGGTCATAGTCTGATATATGAGCAAACTGGGAAGATTCTCAGGTACTCAAAACTTTGGTATAATATGAAATGACATATATTTTTGAGTATTTACATAATCCAAAATAATAGTAATACATTGAAGTGATTTTGATTGAAATGAAGTTTTTGTGTGTTAACTGATCAAAAAGTTATGATAATGAGGCCTTGGCATTGGATCATGACGAAAAGGTAACACTATAATCATACTAATAAATTCTGCAAATTTACATCTTGTAGATGCCATCAATTATTGGATGGCTTTTTAAATATACATTGAAATTCTGCTCATTATAAATATTATATACATATATATTAGGGGCATGGTCGCTTTGTTTGGATGGTTATCTTGATAAATGTACTATGCTAAGCAAATATCGAATAAGTGATAGGAGTTAATTTCCATTGCTTGCTAACAATATGTTCATCATTTAATTTCACATCATTCTTTGGTATACAAATTAACTGTTTACCTTTAATTTAGGGTGATGAATTTGGGTACAAAAGGGTGAAGTTTGGAATGAGTTCTAAATCTAAAGCTTATTTATGTTGCCAGTTTATTTTGGGTCGGTCAAAATGATGCATATTCTATGGAATACGAAGATATTAACTGGGCATATGAGAATATTAATGATTCAAAATATGTGCATGGTCAAGAAAGTGATGATGATGACGACGACGATGATGATAGTGATGATGACGATGAATCAAGCAATTCAAGTGGTTTTGAAATGGAATTAACAAGAGATTCTATAGCTTCTAGTTTAATGAATTCACTTTAAATTGTAAATGCTATTGTAAAATTTTTATTATTTATATTTGGTATATAAATATTATCCCTTTTTGAAACTTTAATCCAAATATATGTAATATTTTAATTTGTTAGGTTTATGTTTTCTATGTTATGTTAATATCTAATATGAGTTTTATAAATGTGTTAAAAGCATTAAAAATAAAAATAATTTTTAAAATAATACAATTGTGTCAATATCTAATTACAAATATTTAATTATTATATTTAAATATTTAAATATAGTTTATATATTCTAATTAAATTTAATAAATAATTAATATTAATTACTTACAAATATTTAAAATTAATATTATATATTAAAATATTAACAATAAGTTATAATAAATTATTTTTTATATGTTTACTAAAATATCATAATATTAACTAATTTGAACATTATTTAAATACATATTTGTTACTTTATAATATCATGTCTAAAATGGACATTTTACTTCTCAAAAGCACTTTTTGACAGCAATACCAAACACTTAAATTTTTCAAAAGCACTTCTCAAAAGCACTTTTCCACAGCACTTCTCAAAAGTACTTCTCAAAAACATTGCCAAACTGACCCTAAACAGTCTAGGCCAAAACCCTTTTAACAGTAACAGTACAGTACAGATTAGAGCATATGTGGGCCAAGCTCACTACAATATCATTTGGGTCACGCCCTAAAAAGAATCAATTGGCCTAACCCAAACTAATAACAGAACAAGTGGGCCTAAGCCCAGTACAGTAACAGATTTCATGACAGATATGTAATGGTGTGAGGATGCATCCCACCCCGATCCAGCCAACACACCACCCGTACCAACCCTACACTTATGTGGGAATAAAATCGACCCACCCAGCCAGCACACCAATGTTAGGACCGGTTACGGCCCTAACCGAAATCCCAGCAAAGCTGGTAGTATATATATATGCGGATCTAAGCCTTCAGTAGCGGTATTATAATTGGCAGAAAGCCATCAGTAACTGTATTATATTTGGCACATAGCCATCAGTGATGGTAATATAATCGGCACACAGCCTTGGGTAGATGTGATTGACATAGAATCATCGATATATATGTTAGGCACATAGCCACAGGTAAATACGATTGGCACAAAGCCATAATCAATATGGCACAAAGCCATATTTAGGTTGGCACAGAGCCATATTTAGGTTGGCATAGAGCCATAATTAGATTACGCGGCTTTAAGCCATCCGTCGGTTCGCAGTCGTCTCATGCGACCCGTGCGACCTTAACAGATCAATACTAGATCCACAGTCGTCATGCGACCCGTGCGACCCTATAGAAAATTGCTTCGTATCAATGTCCTAACCCCATGCAATATGTCGTATATGTCATGCTCAATCATTACACATGTATGTAAAATGGCCATGCTCAGTAACCATCATTTAAACATATATTAAAAGCATATCAATCATACAATCGTCGTCAAGTCAGTTTAAACACAGTCATACAATCACAGTCAAATCAGTCAAATTCATAATCTAACTTAGTCATTTACCCATAAGGGCAAAATAGTCATTTTACCCTATAAGGGTATTTAGGTGATTCCCCAAATTAAGGGTATTTCGATAATTTCACAAATCGAGGATATTTTAGTAATTTCACATATCGAGGGTATTTCGGTAATTTTACAAACCGAGAGAATTTCGATAATTTTACAAATTGAGGGTATTTTAGTAATTTTACAAACCAAGGGTATTTCGGTAATTTTACAAATTGAGGGTATTTTGGTAATTTTACAAACCGGGGTATTTTGATAATTTTATAAACTAGGGGTATTTCGGTAATTTTGTAAACCAAAGATATTCCAATAATTTTGTAAACCAAAGGTATTTCAGTAATTTTGTAAAGCAAGGGTATTCTAGTAATTTTGTAAACCAAGGGTATTTCAATAATTTTGTAAACTAAGGGTATTCTAAACAGAGATAACGATGCGAATGGGCCTAGGGCCCATTCTCGGCCCAAATGGGCCTACACGCTCGTGTGGCCCATTTAGCCCAAATCTAGCCACAGATATGAGATTCACATAGTTCAGTCCAATATTTACTACACAATCATACAACTTATCTGATTGGGCCCATGGGCCCATTGGCCTCACATGGCTCCTTTCGGCCCATCGTGAACCAAACAACCTAAACCCATGATCGTGTCAATCAGTTGAGTTTTAATATTTATAAAGAATGATCGAACCTATAGGCTAACTATGACAACGATTGAGGCAAGTGCACCTATCGAACAATAGTATAGTTTAGGCAAGATTATTTATCGAACCCAAAGGAACCTAAAAGTACTACTACTCACTTTCTTTCTATTATTTAGCCTAAAATATGGAGTGATTGGTTTATTAATCTAAAACTATTGAAAAACTAAACTAGATGCAAAGAAAAAAGAATGAAACTTTGGGAAAAGACTGTGGAAAAACTCAGTTGATTATGACGATACCTTCAAGAAGAATCCACCTATGACTTCTCTTGTTATCTAACTTTTAATTCATATGACTTCTCTACTTAGCTTGATCCGTGAGACTCCCTAACCTATATTAAACCCTCTCTCGAGGCGAATAATGTCTAACCTTAGGTTAATTAGTGGAACTCTTGTTCTCTTATAATAACCCCTTAAAGAAGCAGTAAATCGATCAATGGACTCTCATATTAGGTTTCACCCTAATCTGGCTTGTCACCTTATCTCTAGGCATGCGATCTGAAACACCCCAAACCCGGCCCACGAGCCTTGACCGGATCTGGTATGTTCCCCGGTGTAAACCGTTTCAAATTCTTTTGTTACTTAGGAAAAACTTTGTGTGATTTGGAAGAAAGATCGTTTTGGGTTGGGCTTGAGTTGAAAACAAGTTTAATTCATTGTTAAAAATCCTTTACTTTAGGTGACAAAACGTTTGGGCTTTGTTTTAAAAAAAATATATTTTACTTAATCTTTTAATAAAATAAGGTTTGTAAGCTTAACAAATAAAGACAGAATAAAATATTCCTACTAAGGCCTTATTACATCAAATAATTCCCAAAATTAAAACCAAAGTACATAAAATAAAATAGTCCAAATAAAATGAATTTCTTGCTGAGCATGGCCATCCCTAAGCATCTGCCGGCCGGTCTATCACTGGTCGTCACCTGAAAAATAATCCCACAACGGGGTGAGTCAACAGACTCAATGTGTAACCAACACTAAAATTTAATATTTCAGGCATACAATATCATACATGTTCATAAAGCATTTAAACAATATGATGCAACCCGAACCCAAACCTATATGCCATCTGCTACACACCACCTGTACCATCCTACACACCGTGGGGACTACTAAGTCAACCCTCCATCCGCTACACACCATCGAAGGCAGTCGCTGCAGTCGACGTGCTTATCGCCCTTATAAAATTCGTGGTCTTAGGTCACCACATTCAGATATCATGGTCTTAGGTCACCACATTCAGTTTTACGTGGTCTTAGGTCACCACATGCAGATTTCGTGGTCTTAGGTCACCACATTAACTTCCCCTTTTTATATAACCCATATGCCCCATATCATACATATCATGCAATATCATACCTTAATTCACATTCTTATCACTTTTCATATTCTTATCACTTTTCACATGTTAAAAATAACATATATTCATATTCCTAGTAGGAGTAGGAAGCGCATGCCTTAGTACTTTGTACCATTGTATGGTACCTTAGCCATGCTTTTCACATACTTAATAACACATTTAATTTAAAACATAGCCATGAACGTATTAAAACTTAGGGTAGGGTACACACCTGATTCGCTTAACGATTTCACTTGAAATTCTAAATTTTCGATCTTAGATATTTAACTCCCTACATTCGGCCCATATTAAATATTTAATGAAAAACTCATTCGGCCATAAAACCAAATCCTAGTAGGATTTGTGTACTAAAACTTACCTTAATATCTATTTGCTTATCACTCAAATCCCGAAAACTTTGCAGAGTTCTCCCCTTGCAATCGGCTAGGCACTAAAATCACTTAACTAATTAGTTTCGGTTTTTAAGCGAAATAAGAAATAGATCTTCATACCAAAATAAGCCTTGGTCGAATATTCATGTACACTTACCTTAGGGATCTAAATCCCGGAATCCTTGTATATTATTGTCGACTGGCCCTTGGGATTTGTAAATCTCGATTTGGATCCTTACTTCTTTAGTGATGGCGAAATTCCTATATACTCATGTTAGATCTAATCTAACATTAAATCATTATAATATAGCTTATGGCGGAATGGTATTCATAACCTACCTTAGATCTTAAAAGTCTCGAAAGTTTCTTCTTTGTAGTCGACAGCACCTAATTCCCGAAACTTCCTTCAAGTAGTCGGCCATAGACATTAATAGAGTTAGAGTCCCAATTTCGGCCTAAGAAAAAGAAATAAGATGATAACTTATAGATCCTTACCCCTTTATACACAAGTCGACAACCTCCCTTGCTTGAAGCCCTAAAGAAATCGGCTAGGAAGACTGAATAGTTGTCCTGATTTCACTTTTAGACTTATTGGAGTGTCGGCTAGGGGTTGTCTTTGAGGTTTCGCTTTTGATGAATTGAAACAAAGAAGAAGAAGAATAGAGATGGAGGATTGACAATGGTGAGTCTTTGAGAGGGAGCTTGCAGTTTGTCAACAAAAGAAAATAGAGAAGATGATAAGGGAATTTCGTCAGAGACTTTCAAAAGAAAAGAAAAAGAAACAAATGGCCTTTATTCCTTTTTGGTAGAAAATACTACACTTAGTTCCCCTATTCTACCAACTCTCCTTATTTTGATAAAGTTTATCTTTTATTTATCACCTTAATTAATCTCATCAATAATCCACTTAAAATAATCTAATATTAAATCTATTATTTATCCCCTATTTAGTCGAAATTTGAAGAGAATAAAACTCTTCTTTTAAGAGCCTTAATGCCGTCCACCTCTCTGCTTTTGGAAGCAAATATAAAACTTCTTTTATTTGCTTCCCATGTGACTCGAACTTAGGCCCAATTCCCTTGTATGTGGCGCCATTTCCAGAGGCCCTAAGTGGCATCTCCAGGCCACTTTTCCAAGCCTGTTTGTGTGTCAAATTTCACATACCTTTTCTCTTGAGGCCACCTTACCTCAGTTTCCTCTTTTAAACTTAACATTTCCTAACATTTCCAAGTTTCCAAAATGTTCACTTTCCTATTTTAACTTAACATTTCCAAGTTTCCAAAATGTTTACTTTCTTATTTTAACTTAACATTTTCAACTTTCCAAAAATGTTCATCGTACATTCATAATACATAAGACATGCCATTTCGTATAATTAAATCAGAAATACATAGGCCCATTTTCAGGATGTTCTGATTCGCTTCTTAAAATAATTTCATCCCTGAAATTGCCTGGCAAAAATAAATAAGGGTATTGCTGTCGCATTGCCTCTTCTGGCTCCCATGAAGCTTCTTCCTATCCATGATTGCGCCACAACACTTTGACTAGAGGAACTGACTTCCTCCGTAATAGTTTCATGTCTCGTTCCAAGATCTGAATCGGTTCTTCCTCGTAAGATAAGTCTGACCTTAGCTCCACTTCTTCAACTGGTACCACATGAGATGGATCCGATCGGTAGCGACATAGCATGGATACATGGAATACGTCGTGTATCTGCTGCAACTCTGGTGGCAACTCTAGCTGATATGCCACTGGTCCAACTCGCTTCAACACTTGATAGGGTCCTATAAATCTTAGACTTAGTTTCCCTTTTCGACCGAATCTCATCATGCTCCTCTTCAGTCTTGGAGTACACTAGGATGTCGTCGATGAACACAACGACGAACCGATCCAAGTAAGGTTGAAACACCCGGTTCATTATATCCATAAATGCGGCTGGGGCATTGGTCAACCCAAACGGCATTACTACAAACTCAAAATGGCCGTATCTTGTCCTAAAGGCTGTCTTATGGATATCTACCTCCTTCACCTTCAACTGATGATATCCTGACCTTAAGTCGATCTTTGAAAACACTGCCGCCCCCTTAAGCTGATCGAACAAGTTGTCAATCCTTGGCAAAGGATACTTGTTCTTGATGGTCAGCTTATTCAACTGACGATAGTCTATGCACATACGCATAGTTCCGTCCTTCTTCTTCACAAACAGACTGGTGCTCCCCATGGAGACACACTGGGTCGCATAAACCCACGATCAAGCAGTTCTTGGATTTGAGCCTTAAGCTCCATCAACTCCTTTGGTGCCAATCTGTACGGAGCGATTGACACGGGAGTCATTCGGCAAACAAATCAATTCCAAACTCCACCTCCCTATCTCGGGGTATTCCTGGTAATTTCTCTGGGAACACATCCTCAAAGTCCCTTACCGTTCTAACTCCACTGACACATCCTTCCTTTCCATCTAATGCACTTACAAAGGCTAAGAACGCCCTGCACCCTTTACGAACCATCTTCTCCGCCTTCAATGCCGAAACTACGTTAGACAAGTAGTTTTTTCTTTCTCCTATTATTACTACCACTTCATCTTCCAGGGTCCTTAGTTCCATTCGTTTAGCCGCACAATCCAACACGGCCCGGTGTTCTACTAACCAATCCATACCAAGTATGAGGTCAAATTCTCCGAAGGGTAGTTCCATTAAATCAGCCAGAAAGTTCACTCCCTAAATCTCTAGAGGTACACTTCGAAAGATCTTATCCACCACTACAGTTTGGCCTAAAGGGCTTACTACAGTCATCTCCCTATCAGAAAGTTCAGAGTCTAGACCTAGTGTTTCCACTGCACTACAAGCAACATAAGAATGGGTCGAGCCCACATCAATAAGAGCAAAATAGGGCTTGCCATGAATGAGGAACGTACCGGTTATAACGTCCGGTGCATCTCCATCCTCCCTCCGGTGAACCGCATAAATCAAACCTGGCTACCTTGCCTCAGTATTAGCACACCTCGGCACGGTGTTCCACGTCCTCTACCATTTCCTCGATTATTTGGACCACGACCCATTACCGAGGTTTGTCCCCCCTACCAGTGATTAACATTCGAAATGCTAATTTGCCTTTCATCGATCTCTTTGGATAGTCCTTGATCATATGGTCCTTTGACCCACATTTGAAACACCCACCTGTCTTCTTCCAGTATTCACCCAAGTGTTTCTTTCCACACTGATCACATAGGCGATATCGCCTCCTGTACCAACTTGTCGACCCTCGCCCATCACTCTGGGCCTTTTACGCACATTTCGATGATCCTCGACGACCCATAACCCTCTTGGGTCTATTCCTATCGAGCTCGCTTAACCGAAGTTCTTGATTCCTCGGCTACCTTTGCCTTTTCTACCAACGCGAAAAACTCTCGCTCCTGATGTGGAGCTATTAATAACCTGAGGTCATCCCTTAAACCGTCTTCGAACCGAACACACTGCTCATGCTCCGTAGCCACTACTCCTCGAGTATATCGGCTTAACCTCAGAAATTCACTTCATCTGTTGCTCTCGACTTGTTCCCTTGAACCAACCCCAAAAACGCCTTCCTCTGCTCATTAATATAACGTATGCCAACATACTTCTTCTGATATGCCGCCTTAACATATTCCCAGGTCAGATCTTCAGCTGTGGCACCATCTCGAACCGTTAACCACCATTGATACGCTTCATCGCGTAGCAGCGCCACCATTCCTTTCAACTTCTCCTCAGGGGTCAGATCGAGCTCATCCATAATGCGCTCGGTCGCTTTCAACCGAGATTCAATTTGTCTTGGGTGCCACACGAGATACTCCACGGAACACTTGGCTCCGTTGGCTCGGAGTTGCTCCGGTACAAATTTTGAGCTCCGTATTCCTCCAAAGACTAGCCACCATTTCAAGAACCCGCAAGATAGCACTGTGATCTGACATCATCCCCCGTCTGAGCTTGCTGCACGACACCAACAGTTGGGTGTGGTGGTGGCGGTGGTAACTCATTATCGACCTTTGACCCGATCTAACGGGTTCGACGATCATTCTTCCTCTACTGCGTCCATGACGTGGCGTCCTCTAGAACTCATATCTAACAATGCGCTTTAATCGATTTAAGAAAGTTTTATGTATTAGCCCTTATTCCAATCGATTATCCACGAAGAAGTTTTATGAACAAAGTTTTAGGAGTGGTTCTTTCAGATTCATACATGCACACGTCTTTACATTCATACATCCATCAATCAATTATAAACTTTCGTTCATTCAGAGAAATGTTGTAGTTTTCATTGTTGTTGTTTTTCCACTACCTAGGGGTATTTTTGTAATTTACCCTACAGGGGTATTTTCGTAATTTGTCAAAATAAGATTCTTTGGTGATATTGTCAATAAGGGTATTTTGGAATTTTTTTTTTGAAATCCCGAGGGTATTTCGGAAAATTTAACCAGGGTAAATTTATAAGTCTGAATAAATCAAGGGTATTTCAAAATTTACAAAACTTGAGGGTTCTTTTTGAGAATTTCTTTTCCAAATCGGTGCTGTTGCAAAAATTTTGAAAATCGAGGAAGTCGTTCGGTGATTTTGCGAGTTAGGGGTAATTTCGTAATTTTCTAAAATCAAGGTATTTTGATATTTTGCAAATTAGGATTTTGAACATTTATTAAGTAATGAAATTTTGATAAGAGTTGTGGGTATTTTGAAAATTTCTTAAACCAAGGGCATTTTATAATTTTACCACTAGGGCATTTTAGTAATTTTGTAAGTAGGAAATATTTTGGAAGAATTTTTGCAAAAATCTTTTGCTACTCCTAAAAAGGTAATATAGGGATTTTAAAGCTAGGGTTTTCATAAAAATACGGCTAGTCCCTTTCGGGTTTTAGTTAGGGGTTTAGCCCATGATTAAGTCCTCTTGGTGAGGGTGAACCATAGCTACGCACCAGGTAGGATTCGAGTGGAGAGAAGGTGAGTCATGCGGACTGCTTAAATACCAAGCTCCCACCGAAACCAATCCTAGACATGCGCCCCATGGTTGCCACACCCTAACTCGGTGACTCAATCATAGGTTTGTTTAGTTAGGCATTTAAGTCTTATGTTTTTGTTGGGGTATACTAGTCCTAGGGTTCAAGTACATAATCTCTATTCTACGTTCCATTCCATTTCTACCCCTCTACAAGTGATACTATAAATCACACAATGGATAGAAGTACTTACCTGGTGGACTTCGGGTCGGAGGCTTAGTGGGCCATGCCAGAAAAACCTGCTTAATTCACAAAAATTCTTTTGGGCTTAACTTTGAAAACGTTTTGGGCCTTAAACCCAAGGTAGAGAGTTTAAACCGGGCTCGATACCAAATTGAAACACCCCAAACTCAGCCCACGAGCCTTGACTAGATCTGGTATGTTCCCCGGTGTAAACCGTTTCAAATTCTTTTTCTACTTAGGAAAAACTTTGTGTGATTTGGAAGAAAGATCGTTTTGGGTTGGGCTTGAGTTGAAAACAAGTTTAATTCATTGTTAAAAATCCTTTACTTTAGGTGACAAAACGTTTGGGCTTTGTTTTAAAAAATATATATTTTACTTAATCTTTTAATAAAATAAGGTTTGTAAGCTTAAAAAATAAAGACAGAATAAAATATTCCTACTAAGGCCTTATTACATCAAATAATTCCCAAAATTAAAACCAAAGTACATAAAATAAAATAGTCCAAATTAAATGAATTTCTTGCTAAGCATGGCCATTCCTAAGCATCTGCCGGCTCGGTCCATCCCTGGTCATCGCTTTGAAAAATAATCCCCTAGCAGGGTGAGTCAACAGACTCAATGTGTAACCAACACTAAAATTTAATATTTCGGGCATACAATATCATACATGTTCATAAAGCATTTAAACAATGTGATTCAACTCGAACCCAAACCTATATGCCATCCGCTACACACCACCAGTACTATCCTCTTTGCTTGTGGGGACTACTAAGTCAACCTCCATCCACTACACACCATCGAAGGCGTCGGCTGCAATCGGACGTGCTCATCGCCCTTATAAAATTCGTGGTCTTAGGTCACCACATTCAGATATCATGGTCTTAGGTCACCACATTAACTTCCCCTTTTTATATAACCCATATGCCCCATATCATACATATCATGCAATATCATACCTTAATTCACATTCTTATCACTTTTCATATTCTTATCACTTTTCACATGTTAAAAATAACATATATTCATATTCCTAGTAGGAGTAGGAAATGTACCTTAGTACTTTGTACCATTGTATGGTACCTTAGCCATGCTTTTCACATACTTAATAACACATTTAATTTAAAACATAGCCATGAGCGTATTAAAACTTAGGGTAGGGTACACACCGATTCGCTTAACGATTTCACTTGAAATTCGAATTTTCGATCTTAGATCTTTAACTCCTACATTAGACCCATATTAAATATTTAATGAAAAACTCATTCTACATAAAACCAAATCCTAGTAGGATTTGTGTACTAAAACTTACCTTAATATCGATTTGCTTATCACTCAAATCCGAAAACTTTGCGAGTCCTCCCTTGCAATCATTAGGCACTAAAATCACTTAACTAATTAGTTTCACTTTTTAAGCGAAATAAGAAATAGATCTTCATACCAAAATAAGCCTTGGCCGAATATTCATGTACACTTACCTTAGGGATCTAAATCCCAGAATCCTTGTATTATTGTCGACTGGCCCTTGTGATTCGTAAATCTCGAATTGGATCTTTACTTCTTTAGTGATGGTGAAATTCCTATATACTCATGTTAGATCTAATCTAACATTAAATCATAATAATATAGCTTATGGCCGAATGGTATTCATAACTTACCTTAGATCTTAGAAGTCCCGAAAGTTTCTTCTTTGTAGTCAATGACACCTAATTCCGAAACTTCCTTCAAGTAGTCGACCATAGACATTAATAGAGTTAGAGTCTTAATTTCGCCTAAGAAAAGAAATAAGATGATAACTTATAGATCCTTACCCTTTATACACAAGTCGACAACCTCCCTTGCTTGAAGCGCTAAAGAAATCGGCTAGGAAGACCTGAATAGTTGTCCTGATTTTGGCTTTTGGACTTATTAGATGTCGGCTGGGGTTGTCTTTGAGGTTTCGACTTTTGATGAATTGAAACAAAGAAGAAGAAGAATAGAGATGGAGGATTCGGCAATGGTGAGTCTTTGAGAGGGAGCTTGCGGTTTTGTCAACAAAAGAAAATAGAGAAGATGACAAGGGAATTTCGGCAGAGACTTTCAAAAGAAAAGAAAAAGAAACAAATGGCCTTTATTCCTTTTTGGCCGAAAATACTACACTTTGTTCCCCCTATTCGGCCAACTCTCCCTTATTTTGATAAAGTTTATCTTTTATTTATCACTTTAATTAATCTCATCAATAATCCACTTAAAATAATCTAATATTAAATCTATTATTTATCCCCTATTTAGCCGAAATTTGAAGAGAATAAAACTCCTCTTTTAAGAGCCTTAATGTCATCCACCTCTCTGCTTCTAGAAGCAAAAATAAAACTTCTTTTATTTGCTTCCCATGTGACTCGAACTTAGGCCCAATTCCCTTGTATATGGCGCCATTTCCAGAGGCCCTAAGTGGCATCTCCAGGCCACTTTTCCAAGCCTGTTTGTGTGTCAAATTTCACATACCTTTTCTCTTAAGGCCACCTTGCCTCAGTTTCCTCTTTTAAACTTAACATTTCCTAACATTTCCAAGTTTCCAAAATGTTCACTTTCCTATTTTAACTTAACATTTCCAAGTTTCCAAAATGTTCACTTTCCTATTTTAACTTAACATTTCCAAGTTTCCAAAAATGTTCATCGTACATTCATAATACATAAGACATGCCATTTCGTATAATTAAATCGAAATACATAGGCCCATTTTAGGATGTTACACGATCAACTCCACTTAATTATGCTTGATCTACTCTTAGGTAGGGTCTATTCCTCCTCCACCTATGCACATCAGATTAAATTAAGCAACATAATTAAGAACAAACTAAGTACTTATCATATAATTTAGAAATCAAATAACAAAATCCATCATAGACTTCATCCCTTTCAGGTATCTGAAGGGTTTAGTTCATAACAAAATAAGAAAACATCTCAAGAGAAAAGATAAAACAAAACATAAGAAATCCTAAAACCCTCGAAGGAATTGAAGAGGAGATCCTCTGCTTGAGTAGAACTCCGACTTCTTGAGATGGATCAACTGCTATCTTCAAGTAATTCCACGAATAAAAGCTCGCGTAAAACTCGCCCAAAACTCTCTGTTTAACTTCTGTAGAACTCCCTTTAGTTGCTACCTTGGGTGTTTATATAGGCTTTGATGCGGTTTACTTGGCTCCTAAGTATCCTAATTCAAGTAGAATTCCTCCTAGGATGTTTAAGTAGACTTAGGAATGTGTTTCTTTACCTCCAAGCATCCAAATCCGAGTGAAATTGCTCTTTCCCATGGCAGGGGCACGGCCATGGTACATGCTCGTGTAAATCGTCTTCAAGTCGTGTCTTGATTCTGTCGATTGGGGCACGGCCGTGTAAATTGTGGCATGGCCGTGTGAAGTAATTTGATGAGGCATGGCCGTGTGGCTTGAAGTCTAGGCCGTGTCGATTTTTTAGGTTGGCCTAATTTGGTCCGTTTTAAGCCCGTTTTACGTTCTTTTTATCCTTAGGTGCTTTCCTGAGTATAAGACATGAAAAGAAAGGATTAAGAGCACATTTTTACATAAATCAGGGATAAATAATCCAAAAGCATACTAAATGTGGGTTTAAAATATGTTATTTTTACAGTTTATCAACCCACAAGAACACTCATGATGGTTTCAATTATCGTGTCGAAGGTCCTACACGTGCGCTCGCAAGCTCGTGTGGCTACCAACGTCATGTGACCGGTATTTCAGCATTTGTCGCTCTACAGCTAGAGTAGTGCAAAATACACATCTGATAGGAATTTGGAGTTAATTCGCGCTCCAAACATTCCTATGCCTAAACGCCAACCAAGGTATGCTTACTCTCCTCATAGATCGCTCTATTTAAAGCCAGCTTCTCGCCTACTCTCATGCTAGCTTCCCGATGTGGGATCCCTCCATCAATCCTCCACAACCATCACAAATTAGCAAAATAGTCACATTTCGCATGCAAGGGGTTTCAAACTCAAGCTCCTCTGTAACTTAATCCACGCCGCTAGCCACCTTACCAACTAGCTCCTTGTGTCATGTTTTCCCCAACCATATTCTTAAAGCCTACTCACTTACATCCAAGGTTTTATTCACCTAAACCAAAATTTTTCCTAAAGCCCAGGTTTGAACCCAAGACTTCATGGAAGCCCCCTAACCTTCCAAAATCACTCACCTAATAGGTCCAACTTGTATTTGTGCCATTCTCTTATTCACAAAAGTTTTAAACGCTCTTATGCCCAAGGCCCAATAGGCCCAATTCTACTAGGCCCAAATTTAGGGTGTTACATGATCAAAGTTGGGCTTCATCAGCAACGATTCCTAATAGGCATGGTCGTTCTTCTTATAGGGGGTGAAGAATGTTCCAAGTGTTCATTGTCTAAATTGATGACTGGAGGCACTGAAAATTGTTTCGATCGCAATTAAGAGAAATCGAAAACCCATCGGCTGCTTGGTCCCTTATTCGAACCATGAAATGTGCTTGAGCTTTAAAATAATCGGTGGCGAGTGTTTTACGTTGACTTGCGGTAGCGAATGGTGGCGGGATGGCGAAGAACAACGTTCGAGAAGTGGCCGTAGTTGATGTGGGGGTTTTGGAAAAGTAGTGGGTTGGGTGTAGTTTATGAAAGGAGGTAGGTGTTGTGGTTTGGTGTTTTGAAGGTTGGTGTTATGGGTCTTGAAGGACTACAATAGTGTTTTTGTGCTAGGGTAAGTGCGGTGGTGTGCAGGAGTTGTTGCACGTGAGGAAGAGTTGTTGAACGGTGGCTAACAATGGAGGAAAGAAGAGGTGAATAGCGGTGGATAGGTAAGAAACGAGCGATGGTGGTGCTCGTAAATCGACGTCTTTTGGTGTCACTCACTGCGGTGGTGCGTGAGTGTAAAGATGAATTAACAATCGAATAGCGTGATGGTGGTATTCAACGATGGTGGCGGTGTGATTGTGTTAATGGGGTCAGGATTTTTTTTTTGTTGAGAAAATAAGAAGAAGAAGAAGAAATGGAGAAGAAGGGTGAGGGAAGGTACGGACTTGGGATAAATTTTTTCTTTTTCGTTTTTTTTAATTTCTTACTTGGGATTATTTTGGGTTTGGCTGTTCGACCCTTTTTTCTTCTTTTGTTTTTAGGTTAATTTGGGCTTGGGGGTTTTGGGTTTTATGTGAAGAAAAAAAATTGTGTTTGGTTTTTTTTGGGTTGGTGTTGGTTTTGGGATATTGGGTTTATTTTTTAGGTTTTGTGGATTTGGTTCATGTGTGTATTTGTTTATTTGAGTTTGGGATGTTGGGTTGTGAAGAAAATAAATTGCAACATTGAGCACGACGTGCCCACGCAACGATCGGTATTCGATTTCCAAAAAATTGTCATCCTCCACCATGTTCTTAAAAAATAAGACATTAAATGAATTAAATAATAATCTCATTATTATTTATTTTATTTCCAACCTAAATTAAACTAAAATTCAAAATTAAAATAAATTAAAATAAATCTGACTTGCCTCCCAAAAAAACTTTTGTTTAATGTCGTTAGCTCTACGACTTGGAAGATTATTCAATCGGATCTTCAAGTATCAACTCCTCGACCACATGCACTTGAAAATTTTCATGGAAAGGCTTCAAAAGTTGCCCATTTACTTTGAAGAATCTCCCGGATTCTTCACTTTTGATTTCGAATGCACCATATGAAAAAATGTGAGTAATAACAAAAGGCCCTAACCACTTAGTTCAGAGCTTACCTGCAAAAATTCTTAGTGTAGGGTCATAAAGTAGTATTTTCATCCAATCAAAAATTGCTTATGAGTTATATTTTGATCATTAAATGCCTTGATTTTATCTTTATAAATTTGGGTATTTTCATATGCTTTTTGTCGAATTTACTCAAGTTCCTAAATATGCAATTTCGATACTTAACTGCAGCGTCCAACTCCATGTTGCATTCCTTAATAGCCCAAAACGTCTTGTGTTCTAATTCTACAAGAAGATGACATGGCTTACCAAATATAAGTTGGTAAGGATACATACCTATGGGTCCCTTATAAGCTGTGCAGTACGTCCACAATGCATCATTTAATCGCAAACTCCAATCTTTCCTATCTGGCTTAACGGTCTTTTCCAAAATCAGTTTTTTTCCTCGATTTGACACTTTTGCTTAACCGTTTGGTTGAGGATGATAAGCCGTAGTAACTTATTGTACTACTTTTTTCAAAAGATTGTCAATTACCTTATTGCAGAAATGCGTTCCTCAATCGCTAATCAATGCTCACGGTGTGTCAAATCTTGAAAAATAGAACTTTTTAGAAAATTCACTATAGTTTTAGCATGAGCACAATGGGTGGCTGATAAACCGTAAAAGTAACATATTCTAGGCCCACATTTAGTATGCTTTTGGATGATTTAGCCCTTTTTTATGTAAAAAGGGGCGCTTAATCCTTTCTTTTCATGTTTTTACTCAGGAAAGCACCTAAGGACAAAAAGAACAAGAAATGGGCTTTAAATAGGCCAATTTGGGCCAAAGAGGAAATCGACACGGATTGGACTTCAAGCCACACGATCGTGCCTTGACAATTAACTAAGACATAGCCATGCCATGATTTACACGGCCGTGCCCCAATCGACAGAATCGAGACACGGCCTAAAAATGATTTACACCAGTGTGTGCCATGGCCGTGCCCCTGTTACGGGAGAGAGCAATTTCACTTGGATTTGGATACTTAAAGCCAAAGAAACACTTTCCAAAGCTTATTCAAATACCAAGTAGGAAGTATACTTGAATTGGGACACTTAGAGGCCAAGTAAAGCATTCTAAAAGTCTATATATACACCCTAAGTGTAACCCAAAAAAGGCGTTAGGCGGTAAGCTAGGCCAAAGAGCCGAAGCCAGAGCAGTCAATTCAGGGAATTACTCGAAGATAGCCAGTTGATCCATCTCAAGAAGCTGAAATTCTACTCAAGACGGCAGATCTCTCCTTCAATTCCTTCAGGGGGTTTTAGGGGTTTCTTATGTTTTTTTTATCTTTTCTTTTGAGATGTTTTATTTTAAAGTTATGAACTAAACCCTTCAGATACCTAAAGAGGATGAAACCTAGATGAATCTTGTTATTGTTTTCTGAATTATATGATAAATACTTAGTTTGTTCTTAATTGTGCATGCTTAATCCAAATTCGATGTACTTAGGTGGAGGAGGAATAGACCGCCTAAGAGTAGATCTAGCATAATTAAGCGGAGTTGATCACACGCCTAGAGATAGGGTGACGAGATTTTGCGGATTAGGGTGAAACCTAATATGGGAATCTATAGATCGATTCTTGGTATTCTAGGGGTTATTATAAGAGAACGAGAGTTCCACTAATTAACCTAGGGTTAGGCGTTATTCGCCTTGAGAGGGTTTAATATACGTTAGGAGTCTCACGGATCAAACTAAGTGAATAAATCGTATGGTTCGGTGTTAGATAACAAGTGAAGTCTAGGTGGATTCTTCTGAGGGTATCGTCGTGATCAACCGAGTTTTCATCAAGTTATTTCCAAATTCATTCTCTTTTGTCTTTGAGTCTTTAGTTTAGTAGTCGTTAAATTAGATTAAATCAACCAATCACTCCATATTCTAGGCTAAATAATAAAAAGAAAGTTAGTATTAGTACTTTTAGTTCCTTTGGGTTCGATAATTCGGTCTTACCTAAGCTATATTACTGTTCGATAGGTACACTTGACTTAAATCGTTATCAGAGTTAGTCTCCAGGTTCGATCACATTCATTATAAATTTTAAAACTCGATAGACACACGATCAAGTTTTTGGCGCTGTTGCCAGGGAACTAAAATATTAAGAAAGCTCTATTTTTATTACTTTAGCCACTATTTTTATTATTTTAGAATCTTTTGCTAATTTATTTCTTCATTATTTTTTCCTAGCAAGTACCTCTAGTTTATGACTAGAAGGAACCCGACAGAACCTTTAGAATACGATAGTGAAATTGAAGCTACCACTCGGAGAAATCGCAGAAAAATTAAGCGAGCCCTAAATTACACGGAAGAAGAGCGAGAAGACAGATCCAATCCTACTGAAGGGATGGATGAGAATAATCCACCACGAGATGTGGAAGAAAACAATGCTCCGCTCACTATGTATGATTATGCTAAACCTCATTTAACAGGAGCTGAATCTAGTATTGTTAGGCCTGCTATAGCCGCTAATAATTTTGAATTAAAGCCTAACACAATACAAATGATTCAATAGTTTGTTCAATTTGATGGTTTCCAGGACGAAGACCCGAACACTCATATAGCTTATTTTTTAGAGTTCTGTGATACTTTCAAAATAAATGGCGTTTCTAATGATGCCATTCGTCTTCGGTTTTTCCCCTTTTCATTAAGGAATAAAGCCAAACAATGGTTGAACTCGTTACCACGAGGGTCAATCACTACATGGGAACAATTGACCGAAATTTTTTTATTAAAATATTTCCCACCGGCCAAAACAGCCAAATTACGGAATAATATCTCTTCTTTTGTGTAGATGGATTTAGAGACGTTATACGATGCATGGGAGAGATACAAGGATCTCTTGAGGAGATGTCCACTCCACGGATTACCTTTGTGGCTTCAAGTCCAAACCTTTTTACAACGGCGTAAATCCTTCAACACGACAATTAATTGATTCAGCCGCCGGTGAAACTTTAAATAATAAAACTCGAAGTCGCCTACGAGTTCATTGAAGAGATGTCTTGAATAACTATCGGTGGCAAGTTACAAGACAAACCGACAAAATTAGCGAGTTTACAACCTCGTAGCGGTGACCATGTTGTCAAATCGGTAGAGTTGATGAATAAAAAGCTTGACGGTTTATGTTCCTTGCAAGTACACCAGTCATGCGAAGGCAGCGCAAGTGGGCTGTGGCAAATCTGGTACCCACCCTACCAACCGGACGTGAAACCGAGCAGACAAACTATATAGATAATTATTTTAGATCCAATAACAATTCTTATAGTAACACTTACAATCTAGGTTGGAAGAACCACCCAAATTTTTCATGGGGAGGCCGAGGAAATCAAGGGAATCAAAGACAACAACCTCCTCAAAACTTCTAAAATCAGCCATATCCGCAAGAGAAAAAGCCAAGCCTCGAAGAGATGCTGACAAAATTTATGGCAAACACAGAAAACGGGTCCAAGAAACTGAGAAAACAATTAAAAGTAACGAGAACTGAATGGGGGAACTTACAAAGCCAGTGAAGGAAGCAACTAATGCAGTCGAACAACTTGCAAAGCTACTCTCAAAACGACCACAAGGACGTCTACCAAGTAACACGGAGATCAACCCAAACGAGCAATTTCAAGCCATCTCAGCTAATGGCAATAAAGGGTTAGAAGAACCTATTCCAATACAAGAAAATAAGGTAGACGGAGGTAAGGTAGAGGTAACACAAGAAAAGCCAAAACCAGTAATCAATAAGTACCAACCTCGCATACCTTATCCCAAAGCGATAAAAAAAGATGATTTAGAAGAACAGTTCGGTAAGTTTCTTAAACTCTTAAAGAAATTACATATTAACTTACCCCTTCTTGAAGCTCTTTTTCAGATGCCAGACTCGAGGAAAATTTTAAAACAGCTCTTGACTAACAAACGCAAATTAGACGAAGAGCACCACGTGGAATTAAACGTAGCATGCTCAGCAATGATACAGAATAGACTACCACGAAAGCTAAAAGATCCAAGGAGTTTTACAATTCCATGTTTAATTGGTAGTTTAGCTATTGATAACTTGTTAGCTGATTTAGGTGCCAGTATTAATTTAATGCCTTACAAAATGTTCAAACAACTAGATCTTGGGGAACCAAAACCCACTAGGATGAGTATTCAGTTAGCAGATAGATCCGTTAAATATCCTAGAGGAGTTATCGAAGATGTCTTGGTGAAGATTGATAAATTTATTTTCCTTGTTGATTTTGTTGTGTTAGACATAGAAGAAGACATTAATGTTCCTTTAATTCTAGGGTGCCCCTTTTTAGCCACTGCTAGGGCTGTTATCAATGTAGGTGATGGTAAACTTGCACTAAGGATAGGCGATGAAGAAATTATTTTCAAATTTATGATGCCATGCGATGTTCTAAAGAGTAAGATGATTCCTATTATTTTATTGATACTACTGATCATATCATTCAAAATTCATTACAGGAAATCATACATGACGACACAAGGGAACTGTGCCTGACTCAAAAAGAAGGGGAAGAAGATGAAAATGATGAGATGAAGTTGAATACATCATCGTTCAGACAAATAAAAAAAGAAGAAAGCATTGAAAACAATGACAGAATAAAACAGAAATCCTCCATTGATGAGCTGCCCAGTCTGGAATTGAAATAGTTACCAAAACACATAGAATATGCATTCCTAGGTGACAATTCTACATTACCGGTAATCATCTCCTTAGAACTAAAACCCAAAGAAAAAGAGGAGCTGATAGAAGTACTAAGAGAACATAAAAAAACCATAGCTTGGAAAATTTCTGACATCAAGGGTATAAGCCCCTCAATCTGTACCCACAAAATTTTAATGGAATAAGAATACAAGCCATGTGTGCAACCCCAGAGACGGTTAAACCCCAACATGAAAAAAGTCGTCAAAGCTGAGGTAATTAAACTTCTAGATGCAGGAATAATTTATCCTATTTCTAACAGCAATTGGGTAAGTCCTGTGCAAGTAGTCACAAAGAAAGGAGGTATGACAGTAGTACCCAATGAGAAGAATGAATTAATCCCCACAAGAACAGTTACATGTTGGAGAGTCTATATAGACTACAGAAAGCTCAACGATGCCACCAGAAAAGATCACTTTCCTCTACCCTTCATAGATCAAATGTTAGAAAGATTATTCGGGCATATGTACTACTGTTTCTTGGACGGACTCTCGGCTACTTCCAAATCCCCATTGCTCCTGAAGATCAAGAGAAGACGAAATTTGCATGTCCATACGGTATGTTTGCTTATCGTAGAATGCCTTTTGGATTATGTAACGCTCCTGCTACTTTTCAGCATTACATGTTGGCAATCTTTGAACTAACTGGAAGACATCATGGGGTATTTATGGATGATTTCTCGGTGATTCGATAATTCTTTCCATCTTTGCCTTAAAATTTAAAGCGAGTTCTAATGAGATGTAAGGAAACAAACCTTGTTTTGAATTGGGAAAATGTCACTTTATGGTAGGAGAAGGATTGTACTAAGACATAAGATTTCTAGTAAAGGGATTGAGGTAGATAAAGCAAAGGTTGAAACCATAGAAAATTACCTCCCCTAGTTCGATTAAGGCTATTAGAAGCTTTTTAGGATATGCGGGGTTCTATAGAAGATTTATTAAAGATTTTCTAAAATAGCTAAGCCTTTGACAAAATTACTAGAAAAAGATGTTCCTTTCAATTTCAATCAGGAATGTTTAGATGCATTCAATATCCTTAAGGATAAATTAATAAATGCACCGATTATAATTGCACCTGATTGGAACTTACCCTTTGAACTAATGTGTGATGCAAGTGATTTTGCAGTTGGAGCAGTTTTGGGACAAATAAGAGACAAGCACTTTTAGCCAATTTACTAAGCTAGCAGAACATTAACACCCGCATAAGAAAATTATACCACCACAAAGAAAGAATTGCTAGCTATATTTTTGCTTTTGACAATTTCAGATAGTATCTAATATTGTCTAAAGTTGTCGTTTACACTGACCATTCAACTCTTCGCTATCTCTTAAACAAACCTGATGCAAAACCTAGACTCATACGATGGATTTTACTCTTACAGGAATTTGACTTGGAAATACAAGATAAGAAAGGAGCTGAGAATCTCGCGGCAGATCACCTCTCAAGACTTGAGAATCCACATATTAGAGAGCTCGATAAAATGAGAAAGCGATTCATTCCCGAAGAACAACTTTTTCTATAACACGATCGAAGTACAGTGGTTTGCAAATATTGCAAATTATTTAGCAGCTAACATCTTGCCAAAAAGACTAACATATCACCAAAAGAAACGATTCTTTATTAATGTGAAAAACTATTTTTTGGAAGGTCCTTTTCTTTTCCGTATATGCGATAGGTAATTCGAAGATGCGTTAAGCAAAATCCTTGAACATTGCCATTCAGGAGGCCACTACAGTGGCATTAAGACAGCACACAAAATACTCGAACCAAGTTTTTATTGGCCCACTCTATTTAAAGATGCCAACAGGTATGTCACCTCATGTGATAAGTGCCAAAGAACATGTAATATTTCTAAACGTGATGAAATGCCTCAAACATATATGTTATCATGTGAATTATTTGATGTATGGGGTATGGGTAGAAGCGGAAGCCTTACCTACCAATGATGCTAGGGTAGTAGTTAAATTTCTCAAGAAATTGTTTTCTCGATTTAGGACACCTAGAGCCATCATTAGTGATAGGGGTACTCATTTCTGTAATACTCAATTTGAAAAAGTTCTAAAGAAATATGGAGTATATCACAAGATAGCTACCCCATATCACCCTCAAACCAATGGGCAAGTCGAAGTAGCAAACCGAGAACTTAAGTGCATCCTAGAAAAGACGGTTGAATCAAATAAAAAAGATTGGGCATTAAAAGTAGATGATGCTTTATAGGGTTATAGAACAACATTTAAAACACCTTTAGGGACATCCCCATACAAACTAGTATACGGGAAAAGCTATCATCTACCATTCGAGTTAGAACACAAAGCTTTTTGGGCCATAAAGTTTTTAAATTTTGATCTCAAAACTATAGGAAAGAAAAGAATGTTGCAGATGAACGAGCTAGATGAATGGAGAGCTGAGGCCTATGAGAACGCGAAATTATACAAAGAGGCAACAAAGCGATGCCACGATTCTCGCCTAAAGAAGTTAAAACCATTTTGAAGTAGGAGACTTGGTCCTACTGTATAACTCAAGGCTTAAATTATTTCCTGGGAAGTTGAAATCAAGATGGTCAGGCCCATTCATGATCAAAAGGATTTTTCCATACGGCACAATCGAGGTAACTCACCCCACGAAGGGCATATTCAAGGTAAATGGTCACCGACTCAAAATTTATAATAGTGCAGATTTTAGAGATAAGAGAGATGAGCTTCTGCTCCATGAACCTCCTTTTAGAACCAAAAACAGGGAAAGTCTAGCTTAAAACTTTAAACAAGTGCTTCTCGGGAGGCAATTCAAGCACTAACTTCCCTAAACATTATTTTTAATTGTTCAATATCTAACTTCATATTAATTAAATCTAATTAAGTGCAGAATTAAGACCACACGACCTTACATATGGGCGTGCCTGTGGCTGTATGGAAGCCAGGGAACAAACCACAGGCGGGCCAATAGTTGTGTATGACAAAGAAGAAAATATTTTTCCAACACGGCCTGTGATAAGAGACCACGCCCGTGCCAGCCACTCGTGCGAGGTTACTGACTTATTGAGCACGGGTAAGACACGGTCGTTTCCTCGAACCGTGTGAGGTTACTAACTTATTGAGCACGAGTGAGACACGCCCATGCCGGATGGCCGTGTGGAGATATTGACTTGATACACACGGGCGTGTCCATTGACCCACGACTGTGCCAAGAACCCTGAACGCGCCTATTTTTAAAAATTGCGAAAAGCACGAGGATTTAAAAAATTCATACGGGCATGCCAACTGCCCGTGCTCCGACCCCTATTTAAGAAACTTAAACCGTTCATCCCCTTAAATTCAACCCTAAACAGAATTTTTTAGCCTTTTTCTCCCCTATTCTGGCCACACCCATGCCCTCAATCCCCTAAAAACCTCTCAGCCTTCACCTTTCTTCAAGAAAACCACACAAAACCATCCATGCGCCTTGACACCATTTGTCTTTGCAGAGACCACGCCCCCACAACCGTGTACACAGAGAAATTGCCTCAACACTTCTTGTGCTCCACCGTGTAACCAATTTACACCACAACAACCCCTGGTTCCCTTCATTACTTCAATTCTTGACTTAAAGCTTGATAAATTTGATATTACTCTTCTTTATTTTTATTTTTAGTTTAGTATTAAGCATGATTATATTTAGGAAATTGTCTCAAGAACTCATGAATACTTAATATTTAGGCATGATGGGTTGGTTGCTATTTATTGATTACTGGATTTCATGTTCTTGCATTTTAGAACTAAGACATTTCTTTGTTTGAAATAATCTCTACTAATTTCTGATGATTCTAACTCTTCAAATTTTATTTGATTTAGTATAGAATATTCTGGCTATATTATTGTTGAGGCTTAATGAAAAGAACTTGCTTTATTTTTAATTACTGATTTCAGGCATAATGTCGTCATCCCGAGGAAAGAGATTAACAGCCCCGAGCTCAAAAAAGTGAAAAGGACCCTGCTCGTCTTTCGTTAGCGCTTCTTTCAAGTTACGACACCCATTTCTCTGATTTTCTCAAGCAGCTCAGGAAGAGCGTTACAAGACAATACGAGATAGACCCTTCGGCACCGGTAGGTGCATCAGTAGGAGGCGCTAGAACAAGTCAGATTCACAACCGACATTCGAGCTCTTATATCAACAGATTCGTGGGAGCAATTCTTCTTTATCACAGAGCCAACGTATTTAGAGCTCACACTCGAGTTCTGCACCACGTTCACTTTGCAAATAGTGATGACCAACTACGATGATCCAAGCACCATCCAATTTCGGTTAGGGGGAACGGTATGTCAACTAAGCGTACCACAATTCGGATCAGCACTCGGACTCTATACGCCAAAATTTATAGCAGAGAACCCACTCGATGACTTAGACCGACAACTTCACTATACCCCTCTCCGCTGCTGGCGCAACTTAGGCCCCAGTACAAACGTCTATGACCCTCGTCGCTCTAAGGCGACAGTGCTCAACCCAACCTTAAGGTACATTCATGCCCTTCTCGCGCACACTATTACAGGTCGTCGGGAGAGCACTGGCATGGTAAATCGGCACGTTGTTTACTACTTATTCTGCATGTCAGAAAGGCACGTATTCGACCTCACATACTTCATCGCCGGTGCAATACAGCATCAAACAGAGGCGTACAGGAGGGGAATTCTATCGATGGGCCCGTTTATAACACGGTTGGCGTGACACTTCGGCCTACTTAGCGCTGAAGAATAGAGATCATCCCTCACACTGATCGGTCAAATGGTGCCTCAAGGCATCCAGACGATGATGCACATGAGGATGATTAAACTTCGTTGAGGGACCAACCCCCCTCAATACCGCTTAGTAACATCTACAGATGAGGAAGAGCCCGAGGACATTACTGACGATATCCCACCAGCTCCGAGACAGCAGCCATCCCATGCAGCAACATCATGGGCAGATATCTCTGCACGCCTCGACCAGTTCGAGCAGTATTTTGTTGACAACACTCGACGTTTTGATGGGATAGAGGCCACCCTCCACCAAATATGCCAGCACCTCCATATCTCATCACCAGCCCCACTACCAAATCCAAACGATGAGGAGGACCTTTGAGTCCCTTTAATTATCTACATTTTATTGTCTTATTTTTAGTGCTATTTTTATTTTTATTTTTATTTTTCCTTTATTATCATGATTTGATTCTTTTCTTCATTGCAAACTTTTATCATTACTTATCTAATCTTCGAAGTATTCCTAACATTTATTTATCTTACACCCCCAAAATATCTAACTGATGACTTCGCAGTTCCGATCACACACTCCACATACACGAACAAATCACTAGAAGTAATTCATTGCTACATAAGTCATCTTCCATCACGAACACTGCCAACTCCCGGAAATCATCCGAAATTCAGGAAGTGGCACTCTCTCACTCTCTTTTGATTTTATATTAATTGTTATTATCTATCTTTATACATTGAGGGCAATGTACATCTTAAGTGTGGGGGGTAAAAGTACCTAACTTTTTGCATGATTCTAAAAATCCTGAATTTAATCTTGTTTTTAAGCATTTTTCTCATATTACTAATTAGGGTGAAAATTCTAATGATTTATGATTTTTATTAATATGTTTTTGAGTAAGTCATTGATAATTGTGCATTGATGATTTATACTTGAAGAAAACTAGAGAATCAAGCATGATAAGTCTATTTTTCAAGAATAAAAAATTTTATAGGTTGTTGAACTGAATTTGAATATTACCTTGAATTTTGAAACTTATAGGATTGATGCCAAATACCCATAATTTTTGTGAGATTTTGAGCCTTATAGAGCATATATTCTTTTCCGTGCTCACTTTATTGATTATGAGTGTGTCAACTTTGAATTGTTATTCTAGAACTTGCCTCATTTATGCATGTTAAGACCATATCTATGATTTGATATACTGAGATGATAAAGGCACCTAGGTTTTAACCCATTCATACCACTAAAAAGCCTACCCACATAATTAACCCCTAGTGAACCCTTTTTAATCCTAACAACCCTTTTTATTGATTTACCCGCTAATATTAACCCAAAAAACCCTTTGAATTATTACCATTCTTTTGACTACCCTTCTATTATTATGTATTTATTATTATGTATTTATTTGGTTTGTTCTAAAAAAAATAATTCAAAAAATCAAAGTATATTCAGTATTAGTAGTATAAGAAGTGAGCTTGTGCATTTAATTTTCAATTATCAAAGAAAAAGCTCGTATTATTATTAGTTTCAAAGTTTCAATTGATGTAATCAGTTATTTCTAGTTCATTGTTTTTAGATTAGGTAATTAGTCAATTCGATCTCGATTCTAACCCTTCAAATTTAGCCTTTATCCATACCTTTAACCCAAGCCCTGTTACAACCCTGTTAAAGACGTTTTGATTTGTGTATCATCTCATATTACAGTGGTGGAGATTTGATTTTCAGGCAAGCCTATGGGATTAATGTAACACCCCTACCCGTATCCTGTGCCGGAACCAAGTACGAGGCATTACCAGACTTAACAATACATTTGGTCAAATTAATTAACACATATACAAAATGACTTATTCAAGCCCCTATACATGCCATAACTTAAATCATTTATAAATAAAGATACCCATAGATAGCTTGATAGTGTGAAGCGATCTCCAAGCGACCTCAAACCCGAACTTGTTTGGTAGGACTCGTAACATGGGAAAGAATAGGGGTAAGCTTATAAAGCTTAGTAAGTTCACATGTAAAAATAATAAGCATTATTAATGAATTTAGCTTACTACTAAGCTGTCATAACTTGCATAAATAATGCTAAGTTTTTACTTTCCCAAGTTACTCATTTGTAGCCTTATCAAAGCCTTAACATGACAAATCCTCACAACAAGTTCTCAAAGTGATACAATCATTAAATCACATGCTTATATCTTATTACTCATGTTCACATTAATTTGTCTACCTGAATCACTGTCACTAAATTATTTATTTCTTGAGCTACAGAGCTCCAAATTTCAAACCGCTAATTTTACCTGAAACTAGACTCATATATCTTCATACCATAAAATTTCCAGAATTTTTGACTTAGCCAATTAATACAGTTTATTCATTAAAATTTCCTCTGTTTCACTGTTCATCTATTCTGACCCCTTTTCACTTCGAATCAATTTTATCCTTGTTCAGAATTCAAATGATGTTGTAATTTGTTTAATTTGAAACTAGACTCATTAAGGAATCTAAATATATAAATTATGTCCCAAAATTATTTTTTACAATTTTTAATGATTTTTACAAGTCAGAACAGGGATCTCGAAATTACTCTGAACTAGTCTCACAAAGATATAAATATCTCAAAATACAGAATTTCTTTGCATTCTATATTTATTTCATATGAAAATAGACTCAATAAGATTTAATTTAATATCTCACTCAACTACTAATTCCATTTCTACCATTTTTGGTGAATTTTCAAAGTTACTCTACTGCTGCTGTCCAAAACTGTTTTATTTCTAAATTTCATTCTTTCATGTTTTCTTTATAGTAACTTTCATTGGAACACTTACTCCGTATCAATCTTACCAAAGTTTGATCACATATCGAGCACATTGCTCATAAGTTTACACGCATATACTTGCACTTATTCATCACATAATCATATTCAATTACACTTAGTCGTTACATAGCCACATTGTATTTTCACTTAGTCAATTTCCCGTTGAACTCATTGGAATATTAACGGATACATCGGAATATTGCACATAGTGCCACACTTGTAGCCAAAGCTACTTCATATCAGTTATCACACATAGACTCATTCTCGAGTTATACACATTCACGGGTCTGCTCACACAAGCTGTCGGTCATACGTAACTACTCGGTCTTTGCTCACACAATTTGTCAGTATCCGCAACACATGCAGGCGACCACTTGTAGAACTTATAAGACCAGCACCCGTTTCACATAATCACAATCTCGGTCTGCTCACACAAGTCGTCAATACGTAACTACTCGGTCTTTGCTCACTGTCGTCGAGTATCCGTAACACATATCGATAACTTCATTACCGGTAGAACGTCACGGACCAAAGACACGGATCACTTATTCCACTTAGATTTCACATAAGTTTCAAATGAACATGCCACTCGTATCCATTTTTATTCCTAAGGTTCAATCGGAAATTTCTCACTTGTCGATATTTTGTCAATTACATCAAATATTCAGCCACAATTCATACCATTTATCAAAATATGAAAGCGTAAGTGAAAAGCGATACATTATTTACATACAAACTTACATACTTACATTCTAAATCTCATCACATCATCAACTTAACTTATTCTCATCAAACTATGCTAGTCAATACTTTCTTGTTATCATACAAAGCCATAATACAAAATATAGTCTAACATATAAATTATACAAGTTCTCTTTCCAATATCGAATTATTATCGAATATTAATCATTATATCTGAAACTCAATACTATAGTATTTATGGCCAAAATATCAATTTATCATTCGAATATGCATAATTAAATGCTTATTAAACATATGAACTTACCTCGATACCAAAACGGTCATTTTACTAACTTTCCCGATTTTCGATTTTTCTCCCGTTCTAGGTCCAAATCTCGTTTTTCGGGGTCATGAAGCTTGGAAAGCTTGAAAAACCTATCCATGGCTTCCCACATGTTAAATTCGGCCTCAGCTTGAAGATGGACAAATTTGGCATTTAAATTTTGTTTTTAATTCATTTAATTCACTAAATTACCAAAATGCCCTTAAAAAAATCTTTTGAAACATACCCATCTATGTCCAATTTTGTCCAACAACTTAACCAATGGACTAATTATCATTTAAGGACCTCCAATTTAAAATTTCATAACAATTGGACACGTCTAACATGTAGAACTCAACTTTTGCACTTTTTACAATTTAGTCCTTTTTACTAAATTGAGTGCCCAAACGTCAAAATTTTCGAATGAGATTTTCACGATATCATTCCGTGAAATTGTAGACCATAAAAATATAAATAAAATAAATTTATCCACGTCGAATTTGTGGTCCCGAAACCACTGTTCCGACTAAGCCCAAAATCGGTACATTACAACTCTCCCCTTTTGGGATTTTCGTCCCCAAAATCTCACCGATTAATGGATTTAGGTCTAATTTCACAAGTCACTTTGAGCTTCTCATATAGTTTCGCATCTTCAACATCTTACTTCTTAAATAAGCAGATAATTATCACCGTGCTGACATCATAACATTCTATCTTTAACTCGCTAATATATGTATCAAGATCATTTGAAAATGAAAACCAATACACGGTCTAAGTTGAACTTCCTATCATTCACACTTTTCCAACTTCAATTTCTTCTCAAATCTAGTGAAAGATTAAACTTATAATAGAATTTACTTCAATCATTACTCGTCAAGCACTTAACTATAATGATGTCACAATACTCATACGACTTAAAAATCATAGTACCATAACAAGACTAACTTCTCAATTACTTTAGTAGATAATGTCCTAGTGAAAATAAAACATCTCGATCATCGGAGAAATTTAAACACAAATATCCATAACAACCAATACAAAAGCACAACGTTTATACCTATGGTAACTGTATCAAAGTACTCTCGCCATCAAGTCAAAACTTATAATCATCATAAGCATTTTAATAATAAAAAGAAACCATTTTCATAAATGGAACATTTCCTACTCATATCTCATGGCTGATACTTTGAACAATAATTTATTAAGGAAACAGAAGTAACAAAATCTCAAAACATAGAGCTACACAGAAAATACTCATAAGTACTGAAAATAATCTTAACAAAAGCCACACAATCTTCCTTTATTTTCATTGAACAATAGCTAGTAAAACGGGACGCTAACATCATATGGACCTTACCGTCAACTTTCTATCATGCATGATGCGAGAAAACCGAGAAAAGATAGAGCAATTTCGATCATTACTCAAATAGGCTACAATGCTTTCATCTACACGTAAATTTAGCGACATTCTCATACTATAGGAATTTCATTCGAAATCTTGCGATTATATATACCTCTCGAGTAAATGGAAACATATAATAGTCGGAAGAGATTGCTGTAATTTCTCAACCATAAACACGCATTCAGGTCATTAATACATCTCGATCATGATTGCACTATCTAATTACATCATTACTAATATGATATTATTCCAATTGCAAAGCAGATATAAATTTAGAATAAATTCCAGCAATTACATACTTTAGGTCTCATACGGATGAGTTAATTATGAGCGACCTTTCTTCAACTATAACATTTTGAAATTGAATGATCTTCATATTAATCGACATCTTTTACTCAAGCTGTGTTCATTTACTAAACCATTCTCAACTCGATCACATTGTCGGTTAATATACAACTCAACTATTTAGTCTTCCACTTGTAAACCCATTCGATCGAATTTCATAAATTTTCTTTATAACATACCTTATTGGAAGGGGTGAAGTTGTAGCGCCTCGACTTGCCTCTTATATATTCATGCATATAACTTAACACTCATCAATATATATTTTGTTTCAAGTAACTTAACATGCATACTCATTTTACACAACCTTCCTATCATCTTATACAAACAAGTGCACTTATACTTTCATTCATAAATCCCATCACATCATCAACTTAACTTATTCTCATCAAACTATGCTAGTCAATACTTTCTTGTTATCATACAAAGCCATAATACAAAATACGTCTAACATATAAATTATACAAGTTCTCTTTCCAATATCGAATTATTATCGAACATTAATCATTATATCTGAAACTCAATACTATAGTATTTATGGCCAAAATATCAATTTATCATTCGAATATGCATAATTAAATGCTTATGAAACGTATGAACTTACCTCGATACCAAAACGGTCATTTTACTAACTTTCTCGATTTTTGATTTTTCTCCCGTTCTAGGTCCAAATCTCGTTTTTCGGGGTCATGAAGCTTGTAAAGCTTGAAAACCCTATCCATGGCTTCCCACATGTTAAATTCGGCCTCAGCTTGAAGATGGACAAATTTGGCATTTAAATTTTGTTTTTAATTCATTTAATTCACTAAATTACCAAAATGCCCTAAAAAATCTTTTGAAACATACCCATCTATGTCCAATTTTGTCCAACAACAACCAATGGACTAATTATCATTTAAGGACCTCCAATTTAAAATTTCATAACAATTGGACACGTCTAACATGTATAACTCAACTTTTGCACTTTTTACAATTTAGTCCTTTTACTAAATTGAGTGCCCAAACGTCAAAATTTTGAATGAGATTTTCACGATATCATTGGTGAAATTGTAGACTATAAAATATAAATAAAATAAATTTATCCACGTCAGATTTGTGGTCCCGAAACCATTATTCACTAAGCCAGAATCGAATTTATTACAATTAACTTTTCGGGTTCGACTTTTGAGTGCTTAATTTTGAACCTTAAAACACTTTTAAGTGATTTGAGTGAACCTTTAGTGAGGATGTCAATCCTTGTCGGTTTTGAATCAAAGGTAATCATTTAGAAGAGGGGAGACACTATGTTTTTCGTGCTACAAATATATGACTTAGAATTGTTTGAATCTTTAGGAGTCTTTGAGTTAAATTATCCATGTATGAATTATCTAGGAATTATGATGAGGCATTATTGATAGGAATTATGAATTATGGAAAGTTCGTTATAATTGTAAGTTGAGAATTTTGCTTGAGGACAAGAACAAGCTTAAGTGTGGGGGTATTTGATAAACCGTAAAAGTAACATATTCTAGGCCCACATTTAGTATGCTTTTGGATGATTTAGCCTTTGTTTTATGTAATAAGGTGCGCTTAATCCTTTCTTTTCATGTTTTTACTCAGGAAAGCACCCGAGGACGAAAAGAATAAGAAACAGGCTTAAAACAAGCCAATTTGGGCCAATGAAAAAATCGACACGGCCTGGACTTCAAGCCACACGATCGTGCCTCGAAAATTAACTAAGACACAGTCATGCCACGATTTACACTGCCGTGCCCCAATCGACAAAATTGAGACACTACAAAGCGATTTATCTGGCGTGTGCCATGGTAGTGCCCACATTCTGGAGAGAGCAATTTCACTCGGATTTGGATACTTAGAGCCAAAGAAACACTTTCCAAATCTTATTCAAATATCGAGTAGGAAGTATACTTGAATTGGGACACTTAGAGGCCAAGTAAAGCATTCTAAAAGTCTATATAAACACCCTAAGTGTAACCTGAAAAAGGCGTTAGGCGGTTAGCTAGGCCAAAGAGTCAAGCGAGCGATCAATTGAGGAATTACTCGAAGATAGCCATTGATCCATCTCAAGAAGTGGAATTCTACTCAAGGCGGCGGATCTCTCCTTCAATTCCTTGAGGGGTTTTAGGGATTTCTTATGTTTTGTTTTATCTTTTCTCTTGAGATGTTTTATTTTAAAGTTATGAACTAAACCCTTGAGATACAGAAGGGATGAAACCTAAATGAATCTTGTTATTGTTTTCGAATTATATGATAAATACTTAGTTTGTTCCTAATTGTGCATGCTTAATCCAAATTTTGATGTGCTTAGGTGGAGAAGGAATAGACCACCTAAGAGTAGATCTAGCATAATTAAGTGGAGTTGATCGCACCTAGAGATAGGGTGACGAGATTTTTTTGGATTAGGGTGAAACCTAATATGGGAATCCATAGATCGATTCTTTGCTATTCTAGGGGGTTATTATAAGAGAACGAGAGTTCCACTAATTAACCTAGGGTTAGACATTTTCGCCTCGAGAGAGGGTTTAATATATGTTAGGGAGTCTCACGGATCAAACTAAGTGAATAAATCGTATGGTTCAATGTTAGATAACAAGTGAAGTTTAGATGGATTCTTCCTGAGGGTATCGTCATGATCAACTGAGTTTTTCATCAAGTTATTTCCAAATTCATTCTCTTTTGTCTTTGAGTCTTTAGTTTAGTAGTCGTTAAATTATATTAAATCAACCAATCACTCCATATTCTAGGCTAAATAATAAAAAGAAAGTTAGTATTAGTACTTTTAGTTCTTTGGGTTCGACAATCCGGTCTTGCCTAAGCTATACTACTGTCCGATAGGTACACTTGCCTTAAATCGTTGTCAGAGTTAGTCTCCAGGTTCGATCACATTCATTATAAATTTTAAAACTCGATAGACACACGATCAGTGGCTTTAGCTTCCACCCATTTAGACACAAAGTCAACAACAAGTAAAATATAAATGTTACTAAATGATGAGACAAAAGGTCCAATAAAATCGAAGCCCCACACATCCAAAGTTTCACATACATATATAGGTGTTAGAGACATTTCATTCTTTCGGCTCAAATTCCTTACCTTTTGACATCTTTCGCAAGTTTTACAAGATAAATATGCATCACGAAAATATGTGACCAATATAATCCACATTCAAGTACTTTATGTGCAGTTTGTTTAGGGCCAAAATGCCCAAGACATGCGTAAGAATGACAAAATTTGATGGGCGTCGAAATTACCAAATAAAAATTCCTACAACAAATTAACTCTAGAAATTAGTAAAGAGTAGTAGGGTCAAATCCACAAGGATTAATTTTTGTTATCTAACTTCGTCTTTTCTTGTGAACAGGATCTCTATCGTGGCAATAGTTGTGCCTGTGACTTGAAAGTAACTAGCTGAAAAATAACAAACAAAATAAATTAGAGTTTAGAATGTTTAGAAATTAAATAAGTGAAATAGTAGAAATAAACAAATATGTTAATAAAAAATAGAATAAAATTAAAAAATGAATTTGAATTTTGTAAATAGAATTATAAAGCCTTCACCTTAGACTTGGTGAATATCAGTTTCTGAATCAATCCTCGAAAATGAGTTTTCTCCTCCAAACAAAAAGCTGGTTATAGCGGCTAAAAATGTCCTAATCGCCAATTCTTCCTTTTGTAGTTAATTCCGTTACAACCTGCAAACCAACCTTTAACTATTTTCTAACTGCGACACACGCGTTCGCAATTCAAGACCCCGACAGCCTTTCTAAAGAACCCAACTCTAATCAACGGGCTCAACCGCGTGAGACGATTAAATTCGATCACAATCACCCTTGATGAAAATCTCACTAGTATGACCCCGCCAGGATACACCAATTTGTTCGTGAAAATCTGAATACGGCACGGTCGACTCATCTTTCCAACTATACACCAAAACGACTCAAACCCAACACGCGATTTGTAACACCCTAAACCCGTGTCCGTCGCCAAAACAGGGTTACGAAATATTATCGAACTTATAACTTAATCAATCAAACATCTCATGCACATATGTCATTCAAATCACAAACCTTTCATAAACATTCATATAGTCTCTAAAATAAGCCCTCGAGGTCCAAAATGATCATTAAAAATTAGTTCAGACTAAACCGAGTACTCTAGAAATTTTTCAAAGATGTAGGGGACACACACAGGTGTGACCAGGTCGTGTGGCTTACACGGCCAAGAGACACACCCGTGTCCCAGGCTATGTGGACATTTGATGTGAGGCACGCGGCCGTGTCTCAAACCGTGTGGGTATTGTAAAATTCACAAATTAGGTGCAGGGTTTACACGGCCAAGTCACACGCCCGTGTGTTAGGCCGAGCGTAACTCACGGCTGAGACACATGCCTGTGTCCCTACCCGTGCAAAGTTACATGAGCATTCTGTTTCTATATTTTAAGATACAGGGGTCACACGGCCAAACCACACGCCCGTGCGTATGGTCGTGTGTCACACACGGCTGAGACACACGCCCGTGTCTCTGCCCGTGTAGACAAAAATAGGCTATTTTCCAAGCCTTATTTCTCACTCAAATTAACACCAACCTAAATTCAACCATATGTATATGACCATAATATAATAGGCATTCAATTCAACCCAGAATTGGACTTAAAAACTTGTAGCATTATCACATACAACATTGAATTTGTTAAAGGCACATTCTTCATTTATCATTCATATTCGATTGATTAAGACAAATATCATTTTAACATAGTATTAAATGTCAACAAGTTTTTACCAAGTATATACACTTACAAAAACTAGTACTTTAGTGTTAAATAAACAAAATGATACTATCATTAAATTTGCATCCTGTACATGCCAAACACAAAAGAAGAGCGTCACCAACTTTGAGGATGGGAATTCTCTTTGGATCTTTGAGTCCAACTCTACTATCTATCTAACTTTGTAACATGTAAAGCAAATTATCATTAATAGGTTTCATTTCTTAACTAAACACAATCCCAATCTCCATTTATATAAATTTCTAACTTCGCCAAATAAGAATTCTAATCCCTCGATAATTCATTTAACTTTATCTTAATATCGAGTTAACGATGTGGCACCGGTGCCTCATGGTGAATCCATGAAGAGGTTTTGCCCAATGCTAGTCGGATTAACTGACGATAATAATGTGAGCCCAGCTCTAGTTGGATAAACCAACAATAATTGCACCGAGTGCTAGTCGGATTAACTGACGATAATGAATGCGAGTCTAGCTTTAGTTGGATAAACTAACAATAATTGCACCCAGTGCTAGTCAGATTAATCAACAGTAATGAATGTGAGCCTAGCTCTAGTTGGATAAACCAAAAATAATTTCACCCAGTGCTGGTCGAATTAACCGACGGTAATGAATGTGAGCCCAGCTCTAGTTGGATTAACCAACAATAATTGCACCCAGTGCTAGTCGGATTAACCGACGGTTGTGTGCCTAGCACTAGTCAGACAAGCTGACAAAGTTTGCGCCCAGCGCTAGTTGATTATATCGACAATTGTATGATTATTTACTTCCACAACTTCCTCATTTATTTTCTTATCATTAATTCCATAATATGCATACATTTGATATCAAGAATTAATTTAGCAATAAATCAATTTAAATAATAATTAGAAGTAAAATTAAGTTCGAGTCTACGAACTTATCTTAACAAAATAGTTGTATTAGTGAAGTCGATAGCAACTCTGTTACCTTCGTTTTTCCTCGATTCATGTCCGATTGATTTGTTCCTTAACCAAAGTTCACAATTTCATTCAATGAATGATATTTCATCAATTTAACAATGACATTTATACAGCCACCTTATTCTACTATTATTATAGACTTCTCCCAACATTTAGTCACTTGTTTAATTCAATCCCTAATACCAAACATAGAATTTAACCACATTAAATCCTCAACATTTACATTTAACTTAAAAGCATTTCAACTAAATATAATCCACCCAAATCAATCCACTATTTCTACCAAAACTTTAATTATTTAAGCTGCTCTCTTTGAGTTTACTACATTCATATCTCTAGAAATTTTACCATTAAAATCACTCACAACATGACCCACTTAGTCTACAAAACTCATACTCACCTTATCACCTCAAATACATTTAGTATTCAACAAAATAACTCCAAAAATTTTGAGTTTCTCAACCATGGAAACTTTCATACTTTCTCTTCATTTTTAAAATTTCAACTTGGGTAAAATAGGTAGTGCTAGATGATAGGCAATAGGTCCGACTCTCTCAGCAACCTCATACGAAACTATAAAGCGAGGGCTCAATTTCCCTTTTCTCCCCAACCGCAAAACCTTTTTCCACGGAGATACTCTTAAGAATACTTTATCACCTATTGAGAATTTAATGTCCCGTTTCAAATCTGTGTATGTCTACCGAAAGTCGCTTTTAATCTGTCATGGATCACTTTTTAACCATACTTTCTGTTTCTTGACTCAACTCTACTCCAATTACTTTCTTTTCGCTTAATTCAGACCAACATACAGATGTTCTACATCTTCGGCCATACAAAGCTTCGTAAGGAGCCATTTGAATGCTTGATTGAAAATTATTATTATACACAAACTCGGCCAATGGTAAATAACGTTCCTAACCAGATTCAAATTCAATCACACAGGCTCGAAGTATATCTTCTAGAATCTGAATAACATGTTCAGATTGTCCATCCATCTGAGGGTGAAAAGATGTGCTAAAATTTAGCCTAGTACTAAGCAATTCATGCAATTGCTTCCAAAATCGTGAAGTGAATTGGGGATCCCGATCTGATATAATTGACATAGGTATACCATGTAATCTGACAATTTCTTGACTATAAACTTCAGCTAGCTTTTGTAGAGACCAATCCATTCGGACCACGATAAAATGGGCCGACTTTGTGAAACAGTCGACTATCACCCATACGGTATTTCTTTTGGTTGAAGATAGCGATAACCCGATGACGAAATCCATGGTTATGCGCTCCCATTTCCATTGAGGAATAGAAATAGGTTGAAGCAATCCCGTGGGAACTTGATGTTCCACCTTGATCTTTTGAAAGGTTAGGCATTTAGCCACAAATTCCACTATTTCTCTTTTCATGCCCGGCCAACAATACAGCTCTTGGAGGTCTCGATACATTTTTGTTCCACCCGGGTGTAGAGAAAAAGGATTATCGTGTGCCTTTTGTAAAATTAGTTCTTTTAATTCCACAACATTAGGGACACATATTTGATTATGGAATTGTAGGCAACCCCGATCATCTATGCGAAATCTTTAATTGATTCTTCTTGAACCATTTTTCTTTTCTCTAACAATTTGCGATCCAACAACTGTATTTCTCTAATCTGATCAAATAATATAGGCTTGATTCTCAATTCAGCTTAAAGACTGCCATCATTGTTAACACCGAGTCGAGCGAACATTTTTCTTAAGTCAGCTACTACTTTTCTTCTTAGTCCATCGGCTACAACATTGGCTTTACCTGGATGGTAATCAATAACACAGTCAGAATCTTTCAAGAGTTCAATCCAACGTCGTTCCCTTAAATTTAACTCCTTTAGGGTTAGGAGATATTTAAGACTCTTATGATCCGTGTATATATGACATTTCTCACCATATAGATAATGTCTCCAAACCTTCAAAGCAAAAACAACGACAGTTAATCTAAATCGTGCGTCGGATAATTACGTTCGTGAGTCTTCAACAGCCGAGATGTATACGCAATTACTTTTCCTTCTTGCATTAGGACACAACCCAAACTGCTTAGTGAAGCATCACTATATACCACAAATTCTTTTCCAAACTCGGGTAGAGTTAAAATCGGTACTTTTGTCAACAACTGCTTCAACTTATCAAAGCTCTCTTGGCACCTTTCACTCCAAACAAATTGAACATTTTTCTACAGGAGTTTTGTCATTGGTTTGCAAACTTTGAGAAGCCATTCACAAATCTTCGATAATACCCAGCCAAACCCATAAAACTACGAACTTCTGACACGTTCTTCGGTACTTTCCACTGAACGTTCGTTTCGATCTTTTTTGGATCCACTTGAATTCCATCCACTGATATCACGTATCCCAAGAACACCACTTCGATTAACCAAAATTCTCATTTGCTGAATTTCCCAAACAACTGCTTCTCTCGCAACATTTACAACACGGTTCGTAAGTGTTATTCATGATCAACTTCTGATTTTGAATAAATTAGAATATCATCGATGAAAAAAACCACAAACCATTCCAAATACGGTTGGAAAATACGGTTTATTAGATCCATAAAATCTACTAGGGCATTTGTTAATCCGAAGGGCATTACTAAGAATTCATAGTGATCGTAACGAGTTCAGAAGGCTATTTTTGGTACATTACTATCTTTTACTTTCAACTGATAGTATCCCGATCTCAGGTCAATCTTGAAGAAAACAGAAGCTTCTTTAAGTTAGTCAAACAAGTCGTCGATATGCAGAAGGGGGTATCGATTCTTAATTGTTATCTTGTTCAACTGACGATAATCAATGTAGAGTCGCATCGAACCATATTTCTTTTTAAAAATAACACCGGAGCCCCCCAAGGCGATATACTCGGGCAAATAAAACCACGTTCTAACAAATCCTTTAGCTGGACTTTCAATTCTTTTAACTCAGTTAGAGCCATTCAGTATGGAGCTATAGATACAGGAGCCGCACCAGGAAACACTTCAATTGCAAATTCGACATCCTTGTCCGGTGGTAATCCCGGTAATTCCTCAGGAAATACATCAGAAAACTCACAGACAGTCCGAATACTACTAATATCCTCACTTCCCATTTTCGAGTTAATGACATATGCTAAGAACGCTTTACAACCTTGCTTCAACAATTTATCTACTTGCATCGAAGAAATAATCTGCTTTGGCCCATTTCCTTTAACACCACAAGCCTCTATGACTTTCCCCTCTTTATCTTGGATCGAAAACTTCTTTTTGCGATAATCCAAAACTACTGCGTGTTCAGTCAACCAATCCATACCCAATATTACATCAAAATCTCTGAAAGGCATAATCAATAAATCTACAGTAAACACTAGATTTTGAATCTCTAAATGATAACATTTACAAACTTGATCTACTAATACAGTTTGACCCAAGGGACTTGACATAGCATGGCTACATTCAACATTTTATAATTCATATTCCCAAATTTAATCATATCAGAATTGACATATGAGTGGGAAGAGCCTGGATCTATTAACGTATAAACAGGTGTGGAGAATAGAAGAAAAATACCTGTTACAACATCAGTAGCATCCCTTTTATCAAGGGTCTGCACTACATAAGCACGTGCGAACACTCTAGTCTCAGATTGATGAACGACTATATCATCTTTCTTTCTAGATCCTCCCATCGAAACCGATCCACCCCTACTCGTCCCTCGGCCCCTCACTGCAAAAGCGACTTTCAAAGAATCATCGAGTGAATCATTTTCACGCTTTGGACATTCTCTAGCAAAATGTTCTAATAACCCACAACGAAAGCATCCTTTCGTTAATTTCCAGCATTTTCCCCAGTGTTTCTTTCTACAATTTTCACAATCCTGCGTCTTTGAGACTCTACTCGGTCTCTTTACACTACCCACTGATACCGTAGGTTGACGATTTTGCACTTTAATTGGCGTGCTCGATCTTGCAATTTATTTTCCAATTTCTCGTGATTCTCTTCTTCTTTTTGATGCAGAGGAAGGATTGAAGTTCCCGAATCATTTACTTGTAGTACGAGGGGGTTCAACCTTTTTACATCCTAGAGATTGTTCAACCATTTTTTCTCGTTCTGATAAAATCGCAAACTCTTTAATTCTTAATGCGGCTAGTTGGGTCCGAATTTTATTCCGCATGCCCCGAAGGTAACGTTTGCAATTCTCCTCTAGAAATTCTTGTTTTAACATGAGAAATTCTTGTTTCTTTTCATAGTCTACTATCAAAATATCTTCTTGTTTTAACATGAGAAATTCTTGTTTCCTATCTTCAAGATAAAGTTCACCAACGTATTTCTTCTAGAATTCAGCTTGGAAAAATTCCCAATCAACTACTTCTGTAGTAACATGCCTCGTAACTATGTTCCACCATACATAGGCTTCTCTCTGTAATAGTAAAATTGCACAGATAACGCTCTCTCGAAGAGTGCATTCTAACTCTTGTAGGATTTGAGTCGTTGATTCTAACCAAAATTTTGCCATTGAGGGGTCAACTCCCTTTGTTCCCGCAAACTCTGTAGCACCGTACCTCCTTAGTTCTTTAATAGGAGCTCGCCTAGTCACAGATGAAGTCATCGGGAGTGGAGCGACTCCCGCTACCCTCTAAAGAGCATCCGCTAACAATGTCATTATCAGATTGCCCTTCAATTGGGCCACTAGTAGCAGTATGTCATCTTACCCCATCAATGCGTACACTCGGTGTTACCGACTCAAATTCATGAAATTCCCCGATGGATTCATCACCAATATGTACTTCTTGATTGACTATCTTATTAGCATCATCTGACGTCTTAACATTATAAATAGAAACATGGTTATCAGTATCCAATCCTGACTCAAACTTGACTCGACTTTGGCATGTACCTCTAGACTCACTTCTAAGCTCAATTTAGTCTGAGAATCAGCTAAACTTTTACACTCTAACACCACTAAATATAACATCCTAAACCCGTATCCATCGCTAAAACAGGTTACGAAGTATTACTGGGCTTATAACTTAATCAATCAAACCTTTCACGCACATATTTCATTCAAATCACAAACCATTCATAAACATTCATATAGTCTCTAAAATAAGCTTCGAGGTCTAAAATAATCATTAAAAATTAATTTGGGACTAAACCAGAATTCTAGAAATTTTTCAAAGATGCAGGGGACACACGCCCGTGTGGCTAGGCTATGTGGTTTACACGGCTAAGAGACACGCCCGTGTCCCAGGCCATGTGGACATTCGATGTGAGGCACATAGTCGTGTCCCAACCCATCTCCATACCCGTGTAACTCTCTGACTTGAGATACACGGCCAACCACACACCCATGTAGCTAGGCCGTGTGGATATTGTAAAATTCACAAATTAGGTGCAGGGTTTACACGGCCAAGTCACACGCCCGTGTGTTAGGCCGTGCTTAACTCACGGATGAGACACACGTCCGTGTCCCTGCTCGTGTAAAGTTACCTGAGTATTCTGTTTCTATATTTTAAGATACAGGGGTCACATGGCCAAACCATACGCCCGTGCGTATGGCCGTGTGTGACACACGGCTGAGACACACGCCCTTGTCTCTGCCCGTGTAGACAAAAATAGGCTATTTTACATGCCTTATTTCTCACTCAAATTAACACCAACCTAAATTCAACCATATGCATATGACCATAATATAATAGGCATTCAATTCAACCCAAAATTGGACTTAAAAACTTGTAGCATTATCACATACAACATTGAATTTGTTAAAGGCACATTCTTCATTTATCATTCATATTCTATTGATTAAGACAAATATCATTTTAACATAGTATTAAATGTCAACAAGTTTTTACCATCATATACACTTACAAAAACTAGTACTTTAGTGTTCAATAAACAAAATGACACTATCATTAAATTTGCATCCTAGGTACATGCCAAACACAAAAAGAAGAGACGTCACCAACTTTGAGGATGGGAATTCTCACTGGATGCCGAGTCCAACTCTACTATCTATCTAACCTGTAACATATAAAGCAAATTATCATTAATAGGTTTCATTTATTAACTAAACACAATCCCAATCTCCATTTATATAAATTTCTAACTTCGCCAAATAAGAATTCTAATCCCTCGATAATTCATTTAACTTTATCTTTATATCAGTTAACGATGTGGCACCCGGTGCCTTGCGGTAGTCCGCAGAAGAGGTTTCGCCCAGTGCTAGTCGGATTAACTGACGGTAAAAATGTGAGCCCAGCTCTAGTTGGATAAACCAACAATAATTGCACCAAGTGCTAGTCGGATTAACCGACGATAATGAATGTGAGCTTAGCTCTAGTTGGATAAGCTAACAATAATTGCACCCAGTGCTAGTCGGATTAATTGACAGTAATGAATGTGAGCCTAGCTCTAGTTGGATAAACCAACAATAATTGCACCTAGTGCTAGTCGGATTAACCGGTGATAATGAATGTGAGCCCAGCTCTAGTTGGATAAACCAACAATAATTGCACCTAGTGCTAGTCAGATTAACCGACGGTTGTGTACCCAGCACTAGTCAGGCAAGCTGACAAAGTTTGCGCCCAGCGCTAGTCGATTATATCGGCAATTGTATGATTATTTACTTCCACAACTTCCCATTTATTTTCTTATCATTAATTCCATAATATGCATACATTTGATATCAAGAATTAATTTAGCAATAAATCAATTTAAATAATAATTAGAAGTAAAATTAAGTTCGAGTCCACAAACTTACCTTAACAAAATAGTTGTATTAGTGAGGTCGATAGCTACTCCGTTACCTTCATTTTTCCTCGATTCATGTCCGATTGATTTGTTCCTTAACCAAAGTTCACAATTTCATTCAATCAATGCTATTTCATCAATTTAACAATGGCAGTTATACAATCACATTATTCTACCATTATTATATACTTGTCCCAACATTTAGTCACATGTTTAATTCGATCCCTAATACCAAATATAGAATTTAACCGCATTAATCCTCAACATTTACATATAACTTAAAAGCATTTTAACTAAATATAATCCACCCAAATCAATCCACTATTTCTACCAAAACTTTAATTATTTAACTATGTCTCTTTGAGTTTACTACATTCATATCTCTAGAAATTTTACCCTTAAAATCACCCACAACATAACCCACTTAATCTACAAAACTTATACTCACCTTATCACCTCAAATACATTTAGTATTCAACAAAATAACTCCAAAACTTTTGAGTTTCTCAACCATGGAAACTTTCATACTTTCTATTCATTTTTAAAATTCCAACTTGGGTTAACTAGCTCATGCTCTTAGGACCCCAAAAACATAAAATCCATGAAACAAAACTAAAAATTACTAACCAATTTGAGCCTTAAAGATTGAGCAAAATGGCTGAATCTTTCTCCCCAATTTCGGCAGATAAGAGCAAAGAAAAAGAAAATGGAGCTTTTCTTTCTTTCTTTCTTTTCTACTAACTCCTCTATTTTCTTTTCTTTTCTTTTATTTATTCCTTTTACTAATTCTAATACATAATAGCCATCCTATAATAGCTATTAATAATATCACCTACATATATATATACATATATTATATATATATCCACTAACTCTAATTGACCAAGTAAATAATGAGTTATTTACTTAAATAGTCCTTGTAACTATTTCTTTCTCATAATTAATTTTAATTTTTTTTAGTCCCCATTAATAAAATTTACTACTTCACAATTCGATTAACTTCTAAAGAAACTCCAAACACAATAATATTAATATTTTTACACCCGACCCACAATGGCGGGGTCCCAAAAGTATGTTTTTCAACAACCCCAAATTTTCGGATCATTACACACTTTGTTTTGAAATCGAGTTAAATTTAAGGGATGAATTTGTACTATCCCAATATTCTGGAGAGATGGTGAATACCATTATGAAAGATTTTTAGTGCGGATTCATTTCTCACGAATCTTGACAGGAAAGAATATCGACCCAAAGCTAAGTTAAAATTTTAGTGAAGCATGAAATTAATCATACTTGGTTGGTGTATGGAAATGGTTTTAAGGAAATGGTGGAAGTTGGAAAGGGAAGGGACTTGGAAAGCAATTAAACAATTTTGTAAAGAAATAAGGAAATGTAAATGGAATACTAGTATGCATACTTAGGCATGAAATTGGAAGGAAAAAAAAATAATTTCAGTCAATTCCAAGTATATTCAAGTGTCAAGTGTGTCCTTTCAAGTCCATTATACCACTATTTATACACAAACCATATACTAAAATTAGCTGACCCACCTAACCACTAATTACATGAAATCAAAATCAGAATTTTCTTTTCTAAACATGGCTTTTACAAAGTAAAAAAATCTGATCAGCCCTTAAATGTTTCAAAATTTCCAGTTCGACCCCTCTTTTATTGTTTGCGCTTCAATTTAGTTCTTTTCTACTTGTTTTTTATTTAAGGCATCCAAATTTCGTTCCTAGCAGAATTTAAACATAAAATCACTAATTAGCATAAATTAATTCAAGAATTAATTGATTTGAACACGTAAAATAAGTAAAACAAACATGTTATCATTCAGCCAACCAAACTCCTACTTCACTGTGGCGAAGCAAATACACCCGAAATGGCTTAGCCATTCAGTTGAACCAAACATAGTGTTAGGCTATGAAATAATTGGTACGCACTTTAGGCTACACATGTAATAAAATAATTGATACATATTTTTAATTGAATATATTCATACATTCAACATTTTTATTTGTATACAACTTAAAAGGTACTAATAGTAATAAAACATCGATACACATATCAATGTTTTAAACAAAATTAATTTTAATATTTTAAACTTTATATAATGTAGAAAATCCTCTTCAATCAACTGGACATATTTGTTATCCATATTTAATGTAAATTTGGACAACCATATGTCCAGAGTCATTTGGACTTCACTTTTAAATGGTTTTATTAATTTATTATTATTATTATTAAATTTATTTAATAATTTTATAAATTTTAATAATATTCTACAAATTTATAAATTTTTTAAAAATATAATATTTTTAAAATTAAACTTTTAAACGAATGACATCTAGGTTCATTCCAGTAAAAAAATTTCAACATTCCTTTTAAATTTTTTTAATTTTTTGATGATGCAATACCACTTAGTAACTATTGTTGGCATGGAGTGCCACATCAGCACCATAAACGGCCACATCAACATTGTAACGATCAACATTGGCTAAAGGGCCTATTTGACCAACTTTGTTAGTTCAAAGGCTCAATTGGGTGCAAAAAGGTCGCAAGGGCTTAATTGATTTTTCGAAAAGGTTCGAAGGCCTTTTATACCATTAAGCCAAAAAAGATATAAACATCCTCATTGTAATATTTTTTTTACTTTAATAAAATGAATAAACTTTTGGTAATTTCACAAGTGAGATTTGATTCATTTGAAAGATTAACAACTATATTTTGGAGGAAGCTTTGAAGACTACGAGTGTACTTGGTTGAATTGAAAAATGAAATGATGGAAGAATGGAGAGAAAATGCTGAAAGAAAATAAATTTTCAATATGCTTGGTAGGAAAGAAAAATGAGAAGAAAGAACCAACAAGTAGTTGGAAGAAGTGAAAGTGGACTTACTTCCCAAGCTTTTGGATCAAGTTTGAATCTTGTCATCAACATTGTTAGAAGGGTTCTACTTGAATACCTTCCAACCCGAACAAGACTATGCTCAAATCGGTTATACCCAAAAACTGAGAGGAAAGAAAACAAAAGCAATAACTATTCTTAATGTATAAAAATAAACCATTCCTAATGGGAATAAAAAAAAGTACATAAAATAAGAGGTGCATGTATATTAGTTCAAAATTATTAATTTTTAAAGATTTTATTTCCTTCCCTTTTACTTTTGAACTCCTCTAACAATGTCTTAAGCTTGATGATCACCAAAAAGGGGGTGATTGGTGTTTTTAATAACTTTAATAAAATATTGCAAACAAATGAGGCTCAAGAATTTATAGTATTTTGGCCCCAATTTCCTACCTCTACTACCTTAGCTTACCACAACTAAAGATTTCCCAAACTTACTATATTTGAACCTTTCAAGGACAACGTTTAACCTTTACAAAACATTATCTTTTCACAAGGCAAGATAGAGCTGCTTCCCTTAAGATTTTCTACCCAAAATATGAAGCAATCCTTTACAAAGATGAGATATAAGAATAACGATTAAAGACACCTCTCAATGGAAGATATTACAATGATAAAACTCACTCAATACAATGCAACACTTGAAAAGAATAAGAAAGATGGTTACTCAAGTGTGTTTATGAAGAACAAAGAGGATATCGATGAAAAGATTAGATTTTAGTACAATTGACTTTACAAACTTGTTTCTTGTCTTTAGCATGGAGTGTTGACTTGTATTTATGCCTTCTAACAGCCTTGAAGCCATTTAGAGATGTTACGATCCAATTAGAGTCGTTGCTGCAATTAATTCATACATTAATTGCAGACTGCAGACCACTTGTATCAGTATAAGTGGACTTCTGCCGATAGAAGTCCTACAATTTATGATCGTTGGAGCCACAAGTGCCGATAGAAGTCCACTTGTATTGGTAAAAGTCTAAGGGTTTTAAGGGTTTGGGCTTGTATCGATAGTCGTATCGGTAAAAGATACCAGGGAGATCCGAATATTGCTCATTGACTTGGTTGTATCAATAGAAGTCCCCCTAAGTATAGATAAAAATCTAATGTTTGGCTTGGAATGCTCTCTTACTTACTTCTACCAGTAGAACTCAACTCAAATATTGATACAACTGGGGTTCTATCAGTAGAAGATTTCCCAAGTAACGATAAAAGTTTAGAAGGATTCTTGAGTTGCTTTTTGACTTGGTTCTACCAATACTTGTGTGACCATGTATCGTTAGAAGTCTCCCAAAGTTGTAAAATTTGTTTTGAGTCAAGGTTTTTCAAAAGCATTTCGTAATTTTAAGTTTCTAAACAATACAAAAATAATATTAAGAGCTTTATATCAATTGGTTGCAAATTTGATAAAGGGGAATTTATAATTTGACTTTATTGTTCGAAAAATAGGGCTAACACAATGGATCTTTTTATCATTTTTAAGAAAATTTAATTTGTTACCTTTCTAATTTTCTGTTTACTCTATCAAGCATCACTTAAAATTCTATTTAAAAGCCAATTTAACATTGCTTTTAAGGGTATTTTGAAAAAAAATTAAAATAAAAACACTTTTTAAGATAAAAGAATTACTAATTCAATTAAGTTAATTAATAAAAGATGAATTAATTTAAGCGATTGAAGTCAAGAATGAAGACTAATTGGTAATTCAAGCACAAACCCCAATCGTGGTAACCCATTTTCACAAGAAAACTTATAAGTTAATCTAAATTAAATAAAAATAATTATAGTGAATTGATGAGTTTTGTTGATTATGATATGAATAACTAAATATATAGAAGTAGATGTCAAACCAGATATTAAACATTTGTTAAAACTACTACTTCAATTATAAATTATAGTTTTGTAACTATGAAGTCTCGGGACAAATACAGATGGCGAATACCCAAAAGGCTTGGAAGTCCATTTCTGTCAATTATTTCCATGATGATGATCCATTTTAACCTTTTACTTCAATGAAAATTTTGTTTTTTAATTAATATAAATTACAATATAATTGAATAAAAGCGATACATAACAAGTAGAGACTCCACATTTGTTTGTAATAAAATTCAAATATGAATATTTAAATACATGCGACCTCAGCTTGTCATGAAAATTTTGGTTTTTAATCTTCATTTTGACTATTCCAAAAGGAAAACCAACATGTTTTAAGAGTGGGTTTAGAAGGGCAATGTGACGATATATTCTTCCATTCAACTAAGATTTTTTCTCTTAATTAAACTCTACTACTTTTTCTTACTTAAATTCTGATTAGTTTAGGTTATTTAGTTATATTTAATCTACAAATTTAACCCATAAAAGGAGTTGTTGTAACTTAGAATAACAGTCTTATCATTTTGAAATTGAGAGGTTTATGTGAGTTTTGGGAAATTTGAATTTTAACTAGAAATACTTTGTTCTTTCGAGATTTAGGGTTATTTGTTGAAATTATCTTCATATTGTACTCTTTCAATTTTTGCTCATTTAGTGAAATCTTTTTTGCATGTGATTTTTTATCCTCTTCTTTGGAGGAACTTTTCCACATAAATATTCTTGTGTTTGATCTTCTCAACTTTCCACATAAATATTCTTGTGTTTGATCTTCTCAACTTTTACTTTTATTTTCTCTTTACATATACGGGTTAATTCCCAACACTAAAAATACAATAATTGATTAGACTAAATTTTTATAATATAAGATACTAGAAATTTTAAATTATCTTATAATTTTGTTATCAATTTATTATATATTAATAAAACAGACGTCTAAATGCAAGTGACTAATATATAGAAAGTTAAGGATGATTTGAATTTTGATAGTAACTCAATATTTTTTAAATAATATAATTGAGGTGTAGATAATGACTAAAGAAAATAACTAAAGTTAGTACATTAAACAGAAAAAAGACAAAAGATGAAAAGAACCTAACTTTTTTATTGTATAATAAAATTAAATCAATAACTTATCATATCATTTTAATTATTTATATGTCTTGAGATTTTAATCCTATGCACTTAATTTGAATAATCATAAATATAATTTAATCTAGATAGTTTTAAAATTATATATAATTAATTTTAAATACTTTTAAATATAATTGATAAAGATAATTACTGAACTCAAAACATATTTCGTAAAATAAATATAAAAATTTAAAAAAAATTTACCTGTATACAATATCAAATCACAATAATAAATTTAATCACATGAGTATATAATCCAAATATATGAATGGTACATAATTCATTTATAACTACAGGAAATTAAGTATGATTAGTCGACTACATGAACATCCGCACACATGCAACATTCGGAAACAAAATTTCAAAAAGGAAATTCCTTCACAAAGACTCAACCCTACACACCAAATTTAAGCATTTGTACAGACAAAATTGCGTCCCATCCACCCAAACGTGCCCTCCTTAACCTTTAGTTCTCTTGGCCAGCCTACATGATGGAACAGGCGTTGGGGTTTTCGTCGCTAAAGAAAGTGACAAACTTCTCGTCCACAGCATTCGGACTCGGCAAAGCTTGCACCGCCTCTTTAACGTACCCCGACGGTGCCTTCTTGTCGTATGCTTGAGCTACGTATGGGTATGCCACTAAGTTGTAGGGGACGTAAGGCCAAAACTCTGCTCTTTTCCCTGTGCTTTTCACTTTGTTTAGTACCTTGTTTGGCTCCACGTATCCGCTAACGCTCACATAGCTTTTCTTTCGATTCACCTCCACTGATTTCACACCTAAACAAGATTAAGGGCAAAAAAACTATCAATAACTTTTTTAAAAAGAAAGAAAAAAAAATGTGGAAAAGAAGCAGTTAAGGGTGTGTTTGGTTGGTGGAATGAGCAATGCATTTATTAGGGTAAAAGGACTTTTAATGTCCGCAACCGGAAAATAGAAAAATGTATTCCAACTGCCACTTTGTTTATTTCCCGAGAAACTTGTTTGTTCTGATCTTATAAAGTGATATGGTATATAAATAGACATACACGTTTCCCTTTCTAGCCAAAGCAGACTAAATATGGTAAATTTAAGATATTGCAGCTGGTCGCGAGGTAGAGGTCGCTGGTCTGGGAGAAGTTGGTCCCGATCCAGGCCGCAGTGCCAATTGTGTGGCAAGATTGGTCATTTTGTTCAAACCTGCTATCATCGGTTTGATGAAAATTTTTCAGGGGTTAGTCAACAACCATCGGTCAACTATCACCACGTTCATGGTAATGATGCTGTCTCTTCTCCTTCTGGGTGCTCATCTTGTGCACATTGTTGCGGCTCTGTTGCTCAGCACTTGTCCCATCAGGCTCCTGTTTCTTACGCTAATGATCAGACTTGGTACCCTGATTCAGGTGCCACAAATCATGTTACATCCACTGTGTCAAATCTCATGTCTACCTCCCCTTACACAGGTACAAGCCAGGTCACACTAGGCAATGGTGAGTCCATACCTATAGCCAATGTAGGCTCTTCTAATTTCTTGGCTGGGTCACGACTTCTACGTCTTAAAAATGTTTTACATGTTCCAACAGTTTGCAAGAACTTAATGTCTGTGGGACAATTTGCTAAGGATAACAGTGTTTATTTTGAGTTTCATCCAAATTTGTGTTTTGTGAAGGACATTCAGACAGGACTGATTCTACTGGAGGGTCACATGCATGAGGGTCTCTATAGGTTCCAGCTTTCAAAGACCCCATCTCAGTTGAAGTCGAGATTGCCGTCGTTGAACACTGCTCGATTATCTCTCCAGCATATGAGACTTGGCCATCCTCGCCATAACACACTCACCCGTGTATTGCAAACTTGTAACATTCCTTTTAAACATAGCAATTTGCCTGGACTATGTACGGCCTGTCAATTAGGCAAGGCTCACAAGCTTCCGTTTCCTACTTCTAATACAGTGTATTCCTCTCCATTTCAACTTGTTGTATCTGATGTATGGGGACCGGCGCATATGCCTTCTAATGGTTTTTCCTATTACATTTCTTTTATTGACATGTATAGCAGATATGTGTGGATTTATTTTCTCAGAAACAAGTCTGAGGTGGCTCAATGTTTCTCACACTTTCATAAGATGGTTCATGTACAGTTTGGTCACTCTATTAAAATGATACAAACTGATGGAGGGGGCGAATATAGAGCTTTGACAAAAGAGTTCTCTCGACTTGGGATACAACATAGGATAACCTGTCCTTACACCTCCGAGCAGAATGGGGTTGCTGAGAGAAGACATAGACAAATAGTAGATATGGGCTTATCATTGTTAGCTCAATCCTCCATGCCACTGAAGTTTTGGTTTTATGCGTTTTCACATGCAGTATATTTAACTAACAGACTACCTACTCCTGGTCTACACCAAGTCAGTCCATTTGAAGTTCTTCACAAAGTTCGCCCTGACTATAGTTTGCTTCGGGTGTTTGGATGTTCTTGCTTTCGAATTTGCGACCGTTCCAACAACACAAGTTACAGTTTAGATCTCAGAACTGTGTGTTCCTTGGAAATGCCTCTAATCGAAAGGGTTATCAGTGTTTGTCAGAGTGTGGTAAGATTTTTATATCTCGCCATGTTAGGTTTGATGAGAACAGCTTTCCTTTTCGAAATGGTTTTTCTTCACAATCTCCAGATGGGTCTGTAAGGGTTGCGTGCCGGTCATCAGTCCTTCCATTAGTGACTAATGGTACTTTCGGTCGTCCATCCATTGTTAGATCAGCAGAGGCTTCTTTTCATTCCTCTCCCTTAATCCCCTCTCCTATCACTAATGGTGGTTCTCCTACTCACTCTCCAACGGTAGCAAGTGATCTGCTTCGTGAATGAGCGAATGGGCCAACGGATTACGATCAACTTGGTTCAAGCACAGCCTCTCCTTCAACACTTGGTGATACTTCACATGTGAACGTTCATCCCATGCAAACTCGTTCTAAAAGTGGCATCTTTAAGCCCAAGGTTTTTTCTTCTGTGTTAACTGAACAAGAGCCACTTACTATAATTGAAGCATTTCGAAGTCCTGCTTGGACAGCAGCTGCTCAAGCTGAATTCGACGCATTGCATGCCAATCACACGTGGGAACTTGTTTCTCTGCCTGAAGGTCGGCGTACTGTCGGGTGCAAGTGGATTTTTAAGCTCAAGAGACATGCTGATGGCTCCATTGCTAGGTACAAGGGTAGACTTGTTGTTAAAGGCTACTTGCAAGAAGGTGGAGTTGACTTCCAAGAAACCTTCAGTCCTGTGGTCAAACCAACTACAATCAGAGTAGTACTTGCCTTGGCAGTGTCCTTCGGTTGGCCACTTCGACAGGTTGATATAGACAACGCCTTTTTGAATGGGGATTTGAGTGAGGAAATTTACATGGTGCAGCCTCTAGGGTTCGAACAACAAGGACCAAATGGTGAAGAACTGGTGCATGAGATTACGGAAGGCGTTAGACGGGCTCAAGCAGGCACCACGAGCACGGTTTCATAAGTGAAAAGAGTTTTAATAGACTCAAAGTTTGATGTCTCCAAAGCTGATAATTCCCTGTTTGTTCTTCAGTCAGAAACTCAGCTAATGTATGTATTGGTCTATGTTGATGATATAATCATCACTGGGAATAACTCTCGGGCTATAGATCATTTTGTGGCCCTGCTCAATGACCGATTCTCTTTGAAAGATCTAGGGAAGCTTAACTATTTCCTTGGAATAGAGGTTCATTATACTACGGATGGGCTGTTTCTTAATCAAAGGAAATACATTGCTGATCTCCTCCAAAAAGCCTCGATGGAACGATCAAAGGGTGTGCCAACACCAATGGTTAGTACGTGTCAATTGTCAGCCGAAACAGGAAATCCTGTTGAAGATGAACGTCATTACCGGAGCATTGTTGGGGCCTTGCAATATGTGGTCATAACCAGACCCGAAATTGCTTACTCGGTTAATAAAGTATGCCAATTCATGCACAGGCCGTTGGATGTGCACTTCAAGGCTGTTAAGAGAATCTTAAGGTACTTACAAAGGACGTTGGACTATGGATTGCAATACACTCGATCCTCGAAGTTGTTGCTTGAAGGTTACTCCGATGCTAGTTGGGGTTCAGACGTCGATGATCGCAGGTCTACCTCGGGGTTCTGTGTGTTTCTAGGAGGAAATCCGGTTTCCTGGAGCTCAAGGAAGCAACAGGTAGTCTCACGATCTCTATGAAGCGATGAATACAGAAGTATAGCACATATTACTGCGAAATGGTGTGGATAAAGTCCTTGTTATCTGAGCTATATGTTCCAGCAAAGAACAAGGCCTTGATATGGTGCGATAGTTCAGCAGCAGTAGCGGTAGCTAGCAATCTTGTCCTCCACTCGAAATTCAAGCATGTCGAGTTGGACTTATTCTTTGTCAGAGAGAAAGTTGCAGATGGAACGTTCCAAGTCGGACATGTTCCTAGCTCGGATCAAGTCGCAGACATTTTAACAAAACCGTTATCAGAAGCAATGTTCATCAAGTTTCGAAGCCAGCTAAAAGTGAGAAGTTCTTCTAGAGAAAGTTGAGAAGATCCTCTAGAGAACGTTGATAAGTAGGGAGTATGTTAGAAGAAAGAGTTTCTGTTACTATTTGTTTGAATTAGTTAGTGCTTATTAAGCGATTTAACAGACGTTAGTACGGGAGAACCACAAATATAAGCTTTCTTATGTTCCTTCCAGTTTTCTAATACAAGGAACGTATCAGAGATTCTCCCTCTCAAAAGGGGAAGATTGTAGAGAGAGAGAGAGAGAGCTTTAAAATTGCACCTTTCATGGAGGAAACGGCGTTTTTGACTCTCCTTTCACACCCATCACAGTCCATCTTAACCTTGATCTCAACAGTCTGCCAATAAACAACACATATGTATGAGTTTTAAACATGTTGTAATAAACACACAGAGACACACACACCATATATTCTCGAAAAAAACAATGAGATGAATGATGTAATAAAAAAATACCTGCATGACTTTACGCTTCTTTCTTTTGCCATGGACAGTTACCAAATCAGAAATATAGTCAGAAAGAGAGTCCAAGGCACCCATATTTTCTTTCTTTATTTCAAATAGCAAAGCAAAAAGGAGTTCGAGAGAGGGAGAAGCAGAGAAATGGGGTGTCAATGTGTGTTGGGCATGAAAAGAAATGAAACATTAGTAGGTGTATTTATAGGAGGGAAGAGGGTGGGCTGGCGCTAGGGGATGTATTATTAATTTAAAACAAGTTGTGGGTGGAATTTACATAAATGATAAATTAAGAAAGTGACTTGTGTCCCTTAATCATGTCTATCTCTCCATAATATTCATTATTTTTATTGGATTCAATCAAAACTCGACCATCATCTGTTTTCCTCAGACAGCTAATATTTTTCTAATGCAAAAAGGAATTAAGATAATAAAAAAACAGAGAGCTTATTTTAAAGGGTAAAAAAATGGAGCTGTCGTCTGGCTGTTTTCTTGGGTCCAAAGAAAGAGAAAATTGTTGTAAAGCGGCTCAATGTCCGCGTTGATTTCCTGTACAGTGGCCTACCTACTCTTGGTTTTTTGGCTAATCTCTAATCTTAAGTAACAATTGCCTTCGGCTAAAAGCTTACAGTTTGTTCACTATTTCTTTAATTTTATTTTCTTTAACCCCTATTTTATTTTATTTTTTCAAATTTTATACTGAGAAATTAATATGAAATTTTTGCCTTCCTTTTTCACTCTGTCAGTCATCGAGACTCTTCACTTTGAAGCCTTAAATGTGATGGATGACAGGATATGAAGTGTCAATGGGTCAATCTTCCACACAAATATAATATGTCAATTATTGGCCCCCCTCCCCTCCTATTGTGAAGGAACTGCTGCCATAGTTATGATGGAGATAGCTGGTAATTTCACATATAATAAGGGGCATCAATAATTTAAATGATGATGAGGCCTGTGTGTAAATATATCAGATGGTCGGGGTATTAGTTCGGATTTTGAATAAAATTATCTGTAATTAGATTTAAATTATTATTTAATAATTATAAAATATATAAATATTAAAAAAAATTAAATGTAAAAAAAGCATAAATAAAATATAAATATAAAATAAAAGAATTAAAGCCGCAACTGCAAGTAGCAGTCTCATAACAGTCTTTACCCATTATACGCGGTTGTAAGCTCACTTACAACTGCATTTATCTGTCACTAGCTACCTCAGTATCATGAATACCAATATATTAGCATTCAACTGGCCACTCAATTTGATGTAATTTAACAAATCAAATCTACACTTGAAACATCAACCATCTTAACATCTCCTTTTTACTTTGTATATTAAGTCTATTTTTACACAAGTTTAACTTATATAGCACCCTAGGATTTAAACCAGTAATCCATGCATCAATTATAAAAGGTGTCAGTCCAACTTATGACATTAATGTATCAAAACCTTAATCTTTCCCAAAATTATCAAACCTTCATTTGCAAATGTTATATAAAACAGAAAAACAAAGTAAAGGACTTTATACCATTTTAGGGACTATTAAAATATTATGAATAAATGGGATAAAACTACATTTATTCCTAAATTTGACAATTTTTTAAACTTACTCTCTAAATTTTATTTGCTCCACATTAGTTATAAAATTTGACAAGTTTTTTAAAATTTGAAGAGTACTCTAAGATTATGTTAAAATATCACTAAAATTGTATTTTTAAATAAAAAATTAGACCATGATATGATATAACTTTAAAGTATTACACGTTCTTACATAAAATAAATTTTAAAAAATTATATTTGCTTGTCTAAAATTATTTGTGCATGATTGAATGGGTTTAGTTTTACCACTTAATGTAATGATACAGTTTCAAAAACAAAACTTAGAGCCACCCAAACTAAAAAATAGGAAAATGGGACTCTCCTGAGTTTCATTCTTATCAATATCCTAATCATTTATCAAGATGAAGTCTACGAAGCAATGAGTATGGTAGCAATAATAGTGTACTTTAACAAGAAAAAAGTCGGGATGTTTGGCATTTGGCATAAATTTGAGTGGGGGAATGCAATTTAATGAAATGGGTCATATTTCCTATATACGAGGCAGAAATTTAGCCATCCGTTCGAGGTTGATTTTCATTTTTCATGTCATCCTCCCCACCTGCATTGTCATTTTCTCTTTATATTTATACATTAATTATTGCTTACAATAGTTTTCTTTATCATAATAAATAGTAGAAAACCGAAATATTCGATTTTTATGAAATTGGATAACTTCTTATTATTTTGAAGATTAGTAGTTAAGATTGATTCTTCCGGAAAAAGTTTTCAAAGTATATATGATCATTTATTAAGAAGCACACCCTTCATAAATTATACACTGTTCTCCGTAGAGGGAGAGGGGCAAAACCCTTCCCACTGAATAATATCTCATATTATTCAGGGATAGAGTCGACATCCCTTAAAACGACACTCTGAAGATTTCTTCCAGAAGAGCTGATCCTCAATCAACAGTAACACATTATATTTTAAATTGTCAACAAATTCACCTTAATTTGAATTGTGTTAGAATTGTGTTATCCAAATATAATCTGAAAAATAGATTTGATTATTCAAATATGATGTTGCCTACATATCTAATTATTATTTAATTATATTTTTAAAAAGTTGGTTTATTAAATTTAATATTTGATAATTTTGAATATATTGTTACCTAATAAAGTATAGATTTGAATAATAAATATTAGATTTATGACATAACTATGATGTGGGTGAAATAATTATATAACAAATATATTTGTTAAAAGTTATATAAAAACCAAATGATATTTTGGTTACAATGGTAAAATTATAGATTTGATATGCATGGTTCTTTTTTTATTCAAATCTCATTTTAGGTAAGTTTATATTAATTTATAAAGCATAAAAACACCTTCATAATATTTTGTATATAAAAAATATTTAATAATTTCTTAAGCGAGAAAGAGTTATTGCCGAACCTATGAAATTAAGGTAGTCAAGTACTTTTTATTTTTGATGAATTATGAAAAGAAAGCAAAACCCTAACAGCAACGCGATTAAAACTCAAACTACACTTGGGGCGGTGAACACCCTGACCATCAAGTCAACACACAAAATTCAATGTATTTTAAGTATAAGCATCGATATTCAAATATCTTTTAACTGAAATGAATTCAAATAACAATTATTGTAGAATCTAACTTAAATGAATTTTTTTAACTTTAATATAAAAATATAGACTCTTCCGTTCTAATTCTAAGAATTAGTGACCCAACATAGTAAAACAAAATGCTAGTGAAAGAGTGAACAGCTTGAAAATGTTTTGAAGAGAATAGTGTTATATAATTTATATTCATACATACATTGTTATTTATAAATATATAAACTAGCTCAGTGTAACACCCTTAACTCGAATCTGTCGCCGGAACAAGGTTACGGAGCATTATCGGAGTTTACAAAACAAATAGACAAAAATTTCAAACATTTTACATCATATAATATTCATATCATAAACCAACAGAAAATAAACATATTGTCCCTTATATAAGCCTTCGAGGCCCAAAATATGCATTAGAAACAAGTCGGGACTAAATCGGATACTCAAATTTTTTTTTCAAAAAACATTGAAATTTTATAAAGTTGTAGGGGACACACGACCGTGTGGCCTGGCCGTATGACTCACATGGTCAAGAGATACGCCCGTGTCTCAGGATGTGTGGCCATTCAAAATAGGGACACACAGTCGTGTCCCAGCTCGTGCTTGTGTAACTCTCTGACTTGGGTCACATGGCCAAGTTACATGCCCGTATGCTAGGTCGTGTTGAGCATACTGACTTGCACAATTTTAAAGATACAGGGGACACACAGTCGTGTCACCTAACCGTGTGTCACACACGGCTGAGACACACGCCCGTGTCTCTGCCCTTGTGGACAAAAATAGGCCATTTCTAAGCCATATTTCTCACCCAATTTGGTACCAACTAAACACAAAAAATTGCATACAAACAAGCCATAACAATACATTCAAATCAAGCTGAAATCAAGTCTTAAACATGTATTATCACAATATACAACCAATATGCCCTTAGGCACCTCAAATGACAAATTAATAACATGTCAACCAAATATCCATATTTACCTAGATAACCAAATGCATATATGCATAATTATACCAAATATACCATTTCAAATCAATCATCAATATACATATAATTTTTCCATCATTCAACCATATCAAACACACATTAAATATGTTAAGGCCACATATATAAACACATCAAACACAAGCCATTCAAATGGCTTGTCTCAACAAAACATTTATATACCAACATTGGCCGAAATATCCTATATATGCCATTATAACCGAAATTAATTTACTAAAAGTACCAAAAGAGCCAATGGTTAGTGTGAAATAGCTCCGACCAGCTTCCAACCCAAATGAACTTCCGAATTACTATAAAACATGGAAAATAACACAGAGTAAGCACTTAAGCTTAGTAAGTTCGTAGAATACAGAATTTAACTTACCATATTTCCACAAAATAGGTAAGTAAACATAGCATATCTCAATTAATTTGGCCAAAAGCCTAAACACATGATCACCAACATATTAGCCATGAAAATCACATATAAAATGCAACATACATGGTTGAATTCATCAAATAATCATATTTCATGTATATACCAGTAATAGTTAATATCAAACTCATATGGTTTCATAACAGAACTGTGCCCGTTGAACCATTTAGAATATCATTAGATACACGGGTAGAACACACGAAGTTTACTGAACTGTAATCTGTCAATTTATATTCATGTATGCTCATACAAGCTGTAAATAGGAAGCTCCTCCGAGCTGAATAACAGGAAGCTCATGCGAGCTAAATAACGGGAAGCTCATGCGAGCTGTATAACGGGAAGCTCATACGAGCTGTGGTGTGTCCGCAACACATGCAAGACCCCAACCAAATTGGTGACCCTAATGATATGTCATTTGTATCCTATGAATTTCATAAGATTCAGACAGGAGTCGGTAATCATCTAATATACAACTGGTATTTATTCATGGCAATTGTACAATTTACAAACAATAATTCAACTTAACACATATTAATGTACAATTTAATTACATGAACTTACCTTGACGAGTTTATGTAGATGCGAAGGCGACTAATCCGATATTTTTCCTTTGCCTCGATCAAACTCCGTACTAGGTCTAATTGGATCTATGTGAATGAATTTAACTCAATTCAATATAATTCATATTCAAATTAGCCCAACACACATTTTTGGAAAAATACTATTTTTCCTTGTACTTTTAATTTATTACAATTTAGTCCCTAGGCTCGAAAAATGACTTTCATGCAATTTAATCCTTACTCAAGCCTAGTCAATTTTTATATATATTAATAGCAGCCCACCCACATAATTCACAATTTCACAATTTTACCATAAATTTATAATCTTCTTCAATTTAATCCCTAATTGATAATTTCATTAAAATTCTCTTTACAAAAGTTGTTTATCTAACAACAATCTTTTATTTTCTACCACAAAGCTTCAAAATTCAAGCATACTCATAAATGGAAAAACCCTAATACTTTATCGATTTTGCAAATTAATCCCCGAGCTAGCTAGATTAAGCTACTACGATCTTGGAAACATAGAAATCATCAGAAACGGGACAAGAATACATACCTAATTAAGCAAAACAAGCTTGCTAATATCTCAAGCTTTCATGGCTAGGTTTTCTCTTCTTTTTTTTTTATTTGGTGGTAGATGATGATACTAGATTTTTTATTTTATTTAATATCACTTTAATTGATAACTTTCAAAATTAACCTTAATGTTTCATGAAATTTCCAATGATGACTATTCATGCTTAACCACTAAGCATTTTAATGGTCTATTTACTGTATAAGGACATCTAATTTAAAATTCTATAGCTATTTAATACCTTTAGCTATTAGAACTCAAGTTTTACACTTAATGCAATTTAGTCCTTTTCGTCAAATTAGGTATGTAAACGGTAAAATTTCGTTTCTATCATAAAGTAGAACATAAAATAATAATAAAAATAATTTTTTCTGACTTCGAATTTTTGATCCCAAAACCATTGTTTCGATTTTACTAAAAATAGGCTATTACACTCAAGGGCTCGAAGGGTGGCAGGGCACTCACCTCCTCTTGAAAATTTTATAAAATTTTAATTTAATATATGGTAAAATTCTAATTTAATCTTTCAAAAATGTTAAAATTTCAATTTAGTCCTTTTGAAAACCATAAAGATATAAATCAATGTAAGATTAAAATTATATTTTAGCTCTCATAAAAATATATAACTTAATCTCGACCCCTTAAAAAAATTCGACTTCGCTCCTCAATTAGCTATAAATAAATTTAACAAATATAAATAAAACTTTATGTATTTATTTTGTAAATTTTATATATTTCTAAAAGATATATAAATTATAACCATACATCAAATATAAATCATACAAGCAACTTAATAGTTGCCTATTTGGATAGCTTTTTATTTGCATGTAAAAAGGACGTGCATCTAAGCCTCAAGCACCTCTTAATGATATAGGGACAAAAACAAAGTATGGACAATAATTTGAAGTAGCCGTGCTCCCCTCTTTCCTACACCTTGCTGTTTATCAGGTATGAATCCATCCCAATGCCTTTGCCTTTTGGGGTCCAGTTTCTTTTCTAATTATTATTCTTACTATTACATTAACAATTTTTATTTTTATTTGTACAAAAGAAGCCTTAGCCTCCAGATAAAGGAAAAAATTATATATATTGAGATTTGAATTTTACATTTGTTTAATATTTTATCTTAAAAATGATTGTACAAACAAACTGGTTTAAGCTCTAAATTCTTATATTAACCATAATTATTAAATTTAAATTGGATGCTTGTGGAGTGTGTCTCGTATTTATGAGCTGATGGCGCGATGAGACGATTACGACGTCTTGGCAAGAAGATTGGCCATGTTTTGACGACGCGAAGAACGATGTCCCGACGAGGAGCATTCAACATGGTGACGTGTCCTCTAATTCAACCAAGTTTTCTTCTCTTAGTTAAACTTTGTTATTATTTCCCAGTTAAACTCTGATTAGTCTAGGTTATTTTAGTCATATTTAATCTACAAATTTAGCTTATAAAAAGGGCTGTTGTAACCTAGAATAATTATCTTCATCATCTTTGAGATTGAGAAAGCTTTGTGAGTTTTGGGAAATTTTGGGTTTTAGCTAGAGTGCTTCGTACTTTTGTGAGATGTATGACACTTTGACTATCATAATAGACGGTAGTCTTGTCGTTTCTATCAATTAGCTCTCCAAATAGACATTTCAACAAAATGACTTCTTTCACAACCTTTGTGATAGTCATGTATTCAACTTCGATATTCGATAAAGCCACAGTGGTTTGAAGGATGGCTTTCCAACTAATAGTCTTATTTCCGAAAGTGAATAAATAACATGTGAGAGATCTTCTTTTGTCTAAGTCTTTGGCATAATTTGAGTCTACATAACCAATTAGACCTTTTGAACATTTTCCGAATTCCAAATAAGTATTGAAAGTTCACCTCAAATATCTTACAATCCACTACACAACTTGCTAGTGTAATTTTCCAAGTTTTGTAACACCCCTAACTTGAATCCGTCGTCGGAATAGGGTTACAAGGCATTACCTATCAAATCACAACATACAACATACATTTATGCATCTATTCTCAAACACCATTCAATCATAAACACATTGTCCCTTATAAGAGCCTACGAAGCCTTAAACATACTTTAGAAATGGTTCGGGACTAAACTGATAACATACCAAAATTCCCAAAAACTTAGAAATTTATCAAACATACAACGGTCACACGGCCCTAGACATGCCTGTGTCCCTGGCCGTGTGAAAACAGGGCATACATACTGACTTGAGTCACACGGCCGAACACACGCCCATGTGTCTAGCCCGTGTGCCCTTCGAAATGGCCACACATGCCCGTGTGCCAGGCTGTGTGCTAGGCCGTGTCAATCCTATAGGTATACTGACTTATGTAACACGGCCAAGTCACAGGCCCGTGTGCTAGGCCGTGTGCCATTTAGGGGGGTCTACTGACTTGTGCCATACGGCCGGTCACACGTCCGTGTGTAAGGCCGTGTGGAGCATACTGACTTCAATCTGTCCGTGTGGACAAGAATTGTAACACCCCTTACCCATGTCCGATGTCGGGATAGAATACGAGGCATTACCAGACTTAACTTGCTTGAACATACATTATCGGGCTATAAAATTACATTTCAAACTTAAAATTTTTCATTCATATTCATAACATCCTTATTATGAGCCTACGAGGCTCGAAACATACATACGGGAGATTTAGTAATTAATCTAGAAACTCTTACGCTCTTAGAAAATTTTTTCCTAAACAGGGGCCACACGCCCTTGTGGGCAGGTCGTGTGGTCACACATGCCCATGTCCCTAGCCCGTGTGGAATTTATTTTTCATTTTGAACCTACAAGGGTTTTCACACGGCCGGACACACGCCCGTGTCAATGGCCTGTGTCCCTTACATGGCCTAAACACCCCGTGTCCTCACTCATGTTTGAAAACCTGGGTATTCTTTTTATGACATCAGCAACCTCTTAAGGGGCACACGGCCTAGGCACACGCCCGTGTGCTGGCTCGTGTGATGAATCAAATTCTTGCAGTTTGATACAGGGGACACACGACCTATCAACACACCCATGTGGCTGACCTTGTGTCATACACGGCCTAGACACATGCCCGTGTGTCTACCCGTGTGGACAATTATAAGGCTATTTTCCAAGACACTTGCCACCCTGAAACATAAACACACTTATACCAACTCAAGCAACACATAACATGGAAATAGTACACTATGAAGAATCAGAAATCATCAATCATCACATTTTACTCCATCATTTGTATGAACTTTCATCTCAAAAAACTCATTATCATTAAAATATGAAACTTAACAATTATCGGCCAATTCCCAATGGCCATTTACAAAATGGGCGAATAACATTAGTAGCCAGCACTTTGGCTTTCAAATATGACATATCACAGAATGACCAAGTTCCTATATATGCCATACTCAAAATAAATTAACTTCACTGTACGAAAAGAATGATTGATAATGTGATCAGAGCTCCGACGTTCTACGATCCCTGAGCTAGCTTAGCGATATTACAATGAAAAGGGAAAAGAGAGGAGTAAGCATATAGCTTAGTAAGTTTGCATGAATTAATATAACAACATAAGTTTTAATGGTAAAAATCCATTCATCTCATAGAACAATAACAACAAAAGTTCTCAAGTGCTTAGGCATACTTATACTTACTCTTACCTATCACATATCACATTATAGTTTCATAACTTGTATTTTACTCATGGTACCTGTATCACTTAGTCACATAATTTAGCACTTATGCTAACTTGAACATAAACTTAAATCATCATCATCCTTAACATAAATGGAACTCATTATCATCCTTGTATTGTTTAACTCTATAGCATCTTTACATACTTAGCTCTTTTGCCCGTTGAACTACTCGGAATATCAAAGGATACTCAATCTCATCATACATGTATCACGATGCCAATGTCATATCCCAGATATAGTCTTACATGGGATCACCTCATGATACCGATGCCATATCCCAGATATGGTCTTACACGGGATCTCTTAGCTCGATGTCGATGTCATGTCCCAGACATGGTCTTACACGAGATCGTACATAGATGTCGATGCCATATCCCAGATATGGTCTTACACGAGATCTTCCTTTGGTGCGAAAGCCATGTCCCAGACATGGTTTTACACGAGACCTTCCTTATTCGATGCCAATGCCATGTCCCAGACATGGTCTTATACAGGATCTACATTCGGTGCCGATGCCATTTCCCAGACATGGTCTTATACGGGACCTACATTCGGTGCCGATGCCATGTCCCAGACATGGTCTTATACGGGACCTTCCGTATCTCATGTCATGACATAGGTAACCTCGTTATTCCAAATCTTCAACCGGAACTTCAACTTAGCATATTTTTATCATTTTCTCATCAAAGCATCATTAATCAACTTCATGGAAATATAATAATAAGTAATTTAAACATAATAACATATATAGTCTTAATTTCATGCAAACTTACCTCGGTACTCAAAATATGTGTAGACGTTCGATTTAGTCCAACACTTTGTTCTTGCCTCAATTTCGATCTGGGCTTCGTGTTTCTTGATCTATAATAACAATTTCACTTGTTTAATACTCACATTGACTAAATTGACCCATGAATCATACTTTAGAAAATTACTATTTTACCCCTAAACTTTCACATAATTACACTTTTGGCCCTAGGCTCGTAAAATTATTTTTACTCAACTTCTTGTATTTTAAGCCTAGACAAATTATTTTCTTAACTACAACAGCTCCTAATTTCCTCTATTTCACTCATGTATGCCTATTTTTATAACTTTTACAATTCGGTCCTTTTATGCATTTTTCATGAAAATCACATAGAAAAAGATGTTTATCAAATATCAAACTTTCATATTCTTCCATAAAACATCAAAATACATGCATGTCATACATGGGTAAATTTTTTAATATGAACCTTAGCTCAAAATATAGCTAGAAATAGCTAAATCAAGTTACAAGGATATCAAAAATACGAAGAACAATAAAAACGGGGCTAGGGTGCACTTACTATCAAGCTTGGAAGTTGAAGAAACCCTAGCTATGGAGAACTTGAAATTTTCGGCCCTAGCTTGAGGAAGATGAGCAAATTTTTGCTTCACTTTTCCCTTTTTAATATTTTATTAACCAAATGACTAAAATGCCATTAAGTCCTTTTTTGAGATTTTTCCTTCCCATGTCCATTTTTGTCCATCTTGACATTTAATGGTCTAATTGCTAAATAAGGGCTTCTAATAATTTTTAATGATGCTATTTCATACTTAAATCTTCTAAAATCTCATATTTTCTAATATTTGCAATTTAATCCTAATGGACAAATTGATCACTAATAAATAAAATTTCCTCACGAAATTTTCACACAATCATGCAAACACATCATAAGCCTCATAAAAATCATAAAACACATATTTTTACTTCAGATTTGTGGTCTTGCACCACTATTCCGACTAGGCCCTAAATCGGGCTGCTGCAAGAATAGGCCATTTGCAAGTCTAATTTGCCACCCTTTCTTATGCTCACCTAAACAACCAAAATAATACCATTTCAACACATTTATAGGCACTAAAACATGCTATTTCATATACAAATCATGCCATTTAAAATCCATCCATTTCATTACTCAAATCATAATCCAAAACATACTAAAACAATATGCCATTACCAACAATTTCATCTATCTTCTCTATGCATCTTTCTCATAATCTTATCAAATAATTCATGTCATAAAAATATACCAAATCATCATCTTAAAATCAAGCCACAACATGCCATTTTTCAAGCAATAATACACCAATTGACGACTACCTAATTGAGCAACCATATAACTATCACAACAACCATCCCAAACATGCCAAAACACAAGACAATATATTCATCATACATCACTTATCAAACTTATAATTTAAGCCAACTTAAATGGCCAAATACACATCAACATTTACATCATTCATGAGCCAAATCTCATGGCTAATATCATATCTCAAAACACATCATCATATCACTAGCCTATACATGCCATATACCATATTTACAAAACATCAAAAGTACCAACAAGTTGATTGATAGTGTGATGTTGTTCTTGATGATCCCGAATCTAAGCTAATTTCGATTATCTATAAAACAGGGGAAGAACACACAAAGTAAGCTTTAAAAGCTTAGTAAGCCATATACGAATAAAATTATCACATGTATCAACATTATTTCCATCAATAGGTAAACTACGAGTAAACACATATAAGCTCACAAACCTTTCCCAATGTATACATATTCAATATCACAAGTGAATTCATCAAATACTTCTCTTTTCAATACTTATATGAATCTCGTACGTACCTGAGCCACTTAACTCATTCACACATTCTTTCTTGACTTAACTTTGCCCATTGAACCTTTCAGATTCATTAAGGATACTCGAAAATCACATATAGCTCGTACAATGCCATATCCCAGATATGGTCTTACACGGATGCCGATAGCCCAGCTATGGTCTTACACGAAATCAAATAACGATGCCAATGTCCTAGACATGGTCTTACACGTAATCACTATGATGCCAATGTCCCAGACATGTTTTTACACATAATCACATCTCGTTCATCATAATGTTATGATATTCGTATCCTATACTATTCCTAAGGTTTGTACGGGACTTTTGAATATTGTAAGCTTGTCGATTCTTGCTCGTATTTAATCATTCAACATTCATAGCAGTTCAATGACAATTAAAAATATATAATTCAATTTAATGACATTTATTTGAATATGAACTTACCTATTATTAAGGGTAAACGGACTGGATCGACTATTCGATAACCTTTGATTTTCCTCGATCTAAATCCGACTTCTTTTGTTCATGATATATTTACATTCAAAATTAACTCAATTATTCATCAAATCATTCAATTCAGTCCACAAACACATATTTGGGCATTACACTTTAGCCCTTAAAGTTCCACATTTTTACAATTTTGTCCCTAATTCACAAATACACAAAATTCATGAAATTTCATTAAACCCAAGCCTAGTTGAATTTCATATAGATCCCTAACAGCCCAAAACTTTCATTTATTTCACATTTGAGTCCCTCAATTTATAGTTTTCACAATTAAACCCTTTTTTGACATTTTTGTCAAAAATCACTTAACAAAACTTGTACAACTATTAACAAATATTCATTTTCCATCATTAAACATTCAAAAGCTCAAGAATTCATCAATGGCACTTCACAAAATCATTAAAAAATTTCAAAATTAAGGCATGGGCTAGCTAGAACACAAAGCAACGATCTCAAAAATGTAAATATCATCAAAAACTGAGCTAAATTCGTACCTTAATCAAGCTATGCAAGTGCCGAACCCTAAATGAGCAACAATGGTTATTTTTCTTCTTCAATATTTGGCTAGGTGATAAAATTTGAAAGAAAAATGGCTTTTGTTTTATTTAATTAAACTTAATTTAAAATTTTACTATTATAACCTTAATCAAACCATTATAAAATCACCTAATATATGGCCATTTATGTCCATTCCCACTATCAATGGTCTAACATCATCATATGGACCTTTCATTTAATAATCATAGTAATTAAACACCTTTAACAATTAGAATGCAATATTTTTATTTTACGTGATTAAGTCCTTTTGTCAAATTAACCATCCAATCGATAAAATTAAAACACGAAAATTTCACACATATCTAAACGCATGCTGTAGACACTAAAAATAATATTAAAATAATTTTCTAACCTCGGATCTATGGTTCCAAAATCACTGTTCTGAGTTAGCTAAAATCGGGCTATTACAACTCTTCCCCCTTAGGGATTTTCATCCCCAAAAACCTTACCAGTGAATAGGTTCGGGTATTATTTTCTCATAGCATCCTCAGGTTTCCATGTAGCTGCTTCAACCCGTGTCAATGCCATAATACTTTCACTAATGCGATTTTCTTATTTCTCAATTTTTTGATCTCACGAGCTAAAATTCGAATTGGTTCTTTAGCATATGACATATCAGACTGAATTTCAACCTCGGTCGAGGAAATGTCATGTGAATGGTTGAATCAGTATCGTCAAAGCATCAACACATGAAACACATTATGTATTTTCTCTAACTCAGACGGTAAAGATAGATGATATGCCACTGGTTCAACTCGCTCGATAATCTCATAAGGTCCGATGAATCGTGGACTCAATTTCCCTTTCCGACCAAACCAAAATATCTTTTTTCCACGGCGACACTTTTAGAAACACTCTACCCCCAATCTAAAACTCAATATCTTTCCGTTTCAAGTCTGCGTATTATTTCTGTCGATCCGAAGGTGCTTTCAGACTATCGCAAAGTACTTTCACTTTTTCTTCTCTTTCTCCGATCAGAACAACCCCGTGAATCTTATACTCACTTAGCTCAGTCCAATACAATGGTTTTTGGCATTTACAACCGTATAGAGCTTCGTATGGTACCATCTTTATACTCGATTGAAAGCTATTATTTTGTGTAATGGAACAATCTCTGAGATATACAACTCAACTAATTTATCAAGCGAGAAAGCTGTACGCACCGGAATGAAATGTGCAGATTTCGTTAATCTGTCAACAACAACCCATATTGCATCTTTCTTTCTCGGAGTTAAGGGTAAACTTGAAACAAAATCCACAGTTACTCTATCCATTTCCACTCAGGAATCATGACAGGCTGTAATAAACTTGACGGCACTTGATGCTCAGCTTTGACTTGCTGACAAATCAAATATTTCAAAACAAATTTTGAGATATCACGTTTCATGCCATGCCGTAAATAAAATTGTTTCAAATCATTATACATTTTCATACTTCCTGGATGTACTGATAAACAATTACTATGTGCTTCATTCAAAATCATCTGAATCAACTCGAAATTTCTCGGAACACATATTCTATCTCTGACTCTAAAACAATCATCGAAATCAATTCGAAACTCTGAATTAGAAATTGACTCACACTGAATCCGTTTTACTTGTAGTTCATTATCAAGCTTTTGAGCCTCATAAATCTGCTATATAAACAACGGTCTCGCTTTCAACTCGGCTACTAACAAACCATCGCCGGACAAAGCCAAATGTGTATTCAAAGCACGTAAAGCAAACAAGGACTTTCGGCTTAAAGCATCAGCAACTACGTCTGCTTTCCCCGGATGATAGTCAATCACTAGTTCATAGTCTTTTAGCAATTTTAACCATCTCCGCTGTCGTAAATTCAATTCTTTTAAGTCATCAGATATTTCAAAATTTTGTGATCAGTATAAATATGACACTATCACGGCTAACTCAAGATCGTGCGTCAAATAATTCTTTTCGTGTGGTTTCAACTGTCTCGAGGGATAAGCTACAATTTTACCTTCTTGCGTCAAAACACAACCCAGACCATTCAACGATGAATCACTGAACACTACGAACTTTTTACCCGATTCAGGCTGAACTAACACTGGTGCCTCTGTCAATAAAGCTTTCAACTGATCGAAACTTTTTTGACATTTAACTGACCACTAGAACTTACATCTTTTTGAAGCAATTTCATCATCAAAGTCGCAATCATTCGAAAAGCCTTTTACAAACCGTCTATAATATCCCGTTAGTCTAAGAAAACTGGAGACTTTAGAAACATTTCTCGGAGGCTTCCAATTTATAATTGCAGATATTTTACTCGAATAAACCCGGATACCATCAGCTGAAATAATATGTCTCACATTTGCTAAACTTTGCAAACAACTGTTTATCTCTCAAAGTTTGTTGTACGATTCTCAAATGCTCATCATGCTCAGATTCATCACGAGAGTAAATCAATATGTCATCAATGAACACAATTACAAATCGATCTAAATACAGGCCTAAAAATATAGTTCATCAGGTCCATAAAAACAACAGGTGCATTCGTTAATCCAAAAGGCATAACAAGAAATTCGTAGTGTCCATACCTTATTCTAAATGTAGTCTTTGGCACATCCGAGTCTTTTACTCGCAACTGGTAATAACCCGATGTCAAATCGATTTTTGAAAATACTGTTGCCCCTTTCAACTTATCAAACAAATCATCTATTCGTGGCAAAGGGTATTTATTCTTGATCTTCACTTTGTTAAGATGTCGATAGTCTATACACATTCTCATTGAGCCATCTTTCTTTTTCACAAACAATACCGGTGCACCGCAGGGAGAGAAACTCGATCTAGCAAAACCTTTATCTGTCAACTCTTAAAACTGAGCTTTCAATTCTTTTAACTCTATCGGGGCCATTCTGTACGGAGCTATCGATATCGGTGTAGCTCCCGGCACTAACTCAATTCCAAACTCAACCTCTCGGATCAGTGGTAAACCCGATAACTCTTCAGGAAATACATCCGGATACTCACACACAATTGGCGCTGATTCGATCTTCTTTTTAGTCACTTTCGTATCAAGCACATAAGCAAAATAAGCTTCGCAACCCTTTTTCACAAATTGCTGAGCTAACATCTATAAAATCACTGCTGGTAAACCATTAAAATCATCTGACTCAATTCGGATAATCTCATTATTCTGACATCTCAGATCAATTGTCTTTTATTTACAGTTTACTATATCATCATGTAGCGTTAGCCAATCCATACCTAGAATTATATCAAATTCATCAAATGGCAGCAACATCAGATCAGTCGAAAAATAAAAATCCCGAATCATCAATGGACAGTTCTTGCACACTTTATCAACCAAAACACACTAGTTCTTGCACACTAGTATCGATACTCTAATCACAAATTCAGTAGACTCTACAGGCAAAGTCTTACTGGATACTGAATTCATGCATATATAAGAATGAGTTGATCCTGGATCTATCAATGCAATCACATTAGTATCATAGAGAGTGAAAGTACCGATGATAACATCTGGAGATGGCGCTTCTTCACGAGTGCGAATAGCGTAGTCTCATGTAGGTGCTCCGGCCTCAGATCTTGCAGTAGAGTCTTTTGTCGCTCTCTGACTACCACTCACATTACCAGCATTTTTGGGTGGTCTCCCTCTAACTGCAGTATTACTCGGCCTCGTACTTTGAGCGTTACCTTTTTCAGCTAACTCTAGGCAATCTCTGATAAAATGATCTAACGATCCACATTTAAAACAAGCCCTATCATTCAATCTATAATCACCGAAATGCTGTTTTCCACACTGTCTACATTCAGGTCAATTTGGTTTTGCACTCCTGACACTAGCTATCGAGATAGCTGGAGTTTTAAAGATCGAATGTTGCCTTTCACGATCTTTGTTTTATTGTCCCACTGATGCATTAGAACGATTAAACGAGTCTCAAAATTTCTTCGATGAAGATTGATACGACTTACTCATTGATCTTTTTCTCTAATCTTTAACTTCTGAATCTGCTTTTCTCTTTTCTTTACTAAGATCCTCGGCTTTACAAGCCCTCTCAACTAGAACGACAAATTCTTTCAGCTCTAGAATTCCGACTGATAATTTCATATCTTCATTCATTCCATCTACAAATCGTTTGCACATGATTTCTTCAGTGGAAACATATTTTCGGGCATACTTGCTTAACTGCATTTAATTATCTCATCATACTCAATGATACTATCCGACCTTATTTTAACTCCAAAAACTCTTTATGCTTTTGATCAAGGAATCTTTGACTAATGCGCACTTTTTTTGGAATTCAGATTCGAAAAACTCCCAAGTAACCTATTCTCTAGGAACCACATATATCAAAGATTTCCACCAATGGCACGCATTATCTCTCAGCAAAGATACAACACATTTAATACACTCATCAGGAGCACAAGACAATTCATCGAATACTCGGATCGTATTTTTGAGCCGAAACTCGGCTCTCTCAGCATCATCATCGATGGTAGCCCAAAACTCTTTAGCCCTATGTTTGCGAATCTTATCTACTGGTTACTTATTCAATCATATCGGATCTACAACTTGAGGATAAACAGGGATTTGTTGAGGAACAGGTGGGGGTGGAGGATGTTGAGCAGGTGGATTCATTTGAACGAACTCCATAAACCACTAACTCATCATCTGGAAAAAGGCTTGTTTAACCTCTCCCTCATGGCTACTAGATACAAGCCTAGAGTCAAATTGCGCTGCCCTTTGAGCAGGAGCGAGCTTGTTACTCTCTACATCGTCAGCTACAATTCTTTTGGGATCCATTGCTATACGAAAACACAATTTAAGCTGTCAAGAATCATCACACTATTACAGAGTATATATGGCATATATAGCTAGACTCCCACACATGCTACGTTACTCCTAGAATCGACTAAACCGTAGCTCTGATACCAATAAATGTAACACCCCTAACCCGTATTCTTCGCCGGAATAGGGTTATAAGGAATTACCTATCAAATCACAACACACAACATAAATTTAATGCATCCATTCTCAAAAACCATTCAATCATAAACACATTGTCCCCTATAATAGCCTACGAAGCCTTAAACATACTTTAGAAATAGTTCGGGACTAAGCTGATAACATACAAAAATTCTTAAAAACTTAGAAATTTATCGAACATATAAGGGTCAACGCCCGTGTGAACAGGCCGTGTGCCTCACACAGCCCTAGACACGTCTGTGTCCCTTGTCGTGTAAAAATAAGGCATACATACTTACTTGGGTCACACGGCTGACCACACACCCGTGTGTTTAGCCCGTGTGCCCTTTGAAATGGCCGTCCACGCCCGTGTGCCAAGCGTATGCTAGGCCGTGCCAATCCTGTAGGGTATACTGGCTTATGCAACACGGCCAAGTCACACACCCGTGTGCTAGGTCGTGTGCCATTTAGGTGGTATATTGACTTGTGCCATACGGCCGGCCACACACCCGTGTGTGAGGCCGTGTGGAGCATACTGACTTCAATTCAATTCCAACACCAGGGGACACACAGCCGTGTATCGTGACCGCGTGTTGCACACGGCTGATATATACGCCTGTGTCTTTGCCAGTCTGAACAAGAATAGGCCATTTGCAAGGCCAATTTGCCACCCTTTCTCATGCTCACCTAAACAACCAAAATAATACCATTTCAACGCATTTATAGGCACCAAAACATGCTATTTCATATACAAATCATGCCATTTAAAATCCATCCATTTCACTACTCAAATCATAATCCAAAACATACTAAAACAATATGCCATTACCAACAATTTCACATATCTTTTCTATGCATCTTTCTCATAATCTTATCAACTAATTCATGTTATAAAATATACCAAATCATCATCTTAAAATCAAGCCACAACATGCCATTTTTCAAGCAATAATACACCAATTGACAACTAGCTAATTGATCAACCATATAACCATCACAACAACCATCCCAAACATGCCAAAACACAAGACAATATATTCATCATACATCACTTATCAAACTTATAATTTAAGCCAACTTAAATGGCTAAATACACATCAACATTTACATCATTCATGAGCCAAATCTCATGGCTAATATCATATCTCAAAACACATCATCATATCACTAGCCTATACATGCCATATACCATATTTACAAAACATCAAAAGTACCAACAAGTTGATTGATAGTGTGACGATGTTCCTGATGATCCCTAAATTTGAGCTAGCTTTAATTATCTATAAAATAGGGGAAGAACACATAAAGTAAGCTTTAAAAGCTTAGTAAGCCATATACGAATAAAATTACCACATGAATCAACATTATTTCCATCAACAGGTAAGCTACGAGTAAACACATATAAGCTCGCAAACCTTTCCCAATGTATACATATTCAATATCACAAGGGAATTCATCAAATACTTCCCTTTTCAATACTTATATGAATCTCGTACATACTTGAGCCACTTAACTCATTCACACATTCTTTCTTGAATTGAATTTACTCGTTGCACCTTTCAGATTCGTTAAGGATACTCAAAAATCACATATAGCTCGTACAATGCCATATCCCAAATATGGTCTTACATGTTATTACATATCGATGTCGATAGCCCAGCTATGGTCTTACACGAAATCAAATAACAATGCCAATGTCCTAGACATGGTCTTACACGTAATCACATATGATGCCAATGTCCCAGACATGTTTTTACACATAATCACATCTCGTTCATCATAATGTTATGACATTCGTATCCTATACTATTCCTAATGTTTGTATGGGACTTTTGAATATTGTAAGCTTGTCGATTCTTGCTCGTATTTAATCATTCAACATTCATAGCAGTTCAATGACAATTAAAAATATATAATTCAATTTAATGACATTTATTTGAATATGAACTTACCTATTATTAAGGGTAAACGGACTGGATCGACTATTCGATAACCTTTGATTTTCCTCGATCTAAATCCGACTTCTTTTGTTCATGATATATTTACATTCAAAATTAACTCAATTATTCATCAAATCATTCAATTCAGTCCACAAACACATATTTTGGCATTTTACACTTTAGCCCTTAAAGTTCCATATTTTTACAATTTAGTCCCTAATTCACTAATACATAAAATTCATGAAATTTCATTAAACCCAAGCCTAGCCGAATTTCATATAGGTCCCTAGCAGCCCAAAAATTTCATTTATTTCACATTTAAGCCCTTCAATTTATATTTTTCTAAATTAAACCCTTTTTTGACATTTTTGTCAAAAATCACTTAACAAAACTTGTACAACTATTAACAAATATTCATTTTCCATCATAAAACATTCAAAAGCTCAAGAATTCATCAATTTCACTTCATAAAATCATTAAAAAATTCAAAATTAAGACATGGGATAGCTAGAACACAAAGCAACGATCTCAAAAACGTAAAAATCATTAAAAATTGAGCTAAAACTGTACCTTAATCAAGGTATGCAAGTGTCGAACCCTAAATGAGAAAAAATGGTTCTTTTTCTTCTTCAATATTCGGCTAGGTGATAAAATTTGAAAGAAAAATGGCTTTTGTTTTATTTAATTAAACTTAATTTAAAATTTTACTATTATAACCTTAATCAAACCATTATAAAATCACCTAATATATGCTCATTTATGTCCATTCCCACTATCAATGGTCTAATATCACCATAAGGACCTTTCATTTAATAAATCATATTAATTAAACACCTTTAACAATTAGAATGCAACTTTTATATTTTACGCGATTAAGTCCTTTTGTCAAATTAACCATCCAATCGATAAAATTAAAACACGAAAATTTCACACATATCTAAACACATTTTGTAGACACTAAAAATAATATAAAATAATTTCATAACCTTGAATTTATGGTTCCAAAACCACTATTCTGAGTTAGCTAAAATCGGGTTGTTACAGGTTTGGCCATATATCTACTTACTACACTAAAAATGTAACAGCCCAATTTTTAGTGGTGTCAGAAACAGTGATTTGAGATCACTAAATCCGACAAGTAAGTTCAAAAATTTAATAAATTAATATTTATGAGTTAAGTGTGATTTTAGAAACACTCTTAAACTAGTGAATTATGTGATTTAAAAGAATTTATTAAGTAAATTGGGTTAAAAATGAAGTATCGAGACCTCGATTTCATAAATCAAGCTGTAAATATTTTTATAAATATTTACGGAGTGTTATTAAATTAGTATTAAAATTTCGTTAGAAAATTTTTATGTTTTGATAGTCAATTAATTAAAAATGACTAAATTGAAAAAGGTACAAAACTTATTAAAATGATTAAATAGCTCAAGTGTACAATGAGGGAGGACTAAAAGGGCAAATTAGCCCAAAGAGGATGGCTGAGGCGGCATTGGCAAGAAAACAATATGAAATTTTGGTGAAATAGGGGTAAAATTAGAAATTTTACAAAATAAAGTAAATAAAACAACAAATTAAAAGAAATCTTAACATTTCTTCACAATTCCTCAGCCAAAAACGCCATTGAAGAGGCCCACTAAGCTGGTTTTTCATATGTTTTCATCATATCAAGAACCCGAAGATAAACGTGGAAAAGAGAAATTAACAGATTAGTCCCTGAATTTCTACAACCTCTACAAACTACCCCAGGTAAGTTCATGTGGTTAAAATTTCAAGATTAATTGTTAATTTAAGAATGATATAATGTCTTATTTCATATCTTTGTTGTTGAATTATGATTATTGTAATATTATGAAAATCGAATTGAAAGTTCAAATTAAGTGGAACGCAAGATTGAGTACGATCGTTCCGTGACAAAAGACGAATTGACGGATAAGACCATGGTAAGACCATGGCAATGTTTAAATGTAAGACCATAGCTGGGCTATGACATTTTAGTAAAAAGACCATAACTGGGTTATGGCTCCGTGAACATAAACCATGGTTGGACCATAGCAGTATATGTATAAGTGTAAGACCATAGGTGGGCTATGGCATCCTTATGATAAGACCATAACTGGGTTATGACATTATGAGTATAAGACCATGGCAGGCCATGGCAATATTTGTGTAAGACCATAGTTGGACTATGGCATCAAGTAAATGATGTATTCAAATCCGTAAGACGTTCTCTAATTTGACCAAGATTGGTAAGTGTCATATGAAATTAAAGTGAAAGAATTTAAGTAGTTAGTGATATTGATCTCAATCAAGTGAATTCATCATTTGAAATTGTGAATGGTCGGAAGTGTTAGTGAAATGCTTGTTTAATGATTTATTATAGTATGTTCAGTAAGATTTATCTTAAAAGCCTATGAACTTACTAAGATTCAATAAGCTTATTCGTGTTGTTTAATGTTTCTTGTAGATTAACCTGAGTTGGAGGATCAGATCAACACATCGAACTACACTATCCAGATTACTCCGGTAGATTTTCTTAAATATCCTACGGTTTATATGGCATGTATAGGGTTAGTTTAGAAAAGAGTTAAACTTAAAACATGGTTGTGAATGATACATATGTATATGTTTGTATGCATGTATTTAGTAGTAGTTTTTAGTAATCAAAATGGAATTATTATGGTAAGTTTATGCAAATGAGTCTTGTGATTACATATTATGTTTAAAACATGATTTTTGGCTTGTATTGGTTATTTGGTTGGGATATATTGGTGTGTATCAATGTTGTGTGCAGGTTGATATTAAAAAGGGTAAGAAAAATGGCCTTGAAATGACATATTTTTGTCCACACGGGCTTGTGTCTCGGCCATGTGTGACACATGACCTGGCACATGGGCTTGTAGTCTAGCCGTGTGTCCCCTGCACCTTGAAATTTCAAAACGGGATGCGCAAGTTTTTACACACGGCCTAGCACATGAGCGTGTGGCTTGGCCGTGTGACCTCTACACTTTGCACACGGCCTAGCACACGGACATGTCGTTGGCCGTGTGGCACAAGTTAGAAAGTTACAGGGTAGGAACACAGGCTGGGACACGGCCGTGTGTCTCATATCGAATGCCCACACGGCCTGGGACACAGGCGTGTCATTTGGCTGTGTGGCTCACACGGGCGTATGTCCCCTACTTCTAAGAAAATTTTTGAGATTTTGGGAAAAATTCCCTGAGTATTTGGTTTAATCTCGATCCACTTCTAAGATGTATATTGGGCCTCGAGGGCCCATCTGAGGGACAATATGAGTGTTATATGAATGTTTCTTGATAAGGTTGCGAATTATCCGGATATAGTCTATAAAGTCTGATAATGCTCCGAAACCCTATTCCAACGACGAATAAGGGTTAAGGGTGTAACAAAAAACATGTGAGATATCGGGACGAGTACAAACCATTGCATACATTAGGCTTCCGATTGCACTAAAATAAGGAACCGAGACATGTAACTTGCTAAAGTGGTGCATCTAAAATTAAAAGTCTGAAGTGGGCAGCTAAGTGAGTACTTATAAGTTTAGAGTCTTGAATTCCAAATAGCTTCAGAATTCTTTCAACGTATTGTTGTTGCGATAGAAATAGCTTCCCGAAGTGTCGATCCCCAACAAATTTGTATTAGATGCTAGTTCAGCTTTTGCAGATCAATTTATTCGGTGACAACAATGATTTAGGTTATTGAAAAGTTCGACGGATCACAAATTTCATTTTCTGACAGTTTCGAATAATTACGAAAGTAGCTAATGTGGCTGAGGACAAGGTTGATGATTCCTTGCTCTCCACATAATCCGATTGAAGGTGGAGTTGTATCAGTTGTCAGGCATGTACTTGGTTTAGAGAATAATCTAATCCCCTTTTGAACTTTAAGAATTGTATCATATTAAATTAAATCCACTCATTTCTAAATTCAAATGTGAAAATCTAATTATGAATCTAAGGAAATTATTAGCATGGACGGTCCCGAGGGATAACATGATTATTGGTATCAATGCGATAATACATTCAATAATACAAAATCCTATATTCCATATTTTCTTTTCTTCTCTTCAAAAAAGAATCAAAATGAAGTTAATAAATATAGTTGTGAACAAGAACTGAATTTTCTTTGGTGACGTAGGAAACTAAAACTTTAACATTGAAGGTAATGATTTTTTTTTCTTTTTAATTTGCGAGGATGTGTTGGGTTTATATTGAAATTTTGATTTATGTGAGAAATGATTGACAAAAGGAGGAGTGTGCTTTTACCATCCAAAATACATTTTTTTATGTTATATTTAATTGATTGAATCAACAATAAATGGTTTATCTGATATGAATATTATTTGATAATTAAGTAATATTGCAAATTAATGAGATATGAGGTGATTCAATTTTTAGATTTATACTAACGACAATCCCCTAAGGCATGAAGTGTATTTTTTAAATATTATTTTACATTGAATCCCGCAAGCTTTTATGAAATTGAAATCTTTGTGAGGTTGTGATTGATGTAGAAACTTTGAAAATGCTTAACTGGCAAACCCAAAGCTGTGTATTGCAGTGATTGGTTACAAGAAATTTTTTGTTCCACTTTGGATTCAAATCAAAGTTGATATGTAATTTTAATATATATTTATTTTTAACATAATAAGTCAAAATTAATTACTTGGGAAACATTCTACTTAAAAAAAAAAAAACAGAAGGGGGAAAGAGTTATAAATGCAGTGTTTGCCGAAGAATCTTTTAATTATATATAAAAATGTAAAACCTATAAGAGACGGAAGCAGAAGAGAAAATGATGAGATATAAGAGAAGGCCAGCTTGGCGGAGTTGGTTGAAGATTTGGTAAACGTCTTTATTTCTTCATATCATTTTGCGAATCAACGTGCATGACAATATTAAAATCAAAACCCTAGCTTTAGATTTCAGGGTTTGCATAACCAAACTATCTTCACACGCTAATAATAGTAATGATTTACTTTTTTTTTATTGGTGATTTTAAAAAAATAAATAGTTATTTATTAAATGTGTTTCATTCTCATAAGTGAAACTAAACTCTCAATCATATAATTAAGAGACAAATAAGCAACCATCACGTTGTATCTTATAATTAAAAGTAAAAGTTGAGCAGATTGAGTATTAACTCGATTAGTATTGGCATTGTTGCCAGTATAACAGGATGCGGGGACTACAAAATTCTAAACATTATATCAAAAAGATAAATATGATAAGAATTTATAATAAAATTAATATTAAAAAAAAGACTAAACTTGATATATATATATATATATATATATATATATATATATATTGCAAATTTTATTATGAATCATTTTTTAATGAACATAAAAGCTATTTAGAGTTAACTGTTTGCATATACCGATAATAAACTGATATACTCAATTAATTCGGATTAAAAATAATATGAGTAAAAATTTTATATACCAAAAATAAAATTTCTCATTGAAGTCTAGGATTTCTTGTTCCTTTTGAAATTGTAGCTTATAGTAAATGCTATCAACACTAAAATAGTTACAAGAGCAACACCAACATATACGCATATAATCAAATTTATGTATACATTAAAATAGTCACTTCTCTCCTATTTATATGTATAAATGAAATTAATTTATGTATATACATATATAATGAACTCCTTAAAACAATTTATATATATATATATATATATATATTAAATTTATAAATGTAACTATGTATACTATAAACATAAACAAATCATTCATCAGGTCATTATCAAGGCAACGTTTAACAAAAATATTTAATTATAAGAAAGTGATTTTCTTAAATTTATATTATTATTTTAACAAAATTGTCGCATATTCTCTTCAGATTTTTTCACCTTCATTCACTACACCAAAACAGACTTTTAGTGGCGTTTTTAAGTGTCACTAATAGTATTTGCGGCGCTTACAAAAGCGCCGAAAAAAATGCCGCTAAAGAAAGCGCCGCAAAAGGTGGGGACTTTTAGCGGCACTTTTCAAAAAAACGCCGCTAAAAGTCAAGACTTTTCGCTCGCGACGCTTTTCTAAAAAGCGCCGCTAAAAGCGGGGGGACTTTTAGCCGCGCTTTTAAAAAAAATGCTGCTAAAGGTGGGGACTTTTAGCGGCGTGTTAAAAACGCCGCTAATTTGCACAGATTTGCAATGCTCATTTTTTCCAATATCCTACCCTCCCTGCATTAAAATTAACCAAAAGCAGCAGCAATTGCATATAATTTCAACCCAAGACAGCAAATAAAACATTTAAATCTAACCAAAAGCATTAAATCTAAACGATACTTCAAATTTAATAAAAGATATATGATATACATTAATAAATGAAGTATAATTCGAAAAATTATTACAATTTACAATAATGTTAAATGTAACAATGTTAAAAATCATCTTACAACAAGAAAACAAATGTCTAAGATGGCGGCCTCTGCGACTGCTGGAACATCTTCATCATAATCTGAAGTTGTAGCTGGAGTTCTTCATACTTTATGTTCTGCTCTGCCTCTCTCGCTGCTGCCTCCGCTTTAAGTTGAGCAATATGCTCCGCCTCCCTCGCTGCTGCCTCTGCTCTAAGTTGAGAAATTTGCTCAGCTGTGCTCGCTTCCATCTGAGCTATATGGTCTTTTAGTCTCTAAACTTCAGCACGAGATTGACTCCCGGAAGGCATGTACTACTGGGAGCTAGATCCAAAATATTGGGTCGGGGTAACCCCAGATCCTTGATATCGAACTCGACCATACCTTTTAAGTCCCAAAACATTATGATAATTCTGTTATAAATATACTCAAGATTAACAGAACTATCAATCGAAGCAGTCGTACCTTTCAGGACCCAAAACATCAGTAATAATTTTGTTATCAATCTCCTCGAGATTAATATAACTATCACTTGAACCAACCGCTTCATACTCCGCCTTCTTCTCCTTTAGTTTATCCTAATAAATCAACGAAAAAGTTAGAAACGAAATATATAATAAAAAGGAATGCAACATAACTTAAAATTATAAATTTAAAACTACAAACGATGAATTAAACTATTATAATTAAACATTATAAATATTTATAATAAATCAATTATTAAGTAAATATACCAAAATTTCTGCAGTTTCGGATGTCATCGGAGATCCGTCCTTCATCCTATGCGTAATGTCAAAAAGTCAAGGCGTCCAACTTTTTGACCGCATTTAAGCTTCCTACATTATAGCGTAAAAATATAATTTAATAGTATAAAGTCATTAATATTTGAAAGAAATAATAAATTATAATACCTTGGCCTCACTACACAAGCAAAACTTCGAACTCCGCTGTAAGCGTGAATTTTGTTTCGTCACGCTTGTTCCAACTCGCTCACGGTTCTACATAATGGAATTTGAATTATGTATATAATAAATACTATAAATCGAAAAATTTATAAGACTTTAAAAGTACGTAATACCTCTCCTTTCTTTGAATTCCAGAATCTAACTTGATCTTCCCATTGGTACCTCAACATTCCCGGCGGAACATTTCTTAATTTTTCCTCGAGGCTTATGTCTTTCTTAAAATATTATTTTTTCAGCATGCTTTTATTGTCTCTCCATTTTTACCCAATGTCTTCTTAACATAGTCGTCGGAGACCTCTAAAGCAAATCTCTCCTGAACAAAAAAAGTTTAAACAGTTAATATAAATGAAAGTTAAATCAAAGTATTATAAATTACATTCACTTCTTGTTACCTTAATATTATCGAGAGCTTGATTTTTATTGGCATCAGGTATGTGATGCCATGATTCGTAGTTAATGGGCAACATATTGGCATTTCGTGCTATAATGCCCAAATAGCCTGCTAACAGTCGAGCTTCAGATCCAACAGGCTGGCCCAAATTGTTTCTCCTTACTTTAACACGCTCGGAAGTCTCTAAGTCGTATAAATCTTTAAGCAATGAACGTCCCTGACCTCTGCGCGTCCCACCACCTTCAGCTGAAAAATGATATATTATTATATTAAAATTAAAAAATGAATCAATAATAAAATTCAACATGCATGTAAAATAAACTTAACATTACTTTGAAATTCTGCAGGCTCGTCATCTATGTCCGGTAGACTAGAAGATCCAACAATTGTTTGCTATTCACTATTTGCTTCTTCTGAATTTGGAGTATTGTGGACAATGCTTAAATCTCGTAATCGTCTTCTAGGCACTTTTCCTACAATACACATGAAATAGTTCAAAATTTTAGTAACAAATAACAATAATAATAGTACATTTAAAATAGTTAAATTATGTAACATGCCCAACATATATATTATAACATTACATATAAATAATAAATCGTAAAATCTTACTAAATCATATTTCGTAAATATCTTCATCCACATCCTAACGAACCCATTGAAATTGTTGACTAGTAATAGGGATATTTTCATTTAAGTTTTGTTCTGGAAAAGGCAATGTTTCTGATCTTTCGACTATGTCATATCTACTTCCACTGCCAATGTCGAACAAGTCTCTAGGGGTGTTTCGAAGTACAACGTACCAACCCTCATCAGTTGGATTTTCTGAGTAAAAAACTTATTTAACTTGAGAAGAAAACACATACAGCTCATCTATCAGTTGATCTTCGGTGTGAATCAATCGAGAGAAATTCACCATTGTAAAGCCATATTGATCGTTTTTAATTCCGCGAGCCGTATTCACATTAACCCAATCACCTCGAAATAAGACAACTTTGCATTTTCCGTAATAACCCAACTCAATGATGTCAGTAATAAGTCCGTAATACTCCAAATTCCCCTCTATAGGATTATTGTCCCTAGCACTAGTATAACTTGTAATTGAAGAATTAACAACTATTCCACAATTTTGGGTTCTCCTCAATCTCTCGCGATACCTTGTATGAAACCGGTATCCGTTGATGAGGAATGCACTATATCTTTTCACTATTCTGTTTGGACCTTGTGAAAGCCATTTAACTTCATCATTAACTTCATTCGACTCCAAACCTATTGAATCGAAAGTAAATCGAGTAATTATAAATGTTATGAGAAAACATTATTACTTGTCAATGAAAACTTAAATTGTATACCATTTGGCTTAACCGTTCATGGAATGATTCTGTGAACAACTTATTAATTTTTCGTCGATTTAATCTTCGGGATCATGAACGAGCTCTCAATATTTTTTTGTGCTTACTAAGTTTAAAAAAGGTTTACTTTGTTAGAAGACAAACAAATTATAATTGATGAGTATTTATCAAATTCTAGAACTTACTTCCGAAATGGTTCCATTGAATCGTGATGAAAAACAACGTATCAATGTGCTTGGACCCACGATCTATCGTCTAATTCTATAATTTTGAATTTGCCTATCGGTTCTCAAACTTTGAAATAAATAAGTTTCGCCAAGTTATGATCTGTGAGCCCAAAGATTTCTACTTGGTCCATTCATTCTTGTTTCAACATCTTCCAAATACCTCGAATGTAAAGTCATACATTCCTCGCCAAGTAGCCTCGACAATTGATCCTTCCGGATAATGCTTATTGTGGCAGTAAGACTTCAATTTGGATAGGAACCTAAACACGATATACAACATTATTAAAAGTTGCAACTAAAGGCATTGAGGTGAATGAAGGAATAATTTACAAATAAAATAAGACCTTTCAATGGGATACATCCATCGATAGAAAATGGGTCCACCAAGTATTGCTTCACGCGGGAGATGAATTAACAAGTGTACCATAATAGTGAAGAAAGAAGGCAGGAAGATCTTCTCTAGATTGCATAAAGTCAATGCGGCTCGATCTTGTTAATCGCTGCAAAACAGTTTAGTTTTAATATTTATAAAAGAGTGATCGAACCTGTAGACTGACTGCGACAACGATAGAGGCAAGCGCACCTATCGAACAGTAGTATAGCTCAGGCAAGAATATCTTTATCGAACCCAAGGAACCTAAAAGTACTACTACTCACTTTCTTTCTATTATTTAGCCTAAAATATGGAGTGATTGGTTTATTAAACTAAAACAAATGAAATATTTAAACTAAATGCAAAGACAAAAGGAACAAAACTTTGGGAAAAGACTTTGAAGAAAACTCAATCGATAAAGACGATACATTCAGGGAGAATCCACCTATGACTTCACTTATTATCTAACTTCCAATTCATATGATTTCTTTTACTTAGCTTGATCCGTGAGACTCCCTAACCTATATTAAACCTTCTTTCGAAGCGAATAACGTCTAACCTTAGGTTAATTAGTGGAACTCTCGTTCTCTTATAATAACCCCCTAAGGAAGTAGTAAATCGATCAATGGACTCCCATATTAGGTTTTACCCTAATCCGATAAAATCTCGTAACCCAATCTCTAGGCGCCCGATTAACTTCGCTTAATTATGCTAGATCTACTTTTAGGCAGGGTCTATTCCTCTTCCACCTAAGCACATCAGATAAATTTAAGCAACATAATTAAGAACAAACTAAGTATTTATCATATGAACCGAAAGAATTAAATAACAAAATCCATCATAGGTTTCATGCCCTTGTGTATCCGAGGGGTTTAGTTCATGATTAAACAAGAAAACATCTCAAGCGAGAAGATAAAACAAAACATAAGAAATCCTTAAAACCCCCTGAAGGAATTGAAGAGGAGATCCTCCGTCTTGAGTAGAATTCTGACTCTTCGAGATGGATCAATTGGCTAAATTTGAGTAATTCCCTAAACGAGTAAAGCTCTGGCAGAAAACTCTGCTAAAACTTGACGCCGTTTCGGCTTCTGCCGAACTCCCCTTCAAAGTTACCTCCTAAGGTGTTTATATAGACTTTGTGATGCCTTACTTGGCCCCTAAGTATCCTAATTTAAGTATAATTCCTAATGGGGTGTTTGAGTAGGCTTTAGAATGTGTTTCTTTGCCTCCAAGTATCCTTTCCCGAATGAAATTGCTCTTTTCCATCGGGCACGGCCTTGACACACCCATGTAAATCGTCCAGCCGTGTCTCCATCCTGTCGATTTAGGCACGCACGCTATGACACGCCTGCAATATATGGGTACAGCCATGCTTTGATTCGCCATTTTGGGAACTAGTGTAGATCACTAGGCACGCCTGCATGGACTTTATCGATGGGAAAACAGTAGTGTGAATCGGGTAAGGCCGTCTTTGGGATTTTTGTCGACGAGGCACGATCGTATAAATCAGGGTGCGACCTTGTGCAATCTAAATATTGAGGCACGACCGTGTAGCATGAAGTCCAGGCTGTGCCGACTTCTTGGGTTGGCCCAATTTGATCCGTTTTAAGCCCATTTTACGTTCTTTTTATCCTTAGGTGTTCTCCTGAGTATAAAACATGAAAAGAAAGGATTAAGAGTATCTTTTTAACATAAATCGAGGGTTAAATCATCCAAAAGCATACTAAATGTAGGATTAAAATATGTTACTTTTACGGTTTATCAAATACCCCCACACTTAAGCTTTTGCTTGTCCTCAAGCAAAATTCTCAACTTACAATTAAAGCGAACTTTCCATAATTCATAATTCCTATCGACAATGTCTCACCATAATTCATAGATAATTTATACATTGATAATTCAACTCAAAGAACCCTAAAGATTCAATTACGATAAGTCATACCATTATAGCATGAAACCGTATGTGTCTCCCCTTATCTAAGTAATTACTTTTGATTCAAAACCGACAAGGATCGACATCCTCACTAAAGATTCACTCAAATCACTCAAAAGTGTTTAAGGTTCAAGAATAAGCACTCTAAGTCGAACTTGAAAAGTTAATCCCATAAGCTTGCTCGAAAATCAAATCTCTACCATCAGATATGAGATGATACACAGATCAAAAGGTCTTTAATTAGGGTTGTAACGGGGCTAGGGTTAAAAGGTGTGGATAAAGGCTAAATTAGAGGTTAGAATTGATGACAAATTACCAAACTAGAAACAATGAACTAAATATGAATATTTACATCAAATGAAAACTAATAATACCACTATTGATAATTATTCTATAATAAAGAGTATTTTCATCACTTGAAACTTGATAATACTTTAATACGAGCTTTTTCTTCAACAATTGGAGTTTAAATGCTCTAAGCTCTTTTGTATACTACTAATATTGAATATACTTGGATTTTTTTTTAAGAACAAACTAAAATATTACATCCTAAATGATAAATGTAACTACTGAACTAATATAATTTGGTAATTTAATCAAATCAAACCTCGATTAAAGGGTAGTCAAAAGAATGGTGATAACAAATACAAAGGGATTTTGGGTTAATATTAGTGGGTGAGTCAATAAAAAGGTTATTAGGATTCAATGGGGTTCACTAGGGGTTAATTTGTGAAGGTAGGCTTTTTAGTGGAGTGAATGGGTTAAACCTAGGTGCCTTTATCATCTCAATGTATCAAATCATTAATGTGGTCTCGACATGTATAAACGAGGCAAGTTCTAGAATAACAATTCAAAGTTGACACACTCATAATCAATTAAAGTGAGCATGAAAAAGGGTATATGCTCTATATGGCTCAAAATCTCACAAAAATTATGGGTGTTTTGACATCAATCCTTATAAATTTTGAACTTCAAGGTGATACTCAATTTCAGTTTAACGACCCATCAAAAATTTTTTTTTTTTAATTTTAGAAAGTAGACTTATCATGCTCGATTCTCTAGTATCCTTCAAATTTAATTATCAATGCACAATTAACTATGGCTTACTCTAAAACATATCAATAAAAATCATAAATCATAGAAATTTCATCCTAATTAATAGTGTAACATCCCGAAATTGGGCCTAGAAGAATTGGGCCCAATGGGCCTTAGGCATAGGAGCGTTTAAAACTTTTGGGAACAAGAGAACGACTTTAATTCAAGTTGGATCTAGTAGGTGAGTGATTTTGGAAGGTTAGGGGGCTTCTATGAAGTCCCGGGTTCAAATTTTGGTTTTAGGGAAATTTTGGTTTTAGGTGAATAAAACCCTGGGAGTTAGTAGGTAGGCTTTAAGAATAAAATGTGGAGAAAAATGACACAAGTAGAGTGTGTGGTGTAGTGGCAAAGTGACGCCACATAAGAGGCAAGGGGGTGACGCCAAAAGGAAGGAAGGAGGTCCAAGGTTCAAGTCTTGGCTCTTGCATTTTGGATTTCTTTTTAAATGGACTCTAGAATTTTGCCATAGGACTTATATTTAGTTGCGCATGATTTTAGACACAAGAAAGTAAGTGGTCTAGTGGCAAGGCATCATTAAGGGTGTAAGGGAGCTTGGGTTCGAATCTCATAACAAACAAGGGAGTATTTATTTTGCAGGATTGGACGAGAAGAGTTTGAGTTGGGTTTAAACTCTGCTAACGGAAGGATCCCACATCGGAAAGATACAAAGAAGGAAGGTGATAAGATAGCTATATATAGAGCATTCTATGAGGAGAGTTAATATACCTTGGTAGGCGTTTGAGTGCAGATCTAGAGGATAATCGCCAATAATTGTGAAGGAAGGGCTACTAGAACATGAGGTACACGGTAAGGGTACGGTGAGGTTTTGGTTTCTAATAAGTATGTGTTAAAGCTTTGGTTAATCGATAGTAATGTCGATTGTAGGTTCATGACTAAGGGGTTTGCAGCGCACATGGTTACTAGGTGTGTACAAACACTACACACACGATATCAGCAATGCCGAAAAGTCGAAAGTGGCTAAATGGGCCCGGTGGGCCCTGAGGCTAAGTTTGATGAAATGGTTTGGTTAGTTATACGAGTTGAATTAGTCATGCATGATACATGAATTGGATTTGTTTTGGGCCTAATAGGCCATATGATGAGACTTGGGCCTGATGGGTCGTAATGATGTAATTTGGGTTTGATGAGATTTATGGGGACGTAGGCAAGTATGCTAGGGTTTATGGACCTTAGGCCTAGTTTGAACAACTCTTAAATTCCATAAGACTTTCTAATAATTAAACATGTCCGTAAATAGGTCGCTGAGTTGAAGTGTGGCAATGGGCATACACATGTCTAGGATTGGATCTAGGGAGAGCTTGGTACTTAAGCGGCCCTAGTGACCCACCTCCTCTTTTCTGGAATCCTACTTGGTGTGTAGTGTCTATTCACTTTAGCCGAGAGGACTTATTGATGGGCCAAAGTTCATAGCTAAAATCCGAAAGGGATCGAATACCCCTCGATTTGTGAAATTACTAAAATACCCTCAATTTACGAAATTACCAAAATACCCCTAATTTGTGAAATTATTGAAATACACCAAGTTTGTCAAATTATCGAAATACCCTAGATTTATGAAATTTCTGAAATACCCTTGGTTTGTAAAATTACCAAAATACTCCTAGTTTGCAAAATTGCCAAAATACTCCTGGTTAGTAAAATTACCGAAATACCCCTGGTTTGTAAAATTATCGAAATACCCTCGGTTTGTGAAATTACCAAAATACCCTTAATTTTTGAAATTACCAAAATACCCCTAGTTTGCAAAATTACAAAAATACCCCTATGTTGTGAAATTACCAAATACCCTCGATTTGTGAAATTATCGTTTTACCCCTAAATAATAAAATGACCGTTGTACCCTCGTGGTAGTAATAATGTTATCTGTGTTAATTGTATGATTGATTATGTTTGAGATGCACTGCATACATGGATTAATTATGAGTAGAATTATCGAATTACCCTTGGTAGATAAATTATTAAAATACCATCGGTAGGTAAAATTACCGTTATACCCTTTGGGGTTGATTAGTGTAATTGTGTGTAACTTCTCACACCATTTATAGTGTCTTGATAACATATATATTTATGTATATTCTACTAAATGTCGAAAACTCGGTATGGCTATTGAAATCCCCGTGGAGGGTAAAGGCGATTCATCAGGTTAGTGACTTCTGTGATATTAATAGATGGTTCTGATGAGATGACATGTTATATGTGATGAGCATCCTATACATGCATGCCAAAACCTGTTGAAACCATACATCAGTATCTTATGCTTGCATGGGGTTGGGATTGTGATATTAAAGGGGAAGTGTTGTAGTGGCTCTGCCATGATGACATTGTAGTGGCTCTGCCACGATCTGTTCTGGTGACTATGTCATGATTCTGACGATGAGCGACTAATCGCAGACATGATGCCATCGATGGTGTGTAGCGATGAGGGTTGATTGTAGAAATCCCCATTAGTGTGATTGGTAGGTACGGTGGTGTGTAGCGGATAGAAAATTAGGTTACTGGGTTTGCATCGCATTGCATACATGATCTCTTGTGACATATGATATGGGTTAAGGCTCAACCAAGGCTAGTTTGGGATAAGCCCAATTGCCACCACATCAGAATGGGCTTCAATTCAATTATTGTGATGCATGTTCTTACCGATGAGGGTTGTGCACACTAAGTTTCAAAACTCACACCCTTTAATTTAATGTTTTAGGTTATCCCGAGTAGACGACTCGACGTGGGAGAGGACTCGGAGATGACCACACTACAAGAGGCTTGAATTTTCATTTATTTGTTTCAAAATACATGTTTTATTTACTTAATTTTCAGTGGACGTAATAAGACCTTGTACTCTGTCTTGACTTCAGATTTAATTTGGGTTTTGAGATTAAATATTTATTTAATTGTTAAACCTAAGTAAGCTTTTATGTTCAAACTTGGTTTACTAAATGCTTAAAATAATAAAATGGGTTTTTTTTAAACTTTAATTAATAAGTCTATTAGATTTTGGGTTTTTGGGCCTTAATTTCTTAATTAGCAAAATCGTTTTGAATTGTGCCTTTAATGTGACATTCCGGATTCAGGCCTAACTTCTAGGCCGGATTTGGGTGTTACAAATAGTATGAGAAACTTTACTTTAGAACAAGGCATAATTTAGGGATTTTCAAATAATACTATAGTTAATCCCTCCACACTTAAGATGTATATTGCCCTCAATGTACAAAGATAGATAATAGCAAAATAATCATAAAATCATAAGATGAGGAGAGAAGTGAACTTCCTAAATTTTGGATGAAGTTAATGAAAAGAAACCGGATAGGTTTGGAGGTGAACGTGGGGAAGCGCCTCGAGCCATTTGAAATTGAATCCTCAAAGTAGCCATCCTAATTTTATTGAATCCTGAGCTAAATCTAAATATCATAAAGAATAGGGGAAAGAAAATAAAATAAAGGAAGAAGGAAAAAATAATAATAATGAAATAAAATTAAAATAAAGATAAAAATGAATAATGGAAAATGAAAGACAACTAGAAAGGGGAATAAGGTTTAAATAGAGATGTAGCCCATGTATAGGATTTTATTTTGGGCACGTCCAAGGTGTTCGGCACGGTGTGGATGTAGTGGCACGCCGTGTCTTTCTTCACACGGTCATTTAATACGGCGTGTTCTCTCGTGTTCGATAAGTCGTAATGTTGGCACGATTGAAGGCCTACCGTGTTGAGCCCATTCTTAACAAGTCAAGAACCTCACATGGGGAGTTGGCACGGCGTGGACTATTATCGCCACCGTGTTTGGGAAAAGAAGTCGTGCACGATTTCGCACGCCCATGATTCATCCCTAGCTTACACACCACGGGCATGCCGTGTGTAGGCCATGTGGCCTAGAAATCCACCCTTGGTTAGGTTATAGTTAGGTGCTAAAAGGAAAATAAAATAAAATAAAATAAAATAATAAAAAAATGTAAAAAATAGGGTTAGAGCTCGGGTTGCCTCCCGAGAAGCGCTCGTTTATAGTCTTAAGCTAGACTTTACCTGTCATTCGTATGGTCATGGTGGTTTGAGGAGGAGAAAATCATTTCTCATGCGATCACTTCTGTTATGGATATATAGTTTAAGTCGAGTAATGTTTACCTCAAAAGTTTTGAATTTGGGATTGCTTACCTCGACTATGCCGTATAGGAAGACATTAAGTACCTCAAAAGTGATTTCTTCGTTTGCCTTGAGGTTTGAATTGGTGATTCGAGGGTCTTCCAACAATACCGGATCCTCTATTTTGATGTGATTTGTTGTTCCTATCAGCTCGTTTGAGGTCTCCTTTGGTTTTACTTCGTGTGGTTCTTGTTCCTCTTTGATTTGTGTTTCCTACTCTTTTAGTTTGTCAACCCTAAGGCTTTGTTCCTTATATATTTCTTCTTTGTTGGCACGAGGTCTAAGATCTAGCTCATCTAAGTAATTTCGTGATGCTTCCTGTAAAGAAGGTTGAACCAAATGATTATCAATAGAATCAACGTTCGTACATTTATTACTCGATGTCCTAGCTGTGTTGGGAGCTTGAAGAATGATTATTTTGTCGTCTACACAAAGTGTGAGTTCACCGGATTCTTCCTCTGTGTGGTCTTTCTTTATTGCATCGGGATATGGCATACGAGGTTGGTACTCTGTAATTTCTGATTTTGGTAAATCATGGTACACCTCAAACTTACCTTTTCTTACCACAGGTTCTTCTCTTGGGTTTGGATCCACTAACAATTCACTGTTATGAGCTTGTACAGCTTGGGGCCTATGATTCGGTTCAAGTTTGTAGCCTTGTGGTGTTTTCTGTGGTGAAAGTTGAACAACTTGATTATCAACTAAATTTACTTTCTCACCTTAATCACTTGATGTCCTGGCCGAGTCAAAAGCTTGTAGACTGATTAATTCGTCACCTACACGAAGAATGAGTTCTCCTGTACCAACATCAATTTTAGTCTTGGTAGTTGCTAGAAAGGGTTTTCCTAAAATTAAAGGAATCGCGTTGTCCTCATCCATGTCTAAAACAACAAAATCTACTGGGAAAAAAATTTATCAATTTTGACTAAAACATCTTCAATAATGCCCCTAGGGATTCTCGGACTTTATCGCCTAGTTGAATACTCATCCTAGTTTGTTTGGGCATCCCTAGACCTAGTCGTTTAAACAAAGGCATAAGGCATAACATTTATGCTTGCCCTAAATCGCCTAACGATTATCAATAGTCAAACTACCAATTAAGCATGGAATCGTAAAACTCCCGGATCTTTTAATTTTTGGTAGCTTGTTCAGTAGCATAGCCGAGCATGTTGAGTTTAATTCCACATGGTGCTCTTCATCTATTTTGCGTTTGTTCGTCAAGAGCTTGCTTAAGAATTTCCTTGCATCGAGCATCTGAAAAAGAGCTTCAAGAAGAGGTAAGTTAATATGTAATTTCTTCAAGAGTTTTAGAAACTTACCGAATTATTCCTCTGAATCATCTTTTTTCAATGGTTCGGGATAAGGTATGCGAGGTTGGTATTCTTTGATTACCGGTTTTGGCTTTTCTTGAGCTACCTCGATCTTATCCTTCTTTTCTTGCACTGATGTGGGTCTATCTATTTCGGTACCCTCTTGAGTTGTAATGGCTTAGATTTGCTCTTTTGGGTTTATTTCTGTGTTGCTTGGTAGACATCCTTGTTGGCGTTCAGAAATTAACTTTGTCAGGTGTCCCACTGACCTAGTAAGTTCTCCAACTTGATTCTCGAGTCCTTTCATTGACTTCGTTGTTCATCAAGGTTTGTATCATCCTTTGAAGACGAGATTTTGTGGTCGCCATGAATTTTGTCAAGATCTCTTCAAGGCTTGATTTTTTTTCTATATGGTAGGCTGATTTTGATAATTTGGATGAGGTTCTCGCCTTTGAATTCCTTGATTTCCTTGTCCTCCCACGAAAAATTTGGGTGGTTCCTCCAACTCGGGTTATAAGTATTACTATAAGGATTATTATTGGATCTGAAATTATTACCTATATAGTTTGTCCGCTTCGTTTCTCGCTCTGGTTGGTAGGGTGGGTACTCAGCATTCGCCACATTCCCTTTTGCTTCGCATTGCATTACTAGATGTACCTACGAAGAATATAAATTATCAAGCTTTTTATTCATTAACTCTACCTGTGTTGATGAGATTGTCACTACGCCTATGTTGAAAACTCCGGTTGATTTTGTCGGCTTTCCCTTGTGATTTGCCATTGATAAGTGTTCAATGATATCTCTTCAATAAAATCGAGGCCGCTTCAAGAGTTTTGTTGTTTAGAGTTCCACCTACCGATGAATCAATCATTTGCCTTGTTGAAGAATTCACACCATTGTAAAAAGTTTGGACTTGAAGCCACAAAGGTAATCCGTGGTGTGGGCATCTTCTTAGAGATCCTTGTATCTTTCCCATGCATCATATAATGTTTCTGCCATTCGCATAAAAGAAGATATGTCATTCCTAAATTTGGCCATTTTTGGTGGTGGAAAATACTTTAAAAGAAATTTTTCATCATTTGTCCCATGTGGTGATTGACCCTCGTGGTAACGAGTTCAACCACTACTTTGCTTTATTCTTTAATGAAAAAGGAAATAACCGAAGACGTATGGCATCATCAGAAATGTCATTTATTTTGAAAGTATCACAAAACTCTAAAAAATTAGCTATATGAGTATTTGGATCTTCGTCCTGCAATCCATCAAATTGAACAAACTGTTGAATCATTTGTATTGTGTTAGGTTTTAATTCAAAATTATTAGCAACTATAGCAGGCCTAACAATACTATATTCTGCTCCTGTTAAATTAGGTTTAGCCTAATCATACATAGTACGCGGAGCATTCTGATCTTGTGCATCAAGCGGATTATTTTCGGCCATCCCTTCAGTAGGATTGGATCTGTCTTGTTGTTCTTCTCTTTGGTAGTCAAGAGCTCATCTAATTTCTCTGCGATTTCTGCGAGCGGTAGCTTCAATATCACTGTCGTATTTTAATGGTCCTCCAGGGTTTCTTCTAGTCATAAACTAGAGGTACCTTGCAAGTTTAATAAAGAAAGAGGATTAGCAAAATTAGAAATTTAATAAAAAAATAAAAATTAGAAATAATGGCTAAAGTAATAAAAATAGAGCGTTCGTAATATTTTAGAAGTCCCCGGCAATGGCGCCAAAAACGTGATCGCTGCAAAATAGTCTAGTTTTAATATTTATAAAAGAGTGATTGAACCTGTAGACTGACTGCGACAACGATAGAGGCAAGCGCACCTATCGAATAGTAGTATAGCTCAGGCAAGAATATCTTTATCGAACCCAAGGAACCTAAAAGTACTACTACTCACTTTTTTTCTATTATTTAGCCTAAAATATGGAGTGTGGTTTATTAAACTAAAACAAATGAAATATTTAAACTAAATGCAAAGACAAAAGGAATGAAACTTTGGGAAAAGACTTTGAAGAAAACTCAATTGATAAAGACAATACCTTCGGGGAGAATCTACCTATGACCTCACTTATTATCTAAATTCCAATTCATATGATTTCTTTTACTTAGCTTGATCCGTGAGACTCCCTAACCTATATTAAACCTTCTCTCAAAGCGAATAACGCCTAATCTTAGGTTAATTAGTGGAACTCTCGTTCTCTTATAATAACCCCTAAGGAAGCAAGAATCGATCAATAGACTCCCATATTAGGTTTCACCCTAATCCGCAAAATCTCGTAACCCTATCTCTAGGCACCGATCAATTCCGCTTAATTATGCTAGATCTACTCTTAGGCGTGGTCTATTCCTCCTCCACCTAAGCACATTAGATAAATTTAAGCAACATAATTAAGAACAAACTAAGTATTTATCATATAAATCGAAAGAATTAAATAACAAAATCCATCATAGGTTTCATCCCTTCGTATCTCGAGGGTTTAGTTCATGATTAAACAAGAAAACATCTCAAGAGAGAAGATAAAACAAAATATAAGAAATCCTTAAAACCCCTGAAGGAATTGAAGAGTAGATCCTCCGTCTTGAGTAGAATTCCGACTCTTCAAGATGGATCAATTGGCTATCTTCGAGTAGTTCCCCAAACGAGTAAAGCTCTGGCAGAAAACTTTGCTAAAACCTGACGCCGTTTCGGCTTCTGCTGAACTCCCCTTCAAAGTTGCCTCCTAAGGTGTTTATATAGACTTTGTGATGCCTTACTTGGCCCCTAAGTATCCTAATTTAAGTCTAATTCCTAATGGGGTTTTTGAGTAGGCTTTAGAATGTGTTTCTTTGCTTCCAAGTATCCTTTCTTGAATGAAATTGCTCTTTTTCGCGGCAGGGGCATAGCTTTGACACACCCGTGTAAATCGTGGTCCAGCCCGTGTCTCCATCCTATCGATTTAGGCACGGCTATGACACGTCCGTGCAATATATGGGTAGAGGTCATGCTTCGATTCTGCCATTTTGGGAACGGTCGTGTAGATCACTAGGCACGCCCGTGCGTGGACTTTATCGATGGGAAAATAGCCGTGTGAATCGAGGTTAGGCCGTGTTGGGCTTTTTGTCGATAAGGCACGGTCGTATAAATCAGGGTGCAACCGTGTGCAATCTAAATATTGGGGCACGGCCGTGTGGCATGAAGTCCAGGCCGTGTCGACTTTTTGGGTTGGCCCAATTTGATCCGTTTAAAGCCTGTTTTACATTATTTTTATCTTTAGGTATTCTCCTGAGTATAAAACATGAAAAGAAAGGATTAAGAGCATCTTTTTAACATAAATCGAGGGCTAAATCATCTAAAAGCATACTAAATGTGGGATTAAAATATGTTACTTTTACGATTTATCACTTGTAGTGTCTCAAGTTCTTGAACATTCAAAACTTTACCACAAATGCCTTTTGTCGTAACCATTTTTTTGAAAATGAAAAAGGGTTCGACGTTGGGTTTTAAAAATGAAAAAAACGGGAGTCGCCACCGACCTTTAGTTGGTGTGATCGGATCTCCTTTATTTTAATAAAACATTTTGTTTTACTAAAGCGGTGTTTTTGGTGCGCAAGTTTTGAAAATCGGGTTCGGAGTCGATTACATACGAGGAAGGATTAGCACCCTCGATACGCCCAAAATTGGTACCAAAATGATTAATTAGTGTCTTAATGTCGGAAGTTTGAAAGGGTTTTAAAATATGGGTCTTTTAAAAGGTATTGGTATTTTTGAGATATCTTTGTTCCGAGAGATACGAACATCACATCCAAAGACGTTAGGACATGATATTCTAAACCTTCGTAATCAAAACTATCTCATGATTTTATGAAATTTACCAAAAGGATGTTTAGTTATTTAGTCAAATGGAAAATCGTAACTCAAAGACGTTAGGGCACTATTCCCGAGTTCCTAAATACAAAACATTGCCTTTATTTCAAAATCTTTAAGTGGAGTATAGTAATTTTACAAAACGCATCGTATAGGATTGAATTTAAAAAAAGGCTTGAGTCAAAATTTGAGCTTTCTTTGTCCCGAAAAGATATAAACATCACATCCAGCACGTTAGGACACGATGTTTTAATCTCTCGTAATCAAAGCCATCTCGTGATTCATGAAACTTCGTAAAAAGGATGTTAAGTTATTTAGTTAAACGGAAAATCGCAACCCAACGCGTTAGGGCACCATTTTTCGAATTTCTAAATACAAAACATTGCCTTATTTTAAAATCTTTTAGGCGAAATATGATGATTTTACACAAGGTGTTTTGTTTAATAACATAGTGCAAAAGCGAAGAAAACAAGTATAGATGTGGATGTAATAAAACAAATAATAATAATAATAGTAGTAATAATAATAATGATAATAATAATAATGACAAAGTAGTAATGGAAATAAGAAAAAAAATACATAACAAATAAATAAGACAAGAAATAATAATAACAAAGTAATAAGGATGATATTTGAAATGAAAATGAAATAATGATGACAATATGTAAAAATGATTATTGCAATTAATACATGAAATAATATATATAAAATAAAATATATATATACATGTAAAAAAAATAAAATAATATAATTGATAGCAATAATATGGACAAAGTAATAGTAAAATAGATAGCCCTAATAATAAAAACAACAAATAATAGTAAATAAAATAATCGTCTCAACCCTAATAATAATAGATAAATAAAATAATAACACATGCAATCGTTATAATAAATAATAGTAATATAAACAAATAATAGTGAAAATAAAATTCAAATAACAAATAATAATGTGTTATAGTAAATAATAGTAATAGAATCAAATAATAATGAAAATATAATCAAAATAATAAACACTAATAATAATAGTAAAGTTAGTGAAATGCATTAATAATAAAATATAAAAATAATAACGATAATAACAATAATGTAATAACAAAAAGACTAAAAATATTGCAAAAGAATTAAAATAGGATTAAATTGCATTAAAAATAAAAGTATTGGGGTTAATTCGAAATAAAATAAAAGAAAATGGGACTATTTGAAACACGCGTGAAAGGAGGGGGGACCAAAATGGCAATTATTCCTTTCCCCTAAACGCAACGTTCTGACGTGGACCAAAATGAAAATCAGAATAAATTATTGGGCAAGATTTTAAAACGTTAAAAGTCTGATTGTAGAACAATAAAAAAGCGGAAGGGCTAAGCGCAATTAGCCCTTCCTTCAAAAACACGCGGATCCTAAGCGGGTCTGCCTCGGTCGAATCGGGTCATGTCAAAACGACGCTGCTTTTGGTGCTCGAGAGGCTTGCCCAAAACGACGCTGCTTTGGAGTCCTATTTATAGGCCAAAATTTGCAAAAATTTCATTTCTCTGTTAAACCAAAAAAATTCCTTCCCCTTTTTTTTTCTCTGCAGGGAGAAATCGAGAGGATTCCGACGCGTTGCCGGAGTTCCACCACCGCCCACGGTAGGTTTAAAAGGTAAAAACTTTATTTTTTTTTTTTTTTATTTTATATTTATGTGCTTAAAAAAAGAAAATAAGGGATACAAACGAATACTGAAAGCACGAAAAAGAAAAAAATAAAATAAAATAAAATAGAATGGCTTCAAAAAACAAATCACCTTTGTTCCTCTTTTTTTTATTTGTTCCTTTTTTTTTGCTTTGTTATTTCTTTTCTTTTTATTAATCGAAAAAAGGAAAAAAGGACCACTAACTGGGAGATCCTTGGCTTTTATAGCCATTTAAAAGAGATTTTTTATTTTCTTGATTCTCTGTTGCTTCTTGTTTGCGTGTTTGTCTTCTTTTGCAGGCATGGGAGCGGGTGGAGCAGTGTGGCGGTGTCGTAAGGCGGTCGGAGACGTCTTGGGCAGAGGGGGTGTGAAGAGTCGGTGTTAGGCGGAGGGTAGGTCTGGCGCTAGGGTTTCGAAACCCTAGCCACGGATTTGGGTCGATTTTGGGCCATTTGGGCCTATTTTTATTTGGGTTTGGTTTTGTTTGGGTTGGGTAGTTGGGTTTTAGTGTGTTGGGTTGTACAATTGGGTTTTGTTTTGTTTTATTTTTTATTTATTTTTGGTTTGTTGATGTTGACTTGGGCAGGGCAATTTGGGCCTTCTATAATTGCCCCTCTTTGCTCATTGTCGTGCAACGGGAATAGAGCAAAGACATAAAGAAGGACCAAATTTGCCCGGTCTTGCTGAGTCCTGACTCCTTTGGTGCTTCTCTTCTTCATGTAGCCTCATTCCAGTCTACCGCATCTTGTTACTTTAATCCACTCCACCGTTATGTGGCTTCAATTTGCTCTTGCTGTAGCTTCAATGATGTCAAATCTGCTTTCTTCAATCTGATCCCTGCAAACTCAGGGATCACCAGACTGATGTATTCGATCTGCTTCTTACTCTACGAGAACTTCGAGGGAATAAGAATTCAGGGAGAAGAGATTTGTAATCTCCATCTTCTCTTACTGAAACTTCAAAGAAATAAGGACTTATCCTCATTGTTAACTCAGGGGGACGGGATTTGTAATCTCAACCTACTCCACGGGAACTTCGAGGAAATAAGAATTCAGGGAGAAGAGATTCGTAACCTCCATCTTCTCTTACTAAAACTTCAAAGAATTAAGGATTGATCCTCATTGTTAACTCAGGGAGACGGGATTTGTAATCTCAACCTACTCCACCGAAACTTCGAGGAAATAAGAATTCAGGGAGAAGAGATTTGTAATCTCCATCTTCTCTAACTGAAACTTCAAAGAATTAAGGATTGATCCTCATTGTTAACTCAGGGAGATGGGATTTGTAATCTCAACCTACTCCACCGGAACTTCGAGGAAATAAGAATTCAGGGAGAAGAGATTTGTAATCTCCATCTTCTCTAACTGAAACTTCAAAGAATTAAGGATTGATCCTTATTGTTAACTCAGGGAGACGGGATTTGTAATCTCAACCTACTCCACCGAAACTTCGAGGAAATAAGAATTCAGGGAGAAGAGATTTGTAATCTCCATCTTCTCTAACTGAAACTTCAAAGGAATAATGATTGATCCTCATTGTTAACTCAGGGAGACGGGATTTGTAATCTCAACCTACTCCACTGGAACGTCGAGGAAATAAGAATTCAGAACTTTCCAATTTTGCTTCCTTACTATCTTCAGGAAGATTTCAATATTCAGCCTGTCCCACTACCATCTTGAGGGAACGAAGTCTGAACTTTCCAATGTGCTTCCTTACTATATTTAGGAAGACTTCAATCTTCAGTCCGCTCCGCTATCATCTCTAGGGAACAAAATCTAAACTTTCCAATTTGCTTCCTTACTATCTTCGGAAGACTTCAATCTTCAGTTTGCCCCACTACCATCTTGAGGGAACGAAATCTGAACTTTCCAATGTGCTTCCTTACTATATTTAGGAAGACTTCAATCTTCAGTCTGCCCCACTACAATCTTGAGAGAACAAAATTTGAACTTCAATATCGCTACACCGTTCTTTGAGGAACTTGTCTTGTAGAATTAATTTTGTGTGCTTATGCTTATGCAAATGATGAGGATGTTATGATCGAAACGACTCAAAGTCTCCTAACTGCATGTGTTATGGACGACACTTGCATGAACGCAGAATGTCATGAGAATGATCTTTTGACAATGATTAGGATGCAATGATCAGAATGAATCGAATGCTCCTAGCTAAATGACAATGGATGACATTTGCAGGATGTCATGAGAATGGTCTTTTTATGATGATTAGGATGCAATGAGTCGAATGCTCCTAACTAAACGTGCTTTGAAATGATGTATGAATGCAAATGAAATGATCCCTTTTTAAATGCTTAGGGTCATCATTGCTCGTAGTCCATTAATGCTCTATCACTGATGTGTTATCATGCTTTCTCGTTCACCAAAGATATCTTTGATAGAAAACCCAAAGAAATGATCATATTATGCTCAACAAGCTTGCCCCGCTGTAATTTCAGGGTCCCTTCCACTGTGCCTTCTGGGACATAAAGTTTGTATCTCTCCCTGCAACTTTAGGAGAATAACATTTGGTTTTTCTATCCATCCTGCTGTAACTCGAGGTATAGGATCAATTTGATCATTACACCATTCACCGTGTAATGACTAGATGTGTAGGGTCGATATGTGCATGAATGCAGTATCATTTTCTTTTCTCGAGAATGATCCCTTTGTACTTGCTGGTTTGACATTGCTCGTTATCTGTCAAGGTCGTATCACCGGTGAAATGTATTGTCTTTTTGTTCAACCAATAAAAGGTCCAAAGAGATAATCATCTTTCTCCAATCTTTCCAAACTTTGAGTGAGTGAGTTCTAAACAACAAATTCTGCTTGTGTCCTTGTATTATTCGAAGCTTCGAGTAATATGCAAAACTCTTTTATGAAAGTATTATTAGTCCACTAATCGTTATTTCAATGCAAAATGCCCGAAAAGATTGTAACAATGGACAAAAAGGAAATCGATTGGGAGCATAGCTCGAAACAAATAAGTTAATCAATGCTAGCAAAGGTAATTAAGAAGGAATTTTATCGGTGGTTTTTTTGAAAGGAATAAAATAACCATGGGTAACAAAAATGGGTAAAATGGAAACCGAAAGTGCCCCGATATCGCACTTGAGCTTCCTGCTCCAATTTCTTGAGGACCATTTTGAGCTTAATATGTGTTTGGGGATCCAGTCGTTGTCGATGCCCCAAGACGTAACATACTTCTTCGAGCGTAGCAAGACTCATCAGATGCCCTACTCGTGAGTGCCCTTCTCGGGTTTTCAACTCAAATACCCTTTGGTCTCAAAGCGCCCTTCTGGGTTTTCGCCTTGGCCTCTCCTTTTCTTTTTTTCCTTTTTCGTGTTTTTTGTTTTTGTGTTTTTTTTTGTTTTTTTGGAAAACTTTTTATTGAATCTGAACTCACCGGATTAGGCGTGTCCTTGCCATCCATCTTGGTTAACACCCATTTTCCTGTAATGTGCCTTCTTTGTCAGATAAGGCATTTACTTTTCTTTGGAGCTCTTTTGGATAAGAAGAATCTCTCTTAATGCTAGGTCATCTTCCTGAAATTCTCTTGAGCGAATCTTGTCGTCAAGCCCTTATCTATTTTCGGTACATTTGACCCTGCTAAATACTTTTAATCCAGCTTACCGGAGGCATTCTGCTTTATCTAATTCAATCCAAGTTTGGGAAAAGGAATCTTATCTCCCAACAATTGTTTCCCTTTCATAAATCAATGGGAAAGATGCCCCAAGAAAGATCCCGCCCACGCTCAAAGAACCAAAAGGGTAAATGGCAACTTCTATACCAACCTTTACAAATCTCACCATTTTTCAAAAAAACCTTGAATGGTTTTTTTTGACAAACTTTGTAATTTTGGCATATGGCGATCTTCACCCTCTCAAAGAGGTAACCAACGACCATGAATATGAATCGGTGTTGGCTAAAAGCTTTGAGGAGACTGTCTTGTTAACATCCATGCTTCATATAGAAAATGGAGAAGGCATGATCTTCCTCGACTTATGGCATAACAGATGCAATTTCCTTCCTTGGTGAACCAATAGCCCGAGCCTCTTAATTAGCTAGGCTGTTGTACAACATGGGTTCTTTAAACCCCAACCTTAATAGCATACCCATGTTTTAATAGTTTGGCATGCCTCGATATGATCGTATGTAAAATATCTCAATTCTTGAAAATAGCTCAACGATGCCTTACCTTATTCCTACGAGGAGCTACGCTTCCATCTTCATCTCCTTCGTTAGTTCATAGCGTCTGTTGACACTTCACAAGGTATGATCTACCATTGGGGAAGTAAGTCGTAATCTTTGTCATCTTCAAAGCCCTTAGGTCCCTCTAGATACATATCTCACTAAAAAGGAGTCGACAATGTCATTGTTCATGTCATTGATATCTGGGGGCCTATTGTGGGCAGAAAATCCAAAGAATAAATGATCCTAAGGATAATTATTCGTATGATATGGTCATGAGTAAAAGAATATTCAGTATGAAAATATTTATTTAGAAAGATGCATTTTATTGAAATAAAAATTCTGGACACAAGCCTACTTTATTGCTCCTAGGCTTAAAGCAACAAGTGTGTTTTGCACATTACTCTAGATTAGCTTTAAAAAATACATGTTTCTTCCACAGTCTCATTGTTCAAAACACTCCCAAGTACATAAAGACAGATGCTCAAAAAAAAACTTTTATTCCTCGGTTCTCTTCGGGTACACCATTGGCATTCTGATCTAGGCTTCTAATGAATTCTTTAAGGAAACGCAACTCTCCCGCCTTGGTTTCAATTACCTTTGCTCGTCATCGAACTTCACAATACCCATGTTGATGAGATTTTCCACCAATTTCTTGAAGGTAAGGCAATTTTCTATCGAATGGCTCGTGATCCCCGTGGTACTCACTGCTGAGTGTTTGGGTCATACCATTTTGGGTATGGAGGTTGCATCGGTTTTGGATATTGGGGACACTACGTGTGCCTCAAATAAACTTTGATCTGACTCCTTATACGTCATAGGATTGACGTAAATTGGATTTTTCAATGTTTTTCCTTGTGCGGATTCTTTCCTCGACGAACCTTGATACTCGATGAGTCACCGCTTTTGGTGGTTAACGAGAATTGACTTTGGGTCCCCATGTTTGTATTATTCACCTCGTCATCCCTTTTTCTAGGAGCAGGCCTTCTAGTGGTTTCCCACTTCAATCTTGCCGCTCGATTACATGTTCGATCATCTCTCCGCTATTACTATGTCGGCAAAGCTTTTAGTCGCATTTCTATCATATGAGTTATGAAAGGGGCCTTCAGGGTGTTAATGAAAAGCATGGCGGTCTCCTTTTCCAAGAGCGGTGGCTGCACTTGTATTGCTACCTCTCTCCATCGCTGGGCATACTGTCTAAAACTTTCACCCGACTTTTTCTCCATATTTTGGAGCGTGATTCTATCAGGAGCAATATCAGCTACATGGCCATAATGTTTCATGAAGGCCTGTGCCAGGTCCTTCCACGTCTTGATTTGGGCACGACTAAGCTGGTTATACCATTTGGCGGCGGACCCGGCCAAACTGTCTTGAAAATAGTGAATCAGCAACTGGTCATTATTAAGGTGCCCCGCCATCCGCCGACAGAACATCGTGATGTGCGCCTCAGGACAACTGGTCCCATTGTACTTCTCAAATTCGCATCTTAAACTTATGAGGAAGCACTAAATCGGAACCGGACTCAAGTCTTTTAAGCGTCAAAACTATGGTGGTGATCAAGATTTTCCAAGGTCTTGAACTTTTCCTCCAACCATCTACAACGATCTTCTAATTGTTTCGAGGATTCAATGCTGTTGCCCGTCCCTCTCTCGCTATATTCAAATCGGGATTGGCTGGGTTATCTTCTGGATTGGATCCTGAGCCAACACGGGAGTTCGTGGGTAGTCTAATATCATTTTGCCCTTGTTGAGGCCTAATCGCGATAGATGGCCTTTGAGGACACACCTCCGATGGCACTTGGGTATTAGGCGGGGTAAAACCCGGAGGGTAAACAGGGTCGTCATTATCGTTTCCCAAACTAGTAGCAACACCCTTTCCTTTCTCACGTTCATTGGCCAACAATCGCGCTAACCGATTCATCATGCTACTCGAGATTCTGCATCATTCTATCATGTCTTGTTGTATCTTGATTAATCATTCTTGCATCTCGCTCCTGTATTTCCTTTTGCATTTGTTCTAGCCTTTCCATTCTTTGATCCATGTCTTCTAGGTTACTGAAATAACTTCACCTAATTAGGGTCTTTCTACAAATTTTAATGCATGTGATATGATGCAATGCAAATGCATGAAATGTAATGCAAATGCATGAAATGCAATGCAAATGCATGCAAAAAGAAAGAGAGGCGTTGATTATGAATTCAATTTTATTAGAAGAACTTTTCTAGAAAATACATTTCTTTACATAAAACGGATTGCATATACGGCTTTATCCTCATAGTCCAGGTGAAAACACCAGTCTTCTTCTTCGTATCCGGAAGTTATGGTCGTGTCCCGTGAACTTCCCCAATAGATGCCTCTTCTAGCTCCTTGTTCTTCAGTCCAGGCCGTGCCTCTTCACCCGCTTATCCTCCGCGATATTTATAAGCTTCTTTCAGAAAATAGAGACACGATGACTCTTCAATAATCCTTGTCGGCTTGAATCCTCGGGCAGAGTCTTGTATTCTTCTGTGGGTTATCAGTCCTCTCTTGTTGTTTACCTGGACTATGTTCGAACGACCGTATTATAATCCACTTTATCAAGTAACACATTTCCTTATGATAAACTCTTCTATTTAGCGATCGAATATGAATCAACACCTCTTTTCTAAGATGATGCGGTGTAATGTAATGCAATGCAATCACAAACAAAACCAAACACGTTAGCACAGGAGAAATAGATAAAATAGAGTACCTATCCAGGTGACCACTAGGGGTTTAACATAGTTCTACCTAAGGTGGGCTCTTAGGGTTCACTACGTGTGGTTTTGTTCTAAGGTAAGGGTACCCGAACTAGCAGATTCCTCGATCCTCACCCATTATAGGCTTATTTAGACCGAGTTCAGTTCAGGGGAATACATTTCCCTATGGCTGCACGGATATGAAAATCTCACGAAGACATAGGTACGGATGTATCCCGAAAGCGATCCACTATCCTGCACGGAGGTGAAAACCTCACGAAGGAGTAGTTTCTCACTCTCACCTAAAGGTGCGACCACAACGGTCATGCAATGCAACAACATGCAATAAAAAGATCATAAATTTTCAAATCAAATTTTTAAATTTCCGACAAAAGACAGAAAATAATCAATTTATGGCTTGACTCTCTTCAATATCCCCAGTGGAGTCGCCACGCTGTCGTAACCATTTTTTTGAAAACGAAAAGGGTTCGACGTTGGGTTTTAAAATGAAAAACGGAGTCGCCATTTAACCTTTAGTTGGTGTGATCGGATCACCTTTATTTTAATAAAACATTTTGTTTTACTAAAGCGGTGTTTTTGGTCCGCGAAGTTTTGAAAATCGAGTTCGGAGTTTCACACGCATACGAGGAAGGATTAGCACCCTCGATACGCCCAAAATTGGTACCAAAATGATTAATTAGTGTCTTAATGTCGGAAGTTTGAAAGGGTTTTAAAATACGGGTCTTTTAAAAGGTATTGGTATTTTTGAGATATCTTTGTTCCGAGAGAGTACGAACATCACATCCAGCACGTTAGGACATGATATTCTAAACCTTCGTAATCAAAACTATCTCATGATTTTATGAAATTTACCAAAAGGATGTTTAGTTATTTAGTCAAATGGAAAATCGTAACCCAGCACGTTAGGGCACTATTCCCCGAGTTCCTAAATACAAAACATTGCCTTTATTTCAAAATCTTTAAGTGGAGTATAGTAATTTTATAAAACGCATCGTATAGGATTGAATTTAAGAAAAGGCTTGAGTCAAAATTTGAGCTTTCTTTGTCCCGAAAAGATATAAACATCACATCCAGCACGTTAGGACACGATGTTTTAATCTCTCGTAATCAAAGCCATCTCGTGATTCATGAAACTTCGTAAAAAGGATGTTAAGTTATTTAGTTAAACGGAAAATCGCAACCCAGCGCGTTAGGGCACCATTTTCCGAATTTCTAAATACAAAACATTGCCTTATTTTAAAATCTTTTAGGCGAAATATGATGATTTTACACAAGGTGTTTTGTTTAATAACATAGTGCAAAACGAAGAAAACAAGTATAGATGTGGATGTAATAAAACAAATAATAATAATAGTAGTAATAATAATAATGATAATAATAATAATGACAAAGTAGTAATGGAAATAAGAAAAAAATACATAACAAATAAATAAGACAAGAAATAATAATAACAAAGTAATAAGGATGATATTTGAAATGAAAATGAAATAATGATGACAATATGTAAAAATGATTATTGCAATTAATACATGAAATAATATATATAAAATAAAAATATATATACATGTAAAAAAATAAAATAATATAATTGATAGCAATAATATGGACAAAGTAATAGTAAAATAGATAGCCCTAATAATAAAAAACAACAAATAATAGTAAATAAAATAATCGTCTCAACCCTAATAATAATAGATAAATAAAATAATAACACATGCAACTGTTATAACAAATAATAGTAATATAAACAAATAATAGTGAAAATAAAATTCAAATAACAAATAATAATGTGTTATAGTAAATAATAGTAATAGAATCAAATAATAATGAAAATATAATCAAAATAATAAACACTAATAATAATAATAGTAAAGTTAGTGAAATGCATTAATAATAAAATATAAAAATAATAACGATAATAACAATAATGTAATAACAAAAGACTAAAAATATTGCAAAAGAATTAAAATAGGATTAAATTGCATTAAAAATAAAAGTATTGGGGTTAATTGAAATAAAATAAAAGAAAATGGGACTATTTGAAGCACGCGTGAAAGGATGGGGGACCAAAATGGCAATTATTCCTTTCCCCTAAACGCAGCTGCTCGACGTGGACCAAAATGAAAATCAGAATAAATTATTGGGCAAGATTTTAAAACGTTAAAAGTCCGATTGTAGAACAATAAAAAGCGGAAGGGCTAAAACTACAATTAGCCCTTCCTTCAAAAAACATGGATCCTAGGCGGTCGAATGGTCGGTCGACGGGTCATGTCAAACGACGCTCGTTTTGGTGCTCGAGAGGCTTGCCCAAAACGACGTGCTTTGGAGTCCTATTTATAGGCCAAAATTTGCAAAAATTTCATTTCTCTGTTAAACCAAAAAAAATTCCTTCCCTTTTTTTTCTCTCGCAGGAGAAACTGACGAGGATTCCGGCGTCGGCGCTAGAGCTCGACCACCACCTACGGTGGTAGAAAAAGGTAAAAACTTTATTTTTTGTTTTTTTATTTTATATTTATGTGCTTAAAAAAAGAAAATAAGGGATACAAGCGAATCATTGAAAGCACGAAAAGAAAAAATAAAATAAAATAAAATAGAATGGCTTCAAAAACAAATCACCTTTGTTCCTCTTTTTTTATTTGTTCCTTTTTTTGCTTATCGCTTTTCTTTTTTATTAATCGAAAAAAAGGAAAAAGGACCCTTACAACGGGAGATCCTTCGCTTTTATAGCCATTTAAAAGAGATTTTTTATTTTCTTCATTCTCTGTTGCTTCTTGTTTGCGTGTTTGTCTTCTTTTTGCGGGCATGGGGGCGGGTGGGCAGTGGCGGTGTCGGAAGGCGGTCTGAGACGTCTTGGCAGAGAAGGTGTGAAGAGTCGGTGTTAGGCGAGGGTAGGTGCGGCGCTAGGGTTTCCAGAAACCCTAGCTTCTGGATTTGGGTCGGTTTTGGGCCATTTGGGCCTATTTTTTATTTGGGTTTGGTTTTGTTTGGGTTGGGTAGTTGGGTTTTAGTGTGTTGGGTTGTACAATTGGGTTTTGTTTTGTTTTATTTTTTATTTATTTTTTGGTTTGTTAATGCTGACTTGGGCCCGGGCAATTTGGGCCTTCTACACCTTTCATTATATTTGACAGTTCAATTACACAAGACGTCACCTTTTTCGACATACAACACCGTATAGCAACTGGAAGTAAGTCTTGCATCAAGATGTGATAGTCATGCGATTTTAAGCCATATAGTCTTCGATCCTTAAGACTCACACATCGAGATATATTTGATGCATATGCATCTGGGACCTTTATATCCTTCAACACCATACAAAACACTTCTTTCTCTATCTTCGACATTGAAAAAATAGCAGGCGGCAACTGATATTTCATATTTGGAAGTGCTTGGGGATGAAGCTCACGCTGAATTCCCATGTGGACTAAATCAAGTCGACTTTGAAGATTGTCTTTCGATTTTCCATCGATATTCAAAATAGTCCCAATGATGTTCTCGCAAACATTTTTCTCAATGTGCATGACATCAAGATTATGGCGTAAAATCTGATGCTCCCAATAAGGCAACACAAAAAAATACTTCCTTTTTTCCACAAGTCCGCCTCATTAGGATCGTCCTCTTCATTAGATTCATCATCAGATTCATCCCTAGATCTTCTATTTCTTTGCGGGTTGGCTGATTGATTCATCTTCCTATAAATGAAATTCATATCTTTCAACATTAACAATATTTCGGATCCATCGGTTTGCGAAGGAGCTTCTCTGAACTCTTTAGTACCGTCAAACTAAGCACTCTAAAATCTAAATCTATAATTTTTCGGTAACCACCGACGATGCCCCATGTAAGAGAACTTCTTCCCATTATATAACCATTGCGAACATTTCTGCGCAGCACAACACAGACAAGCATAACATCCACTGGTACTCGAACCAGATAAATTAGTATTAGTCGGGAAGTCATTAATAGTCCATCAAAGCTGCACATAAATTAAAGTTCTCTTTTCTCATTGCATCGTATGTCTGAACACAGCTCATAGTTGTTTTAACTCTTCAACAAGTGGCTGCAAATAGACATCAATATCATTCCTGGGCCCTTTCTCTCCAGGTATAATCATAGACAAGATAAAAGATATTGTTTCATGCAAACCCATGGAGGCAAATTGTAGGGAACAAGCACCACAAGCCAAGTACTGTACGTTGTGCTCACGAGTTTGTAAGGGTTAAATCCATCGGATGCTAGCCCAAGCCTCACACTCCAAGGATCGCTTGCAAAGCTTGGAAATTTGGAGTCAAAAGATTTCCAAGCTAAAGAATCTGCAGGATGCCTTAACAATCCATCATCGGTTCGTCCATCACGGTGCCATGTCATTGACTCGGCTGTCTTCGATGACATAAAAAGTCGTTGAAGCCTTGGTATTAGCGAAAAATATCGCAAAATCTTAACTGGCTGCTTCCTTGATTGTGTATCGAGATCTTCCTCGTTACCATCCTCTGTATTTCTATTAATCCAACGGGATTGACCGCATACATGACAGCACTGTTGGTTTATCCGGTTGCCTCAATACAACATGAAGTTATTTTAGCAACTATAAATTTTGTTGTAGCCAAGGCCCAAATACTTTATCAGTTTCTTCATGTCTTTCGAAGATTGAGGGATTTTCGCAAACGGGAACATTTCTTCCAGAAACTCTAACAGTATTGTCAACGAGTTTCTGGTCCATCCTCCCAAACATTTCAAGTGAAAAAGACGAATACAGAAAGTCAGTTTGGAAAATTTTGATCCCTCATACAGTTCTTCATTCACTTCACCAAGTAACGTGTAGAACCTCGCCACTTCTTCATTTGGCTATTCATCAGGTACACTTCTTCCCCCTTCGGTGAAAGTATTTCCATCAAAATTATAATCTTCGGTTGCACCCAAGTCGTGGAAATGACCAAACCATCATCTGCTGCATATTAAAAGCATCCAAGAACATGCCTTCCATGTTATCATCTCTAACATTGTCATTGTAAGCACTATGAGGATAACCCAGATTCATCGATGAAGATGCTCCACTAGATGTACACTCTCCATGAAAAATCTATTTTTTGTACCCCCGGACAAAGCCATCAACAACTAGATGTTCGTAGACAACTTCACGATAATGCCAATTAATATTGCAACACTTCTTACACGGGCAAAGAATCATATTCTCTTGGCTTGCGTTTTGAAATACAAAATTCAGAAAAGTTTCTACTCCATTTCGATAGCCGTTGCTTACCCTTGACAATTTCATCCAAGTCCTATCCATTTTGTAGTTCTTGAAGTCTAAAGTTGACAATAAATTACACGGCTAAATTGTTAATTTATAATTTTGTAAGTAATTGATATGATCATATATATAACCGAGTACTATGTAAGTTATGTAAATTATATAAGTTATGAAGTTTGATCTTAAAATTATATAAGTTATGAAATTTGATCTTAAACTTATGTAAGTTTTGAAATTTGATCTTAAAATTAAGTAAGTTATGTATTCTTTAAGATTCATCATACGTGGCATTGTTATACCTGGGGAGGATCCATTATATCTAACAGTGAGATATAAGGCAACCCGTTAGGTTTCCAGCCTATATACTTTGAATCTTTTTTTTTCTATACAAGTATTATGAAAGTTATGTATTCTTTAAGATTCATCATACGTGGTATTGTTACACCTGGGGAGGATCCGTTATATCTTACAGTGAGATTTAAGGCAACCCGTCAGGTTTCCAGCCTATATACTTTGAATCTTTTTTTTTTCATACAAGTGTTATGTAAGTTATGTATTCTTTAAGATTCATCATACGTGGCATTGTTACACCTGGGGAGGATCCGTTATATCTTACAAGTGAGATATAAGGCAACCCGTCGAGTTTCCAAACCTATATACTTTGAATCTTTTTTCTATACAAGTATTATGTAAGTTATGTATTATGTAAGTTATGTATTCTTTAAGATTCATCATACGTGGCATTGTTACACTTGGGGAAGATCCGTTATATCTTACAGTGAGATATAAGGCAACCCGTCAGGTTTCCAGCCTATATACTTTGAATCTTTTTTTTTTCTATACAAGTATTATGTAAGTTATGTATTATGTAATTAAGTTATGTATTATGTAAGTTATGTATTATGTAAGTTATTATGTAAGTTAAATAATTTGATGAAAGCTATGTAAGTTATGTGTTATGTATTATGTAAGTTAAATAATTTTATGAAAGTTATGTATTATGTAAGTTAAATTAAAATTTTAAATCGAGAATCGTTAATCTCTTCATAACATGCAAATATTTATTAAAATATGAAATTTATTATTATCAAATAGTGATGTAGATATTATTTTTAGTTTAAGTTAAAAAGATTTAATATAGTATTTGGTGCTAAAATTTCACATTTTATTTTAATGTGATATTTATGTTATTATTATTTTATTTAATTTGGTATTTGTATTTAATAAATGTTATATATTTTGGTATTTAAAAATAATGTTATTTATTTTTAATGTTTAATTTAGATTTTAGAATTGATTTGATTAAAATAGTGGTTAATATTATTAAGTTTAAATTTTATGATTTTAATAGAATAAATTTAGAGTAAATTGTGAATTTATTTAATTTTACATTTAATTTGTCAAAATAATATGATGAATGCAATTTAATTTAAGTTTTAAGGTTAATTTTATGAAATTTAATTATTAATATTATTAGCTAATTATGAATTTTATAAAATCAACTTTAAAACTTGAGTTACACACTAAAAATTATTTCATTTTCTTTTGATATCAAAACTTATAATTTCTATCAAATATAATTATTACATTTAACTTACTTCTTTTAAAAAATATTATTTTCAATATTAAAACATATTTAAATAATGATCTATATTATTATATTGATAACAAAATATTTATAAGTTATTAAATTTAAAAGTTTTTAAATTACTTCATTTAAAAATAATTTATTTTTATAATAAAACATATTTAAATAATGATCAATATTATTATATTGATAACAAAATATTATTACCATTTTGGAAAATATTGAAAATATTAAATATTAAAAGAAAACATTATTAATATAAAAATTAGTAATTAGTAATTAGTAATAAACCAAAAGCCTTATAAATGTAAGTATTCTTAAAAAATTATTTTTTTAAGTTATAAAACATTTATTAAAAATAAATACATTTAAATTCATTTTATTGAAAAGCTACTGTTATTATTAGCCCACTAGTTTTGTGATGAAATTAATTAAATCATTACACCATAGGTTATTATTAGGAAAGATAAAGTTAAAAAAAATCTTTAATATAATATATAATATATGTAGTGATGTGTTTCTATTAAAATATGTCAATCTCTTCTTAATTTGCAAATATTTATTAAAATATAAAATTTATGTTAAAATATTTATTAAAATACCAAATTTATGTTAATCTCTTATCTTAACTTGCAAAATTCAACATTATCATTTTATATCATCTTATATGCATGATTTTAGTCATTTTATTTTACAAATTTTAAAATTACTATTATTATTATTATTATTATTATTATTATTAAATTATTATTATTATTATTATTTGTTAAATTAAAGTTAATCGAAACGTAATTTTACATTTTAAATTTAACAACAATAAATTTAACAAAAAAGTATTAAGAATTAAATTTAAAATATAAAAATTTATAACATATTTTAACAATTAACTTTTATATTTTGTTTATGTTATTTTTTATAACGTAACGTACTTTAAATTTTAAAAATAATATACGGGAGCTTGTAAAAAATCTAAGCGGCATGATTAGACAGCAATTTGGAGGTTGTTCAAACATTATTAATAATAAACAACAATAATAAACAACAATTTAGACAGAAATTCTTTAAGATTCACCATACGTGGCATTGTTACACCTTAGGAGGATCCGTTATATCTTATAGTGAGATATAAGGCAACTCGTTAGGTTTTCAAGCCTATATACTTTGAATCTTTTTTTTTTTTGGACAGCAATAGAACAAACAGCATATATACCAACCAAGCAGGATAATAAACCGCAATTTGGACAACAGGCTGGAAAATAATACTTACCTTCAATTCAAAAGACTTCAGATCGCGTGTAAACTATTCAGCGTTAATTCCCTCCCATGCAAGTAGCCTTAAAACACAACAAAGACCATTTTTATATATTCCGCATGGTAAATAAATAATCTGGGAGAAATAAACAAAAGATAACCCTTCAATTTGTTGCTTGAAGCCAAGCTTGCAACCTAAACAATGTTCCAAGCTAACAACTTCCTCTTACTTTCTCGCTAACATTCATGCATTTTAACAGATTGTGAATACAAGAATCACAAGAGTAATGAATTAAAATTATAAAGTATAAAGTTACCTTGTGGCAAGAATGGATTGAGAAGGAGCCTCGATTCTTAAGGTTTTTGCCTTGAGCTTCTTTGATAGTGCTTCTAATTGATCTAAGTTTCTCTGAATAAATTTATTGTAAGCAGATTGTCAGTGAAAACCTCATGTATGGGATCTATATCACTGAAATCTCCTTTTTAAAACAATAATTTCAGCTGAGATACATACCAACTGAAGATTCAATCACTAAAAAGAAATGAACAAAAATTTTTATCATTTTTCAATTTGTTTGGATCAACAAATAGATAACCCTCCAACCAAGGTTTTTAACTCTAAGCTACTAACATCAACTAATTTTAATCTTTTTCCCTTCCATATGTAAATGCATACCATCTAAACTGCAAACTTGTTATGATTAGTTGTTTTTCTCTCTTATAAATATAACAAAAATTTGCAACTTGCTAAAATTAAGCCAACACACAAGACGTCTATTATGTTTTTCCAAACTTGGAATAAACTCTTGTTGTGACTATGATACAATTAACCTTACAAAAAACTTTATGATTGCTCATATCAGTGACAACAAAGAACTGTCCTTCTCTTTTTTCTGTTAGTATTTTTCTTTTACTCTAAATCAAGTTACAAGAGTTGCAAAAATGATTTTGTGATAGGAAGCTAAAAGTTATACTCTAAATCAAGCCAATGTACTAATAAAGATTTAATTTTAAGCTTATAATTGCTTTAAGAACTTTTTGTTGCTGCAGAATTCCTAAATATAAACTTAATACTGCATATATGCACAAATAGTTCTTTTGCTCAATATTTTAATAGGTAACTTTAATGTTATTAAAATTCTTACAAATTCACTCAACATTTTAATTAAAATAAAATAGGTAGATTAACTAACCACGTTATAAAAGTTGAGGTACCAAATTCATCAAAAATTAAATATAGAAATTAAAATTAAAATTTGATAATAGTATAAGGATCAAAATTAAAATTTCACCATTATTATATAATCTAAAAAAAGTGTTTATTTGGACATGTATGAATAAGGAAGCCTTAGAGCATTCTTGTCCCTTTAAAAGAATAGCAATCTTAACTTGACTCGTGAATCAACACTTTGAAAATATAATATAAAAATTTTAGAAAATCAAGTGAATTAAGTATCAATTTGCAAATCAACCCATTTAAATAAATAATTAGGTCAACAAACTGCATCAGTAGATTTGCTACTATCCAGTGATCTAGAACCAAAGATTCATTAACACATTTGTACCCCCTATTAACTAGCTTATCTCCGATTGCAAAATCTCATATTATTTTGTTCAGCTCAACTATCATTTCTAGAAAAACAACATGCAATCAAAGTTTCATCTTCAAATTAAATTGAAAGGCACGATCTTTGGGGTAATTAGCCTATCAATCAAATACTATGACTATAAGAATCAAAAGGAGACCAATTAGATGAGATCAAAATACCTTGGGTCGAGGAATGATTTGAGCTTCAAGATAAACGATATGTGAGCTTCAAAGCTCGAGCTTTGAAAGAATACAGAGAGCGAGGGAGAGAAGCCCAGAGCAAAAGACAGTACTAATTTATTGCTTCTAGAAATTGGTTGCCCATTAAACAAAAACAAAACCAAGTGTAAATAGTTAAAATGAAATTTATTGCTTCTCTACTTAACCCAAACACATAAAACAAACAAAAAGGAAAAGAGGGAAGAGATTACATTAAATATGAGATCTTTGTTATCAGAGATGCGAGCCAATGGGTATCCTTAGAAGAATGTGAACTTGTTGTTGGACCAAACCATTCAATCAGAATAATAGCCTCAATTTCCAGCGGCGGCGTGTAATAGAAGATGCGACGGTGGAAGATGCACTTGTTTCATCAACTAAGCAAACATCTGAAGGCTGAAAGCTAATTTATCATACACACTCTCTTGACATTCCAGAGACAAATAAGAAAACAGCAACTCTTACATTTTAAAAAAATAAGATAGTAGTTGTTTTAGAATCCAATCAAATAAAAGTAAAACCACAAATTTCAATATGGAGTTAAAAGTACAGAGGTAAATCTATCTTTGGTTCTTAAAGATAATGACAAAGATCAGGTTAGACTGTCAATTTGACTGTAAAACCAAAAATTTCAATTTGACTGTCAATGTCATCAGGTTTCTTGATTCCAAGCAATGAGCTAAACCATATGAAATTGCAAATAAACAAAGATATAGGGAGCATTATCATTGACTCTTTGTAAAACACAATAATAAGCAGTCACAGAAAATACAAGCATGTTAAAGATAATACACAGTCCCGTTAGTTGTTCTAGAGATAATACACAATAGTAACAAAATAACATGCTTTTCCAAGTGATTCTCCAGAAAATGGTTTTTCTGATCTTCATGGAGTAAAATTGAATTCTACACCCATGTTGATAACAATGACTATCAAATGACGATCCAAGGTCTTTCAATTACACAGCAAGAATTTCACTTCCTTTCATTAAATCCAAGTTGTCACATAGATAAAATTATAACAACTGCTGAAATCATTTGTCGAAGATACTGAGTGGGCAAGGGGACAAGGCATCCCTTGAAAACAACCAAACACTCTTCTGTCTTTATTTATACATAAAAGCGTGTCGTTTTTTACACTATCCACATGACAAAATTAAGCAATAGAAATGTAATTCTATTCAACTACAGTCTTTATGTTTTTTTAGATTGAAAAACCAAATATTCCATCTTGACTGGGGTTTTCTTTAAACTATTCCAGCCATCAAAGTTTAATAACACAGATGAAACATCAAAGGAAATGGGACATTTTAAACAGCGGAGTTTAAAAAAGTACCGTCCTACCTTAGTGTTAATATTGTTTTTTTACAAAACTCAATTAATACTTGGATTTGATAATTAATTGTACTTAGACATGTGACATTTTAATAATTATAATTAATGAATCTCATTAGATTAAGTATAATTGAAAAACAAGTTTGAATCACCATCACTAAATTAAATATAATCAAAGGTTGAAATTACTAGTTTTAATTCTTATAAGAGTTAGAATTTAGGAAAAATGTCGCAGATAACTAGTCTTTATCCTTATGACTTCTTTTATATTTTAATGTTCATTTTATGGCCTAAAAAATTACATAAGAAATTAGAATATAACTATACCAAACCTCTCTTAAAAATTAGAACCACAATGTCTAAGAAATTAGAACCATTACGCTATCTTTGTCCAAATACAAATAATCCTGACCGACCACGTCTATCTTACAATTGAGGAGGGACCATCTATCTAGCAGTAACAGTATCTATCTCTAAATTTTCCTTCTTTCTTTTTTTGTCCTTGATACATTAATGATGGAACTTTTATTACTATTTTTTTCCATAAACATATATCACTATCTCAAAACATCTCTATCTAACATACACACACCATAAGCATATTACCATTTTCCATCTCGCAAGCTGCAACACAAACAAACTCCTCCAATTTCTCTGCTACATCACAACCATATTCCTATACCGACACATCTTCAACATTCACCTGTTCATAAGGATGTTATAATCAACTTTCTATGTTCTTTTATGCCACTTATTTTTACATACCAATACAACACAAAACTAAATCATCTCTCCATCTTCTTCTTAACCATACTATTTCAATTAAGCACATCAAAGAGCAAGCTTCTTAAGCCTCCCTATGATTACCACCTAAGCCTAAGAAATGGTGGGATGGACATAGAGAGACCCCCAAGATGAGTTCATCAAGTATTTAGATCCTACTTACACAACTAGCAGGCAAAGCAACTCATCCAACCGTATTTTTCCATATCGAAAGAGATTGCTGAGAGATTCTATTCTTAATAGTAGCATACCAGTCATGCAACAATAATCACCATAAAACAATGCTGCTCCAAATACAATACCAATATTCGACCACAAATTCACATAATAAGATATAACATTCCAAAAATTATAAAATCCTGCAGTCCCATCAAACAATGCTGCTATAGATACAATATTAACAATTTTAGAAAGCCTTCTTCTCAAATAAATACATAAATATTAACAAGTAATCGACATGATAATAGCTTAACAGTGAAAATTCTCCGTTTCTTGACCTGAAACTATATTTTTGGCAGGAATTGAAGAATGCTTCATAACTACAAATCTAAAACACGAAAACAAAAGTAATAAAAAAGAAAAAGCTGATTCAAACTGAAAATTAACCCCGGGGGGACAGAGAGAGAGAGGCACCTGGAGACTAGCACGAGATGAGCGAGAGATGGGTTTCTTCTTAATCGGGATTTGGGGGGATTCCTATTTTTTTTTAGCAAAGGATTTGAGGGGATTCCTTCTGCTGTTTTGGGGGGGAGAAATTAGAGAAATTAGAGATTTTGCAGCATGGCTAAAACGACAGAAACAAAATAGCACATTAAAAAACGGTGACGTTTTATTAAAAAAAATTGCCCTTTGTGGCATTTTTAAAAACGCCACTAAAATCCCCAGGTTTTTTGCGGCGTTTTCAGAAAAAAAAAAAAGCCACTAATACTACTCATTTGCAACGTTTTTATGTCTAGCGCCACTAAAGCCCCAAGTAAACGGCGTCGTTTTGTTTAGGAATGTGTTTGCAGCGTTTTTGATCAAAAACGCCGCTAATACCTTCAATATTAATATTTTTTTATTTAATTATTAATTAGATTCATTTAAATTAATTTTGTTTTGTTTCTAACAATATGTTTAATTTATACAGTTTTATAATTTAATTTCTCATACCTAAATACTAAAACCCTAAATTATACACCTTCTATTAACTCATATATATATATATATATATATTACATTGCAAAATAATTAAAGAAATAATCTAATTGCTTACACAAACCCTAAAATAATATAATTTTTATCTATTTTATCAAAACCCCTAATACCTAAATCCCTAAACACTAAGACTCTAACTTTATTATTTGATATGGTTTAAGCACTAAACCCAAAACCCCATAACTCTAAAATAATAAAAACTAAACTACAAACCCGACCTAACCCCTAAACTAACCCTTAATCTTAAATCATAAATCTTAAACCCTAAAACATAAACCCCAAGCCCTAAACTATAAAGATAAATCCATAAACTATGTATCCTAAATTAAACCATAGAAACCCTAAATTATCATGAGAATTAATTCAATATTTTAAAATTAAAACTATATATCTCTTTTACGATTATATAAGAAATTATTTAATAATTTTTTTCATTTTTAACAAATATTTTCTATGTTTTTACTTTCAAATTTTTTTAGTGTCATTATTTTTTGATTAAAATATTTTATATTTTAATCAATATAATTTATATTTTAATTAAGATGAAATATTTATATTTTATATATTCAATTAAAAACAAATTGTATTTTAATTAACATTACTAGTTAGGGTTTAAGGGTTTCGATAAAGCAAATCTTCTTAAGGGTTTAGTTATCAATTTGTAACGTACTTTTCATAATTAAGTCAGTTAATTTCAAATAACAAAATAAAATTAAATTCAAAACAAGATAAGAAAAAATGAAAACTAAATCGAATAAAATCGAAATGAGTGTCAATTACCCTAAATGAAAATAGAATTGTTGCTCAACATTTAGCAGCGTTTAAGGTTAGTGTTTAATGGTTAATGGTTTAGTGTTTGTAGTTTAGGGGTTTATAGTCGAGTGTTTAGAGCTATGATTTAGGGTTTAGAATCTAGATCCATATATTATAGTTTAGGGTTTAGACTATTTAAGGTTTAAAGTTTAGGATAAACATATGCACAATCAAATTTTATTAGGGCTGAAATTAATTTGAAAGTAAAATTACAATCTCACCATTTTATAGCATATATTTTATAATTTTTAATGATTAAATCAAATTTAATATTCTATCTTCATTCGATAAACCTTAAACCTAAACCCGTGAACCTTAAATATATCATACACCCACAAACCCATAAACTCATAAACTCTAGCCATAACCCTAATATCCTAAGACTAACCGTAAACCATAAACTGATAAAGTACATTAAATCTTGAAATGCTAAACTCGAAACCCTAGTCAGCCCATACAAACCACTAAACCCTTAATTATTTAAATAAATTTTGAATAATATATATTCTTTCAATATTTCAGGAAACTTAAATAATATTTTCAATTTACTAAATAATTTTGTTTCTCAACCACAAGACGTCGTCGTATTGATTAATTTTATGGGCATTTTCAAAAGACCTTTAGCGTTTTTCAAAAGCGCCTATTATTGAACCTTTAGCGGCGTTTTCCAAAAGCGCGCTATTTCTAAACCTTTAGCAAGACATTTTTCCAAAAGCGTCGCTAATACTCAAACCTTTAGCGGCGTTTTTTCAAAAGCGCCAATAATGCTCATACCTTTAGTGGCGTTTTTTTAAGGCGCCGCTAATGCTCAGACCTTTAGTGGCGTTTTATGGAAAAATGCCGCCAAAAAGGATATATAACGGCGTTTTGGAAATAAATGCCGCTATTGCTGAATTTGTTGCGGCGTTTTCTTTCAAACGCCACTAATGTATAATATTTGCGGCGTTTTTCTTTAAAACGCCACTAAAAACGTCGCTAAAAGTCTATTTTGGTGTTGTGATTTAATATTAAAAAATTCACATCAATTTTTTTGTATGTATTATATTAAACAGAAGAAGAAAAAAAATGGTAGTGTGGTTTATAAAGCTGATAATTAAATAAACATAGTCATACTGCTTGGATTAACAGAAATAAATTAAATTTGGATATCTTTTGGGGTTTAATATGACGTTTTAGGCGATTAAATTATTAGAAATGTAGGCCTTGAAGAAGATTTAAGGATTTTGGCATGGGAGGAAAATAAGGTGTAATTTCCCTTTACAATTTACAACATTTCTATTTTTAACGTCATTAAATAAAATTTTATTTTTAATTTATTTTACAAGTTATTAATTTAATGTAAATTCTTTTATTCTTTAATTAAAGATAAATTTTGTATTTTCACTCTTTCAAATATATTTTATTCAATTTTAATTTTTTTTAAACTTTGACCCACCGTTTATGTCCAACTCATTATTACTCAAGTTAAAATATGTCATCAGTCCTGTATTTTCCTTAATTTTAAATTTTAATGTTATACTTTTATTTTTAAGAATTTAGTTTCTCTACTTTTCAATTTTAATTTTCAAATCCAATTGTTAATACCATTAAAAATTTTCGTTAATTTTTTTGGTGGCATATTTTAAAACAAAAAATACTCACTCAAGAGTCATGTAACTAAAAAATAATGTTGTAATGAACTTGAATTTAACAAAATAATTTTGATAGTGTTAAAAATTGGACCTGAATTTTAAAATCTAAAAAATAAAGGGACTGAATTCCTATAAATAAAAGTACAGAGACTAAATTCTAAATTTTGGAAACTTATAGGGACTATAGTACATTTTAACCTATTACTTATTTTTAGTATGATACATACCCCTCCGAAAGCCGTTCGAATCGGGATTTCTGCCAAATTTGCCCAAATGGTATTGTGGACAAAGTCTTTTTTGCAATTTAAGCTAACCTTATTTGATTAGAATTATTAATAATAATTTAAAAATAATTTTATTTAATATTAATATTAATATATAAATACATTTCTTTTTGCTTTTTCAATATTCAAAAAACAATAATTTAAACAACACTAGTTTTCGACCGAAAGATGAACAATAATTTAAGGCCATGAGCCCAATAGAAAACAGATTTGGGCTCAATAATTCAGTTCGTAGCCGAACCTGTCCTAGACCATGGAATGGTCTTCAGATTATGAACAATTTTTTTTCATGGAAGAAAGGTTAATATTTAATACACTGATAATATAAAATTTTTACTTTAAATTATTAATTTTTTATTTTAAAACTCCATAAATAGTACCTTTTAAATACATATAATTTATAATAAACAAACTTATATGAATAAGTATATTCATTTATATCCTCTCAAAAGTTTATATATTTACATAGTATTGCATCATCTATTTATATATTTCTATTTAAGGTATTAGTAAAAGACGTATTCATGTACTGTACAACTTTCGGATAAAAACGCTGATAAAAGCTAAAAATATTAAGGAGACCTTTATATCAAGTGACGGATTGTATTTTATTTTATTTTTTTATAAAATAGATAAATTAGTTCATGTTTATTATATTTAAGAGCAAATTAGTCATTTCTGTTTAAAAAAATTATCAATTTATACTATTAAAAATAATTGTGGTTTACAGAATAACTAGACAGTGATATGTTGCATGCTACGTGTACCTTATGCTAACATACAACGACCAGTTTTTAACAGTAGAAATGGATGAAATTTTTAATAGAAGGAGTAGTTTACTCTTTTAATATAATATGTAGGGACTAATTTGTCCATTTTTTTAAATTGAGGGGGAAATGGGAAATGCAATCCGACTCTAGGTACAAGGGTTTCCGTGATACTTTTACCACGATAAAATTTTGACTTAATGTGAAACAACTTTTGGAGATTTTGATTTTTAGATTCAAGTTTATAGTAGGTTTTTTCAATTTATTTTTTTTGTTGGATTTTTTGAATTATTTGTATAAATTAGTTTGGTTCTCAAATTTCCCATACCAATTTTAGGTTGGGTTTTTGGATTAATTTTAACAAAATAATCTTTATTCTATGGCATTTGGACATTATTTAGTAAAGTTTCAAAGTTTTTCATAAATATTTCCAAAAAAATAAATTCTCAAGTAAATAAAAATTACACAATAACACTTAGATAGTAATTTTTGAAAAATAATTTTTATATAGATTTTTTATGTAACACCCCTCGCCAGACTTGATTGCCGAGTCCGAGCTACAAAATGCTATATTTATTGCCGAAGCAACCCCAATCATTTAATAATCAGTTTGAATCATTAAGCAAGTTAATACAAACATTATATGCAATAAAAATGATATTCAACCATTCTCGAATCTTACATGAGCTTACAAATGCTTTAATGCTAACTCGAGATCGAAAAAGGACTTAATTGCAAAATTTTAAAAATATCGATCCGTCGTTGCGATGTGAGGGAGTTCCTTAGCACGATGCAACTTACTGAATAGGCCTCGTCGCGAAGACCATTGCTCGACGTTGCGATGTGACATTCTGTTTTTGAAATTTCTACAAATTTTCAAAATGAAACATTCAAGTTAACTTATATACATATTCTAACCATATTTCCAACCAAATCATACAATACATGTAACAGCCCATTTTAGTCAAATAGGAACAGTGGTTTCGAAACCACAAATTCGAAGTAAAAATATTTATTTTATTATTTTATTAAAGTTTACAGCATGATAGAATTATTGTGTGAAAGTTTCGTAAAGAAATTTTACTGTTTGAATGCTTAATTCGGTAAAAAGGACTAAATCGCATAAAACGTAAAATGCATGTTCTATTAGTTAAAGGTGTCAAATAGCTTTGGGTTTTAATTATGGTAGTCTTAAATGGTAATTAGACCATTTTAAATGCTAGTGGACTTTTATGGACACCTTAATAGGTGTTTTAAATGGTTTATTAGTAAGGTTAATTTGGTAATTTGGTTAATAACATAAAATAAATAAAACAAACAAAGAATTAAAGGTTATCATCTTTTTCATAGCCGAATGAAGCATGGAGAAAAGACATTTTAGGGCTTGAAAGCATTCGGCCACTTTGGAGCTAATTTGTAAGTCCAAATTTGTCCCTTTTTAATGATTTCTATATTTTTGTGATCATTGCTTCGTATTCTAGCTAGCTCGTACCTTAAATTTTGAAACTGTTAAAGATTTATTATGTTTCCATTTTGAATGGTTGAGTAATTTGATGGTTGACGATGGATTTTGAATAGTTGTTGATAGATTTACTAGTTTTGTAAAGTGATTTTTGACAAAAATGTCAAAAAGGGATTAAATTGTGAAATTGTAAAATTATGTGGGTAAAAGTGTAAATAAATAAAAGATATGGGCTGCTAGGGACTCCATTAAAATTCGGCTAAGCATGGGTTTGTACTAAATTGCATGAATTTGCAATTTTATGTTGTAGTAACCCATTTTGCCCGGGCCCATATACAGTCTAAAAATAAAAATAAAATAAAAATACCCAAATGTCCATTAAACAATCCTTTTACAAAAGCCAATAAGCAACCAGACCCATTAACCCAAATTGCCTAGGCCCAAAACACCCGTGGCCCAAAAGGCCCAAAGCATTAAATGTAAATGAAGCTTGGGTTTCGAAATCTAAGCTGCATGCCGCAAGCAGGGGCTATCCCAACCATCACGCCGCAATATCTGGAGCCCAATTGTCGCAGTTGGAGCCCGATCGTCGAACCTTCGCAGCCACCAGAATTCCCTCGATAGTGCTGCAATCTTCGCGATCACCTGCAAGAAAAGGAAAGTGGAGCAGCAAACTTGGCAACAAATAGGCTAGAATCAATGTTTTCCTCTTTCATTTTTTCTTTTCGGGTTATAAAAACCCATCAAAAACATGTAACAGGGAGATACACAGAGAAACAGAAATAGCATGATTTTTATACAGAGAATATCAATTTTATTTTTTATTTTTCGAGTATTGTTATTTTTATTTTTTTATTTTTTTTGAAACCATATATATATAAAATATTAATAAAATACATTTATAAAAAAATAATAAAAAACTTACATTTTTGTTCAGCCACCACGCGCATGACATGCGATGACGGTGGTGGTCGAATTACATCGAAGGTGGCGGAAATCGCTGAGGAGAGCACTCCAGAGCTCTCGGTTTGTTTTTTTTTTTTTGAAGGGATGATAAAATGAATTTTTTTGATTAATTTTTTGATTAATTTTCACTTTATATAGGCTTAAGAACGACGTCGTTTTGGTGGTCAGATAATGACCAAAACGACGTCGTTTCACTTAGGATCCGCACGCAAACGACCCGACCCGAAGAGGATCCGCTTGTTTTTCAGTTAAAAGGGATATTTCCACATTAAGTCCTTCCGCATTTTCCAATTTTTTCAATTCAGTTCTTTTGTATTTTAAATTTACCCCAAACTTTCATTTCTGATTCAATTTCGTCCTTTTTCTTTTCTTTTATAATTTTCATTATTTTACTATTAATTTTATTAATCATTATTGTTAATTTTGATTTTATTATTATATTATTATTATTTTTACTATTATTATTTTATTATCACTATTATTTTATTACTAATATTTTATTTTACTATTATCAATATTATTATTATTATCATCATTACTTTTAACATTATTATTCCTATTTATTATTATTATTTCATTACAAAATTTTTTCTTACTATTATTTTTAGTATTATAATTATCATTATACGTACTATTATTATATTTATGATTTTTGTTATGACTTTTAATTTTATTGTTATGTTTTCTAGTATTAGTATTATTACCATTGTAATAGCCCACTTTGCGGGTTTGAAAATAAACCAGAATAAAATAAAAAGTCCATCTTTATAGTCTATTTTACAGAACCAGTTAACAAGCCCAATAACCCTTTACCAGCAAAATACCCAAACCCAAAAAGCCAAAATGGCCCAATTCCTAAGCTAAGCTCAAAAACCTAGGGTTTCGAGAAACCCTAGCGAATCTGAGCCAACATGGCCGCTTCGCTTCATTGGAGACCAACCGTCGCACCATAGTCTCATCCAGCCTTCGATCGTGCCATGATTCATGCCCATTGAAACACCCCAAACCCAGCCCACAAGCCCTGACCGGATCTGGCATGCTTCTAAGAAAAATCCATTCGAATCATATTTGCAACCTTGTTAAAAATTTGCATGTACTTGAAAATAATTGATTTGGGTTGGGCTCGAATTTTTGAAACCCGTGTCGATTAGGTGTTAAAAACAATTTGTTATTTTCTTTTTAAGAAAAATTCACTTCTATTTGATAAATTTCGTGCCATAGTAAAAATAATTTAAAAGCATGCATAAATAGTTCATATTTAGTGGCCTTATTACATCAACATAAAACCCAAATTAAATTCAAACTTAAATATAGAAAGAAAACTAATAAAACAAAGTAGTTTCTGGGCTTTGCATGGCCTCCACTGAGCTCCTGCCGACCCGGTCCATCACTGATCATTACCTGAAAAATAGTCCCACAAGGGGTGAGTCAAACAGACTCAACGTGTAACCACAACACTAAGGCCCAACAGATTATGGCATACAAAATCATACATACAAATCAATTAACATAAATTATGATGCAATCCCGAACCCAAACCTAAATGCCATCCGCTACACATCACCCGTACCAACCATCACACCGTGGGGACTACTAAGTCAACCCTCCATCCGCTACACACCATCGAAGGCAGTCGCTGCAGTCGACGTGCTCATCGCCCTTATGATTTCGTGGCATAACCACCATATATAAATTCGTGACATAAGTCACTACATACTTATATTGTGACAATAGTCACCACATTCTTATATTGTGACATAAGTCACCACATACTTATATTGGGGTATAAAACCACCAATTCACTTCCCCTTTTCATATCACCCATATGCCCATGTCATACAATTATGCATTAACCATATCATATTCCTTATTCACATTCTTATAATTTCATGTATATGCCATAGCAAAACTTATCATACTCATAATAGGAGTAGGAAAACGTACCTGAGTACTTTGTACCATTACATGGTAACTTAGCCATAATTTACACTTTTATATTAGCACATATAATAAAATTTTAAGCCGTAAATCTATCAAGATTTAATGTGGGGTACACACCTGATATACTTAGCAAATTTACTCCAAATCTCGAAAACTCGATCTACTGATTTAGACCTCAATTCCTACATTTGATCAATCACCTTGATGTTTAGCAAAAGTCTATTCGGCTATGTGATTAAATCTCGAAGGATCATTGCGACAAAAATCTTACCTTGCTTGCCGATTTGAGTACTTCTCAAATCCCAAAATTTGTGATCTTGCCCCCTAGCAATCGGCCAACACTAGGTTACCTAAATAATTAGTTTCCGGCTTTTGAATGAACAAGAAATAGATAGGACTACCAAATTTAGCTTTGGCCGATTAAAATATTCACTTACCTTTGTGAATTTAAAATCCCGAAAACTTGTCACTTGGCTTAAGAAGATGCGAAATACCTTAGATCCGAAATCCGGATGATCTTCCTAGAAATCGGCTAATATGGAAGATCCCGAAATTTACCTTCAAGTTTGACCATCAAGATTAGGAGAGATTAGATTTGATTTCAACAATTAGGAGAAGAAATAAAGAAAGTATATTGATATAGGTGATATTCCTTACCAATTTAATCAAATGTCTTTCCTTGAAGTGGAGAAATTCAGTTCCTAGAGGATAGGGGAGTATTCGGCTATGGCCACTAATATGTGAGATTTGGCTTTAACAAGGAAAAGAAAAGAGAGTGTGGGGTTTTGAGAGGAGGGTATTCGGCTAGACTTTGCTTGAGTTTTTCGGCTTTTGAAAAGTTTGCAAAAAGGAAGAAGAGAAAGGTGAAGAAATCGGCAATGGTTACTTGTGTTTTCGGCTTTTTTAAAAAATAAAGAGAAGGAGAAGAGTGGCTAGAGAATTGACAGAGACTTCAAAGAAGAAAAGAATAATAGCCTTACTTTTCCTCCTCTTGTCAAATTACACCAAGAGAGTCCTTGGCCGACCACCTCTTCCTCTCACTTATCAAATTCCTTAATTCACTCTTCCTTACCCTTTTCCTACTTTAGTCGAAATTCCTAGGAGAATTAGACCTCATCTCAAACTCCTCTCATAGACTCCTTTTGCAGTCCACCTCTCTTCTCCTTGTAGCAAAATAAAATTCTTTTATTTGCTTCCTAGCGACTTCGAACCTTGGCCCATTTACCCCTGCTAGTGGTGTCATTCCCAGAGGTTTTAAGTGGTGTCTCAGCCACTTTTCCAAGCCTAATTATATGTCATATTTCCCTTATTTATTTTCTTAAGGCCTTATCAAGCTTAGCTCCCCTTTTAAATTTAAAATCCAATAATTTCTAAAGTATTTAATTACACACTAGGGTTCACAAAATCCATAATGCACATTCACAACACTCATAAGCATGCTTTTTCATATAATTTAGCAATAGTGCATAAGCCCTAATCCGGGATATTACACCTATCGTCGCGAGATCTCCAACATGCAAAGGAAAGTATCAAAGCAGAAAGGAGCAAATCGCAGCAAAAAAGGAAACAACAGATATTGAAAGATATGCTTTTCCTTTTATTTTTGTTCTTTTTTTTTGGGGGGGTTATAAAAACCCTTGTAAAATCTGTAAAAGAGGGAGGGTGATATTATCATAAAAAATAGAGAGAAAAGAAGGAAAAGATACAGAGAGAGCAAATACAAAATAAGAGGCAGGGTTCAATAAAAACAAAGTTTTTTTAAGGTGATTCTTGTTGCATTCTGTTATTTATTTGTTATTTTCACTATATAGATTTGTATATGTCTGTTTTTTAAAGAGGAAAGGAAAAAAGGAATTTACCTTTACGAAAGCGAAGAAAGGCAGATTCAAAACCTCCGGCCACAAGCCATGGAGGCGCGTGTGGCGCGTGGCCCCTTTCTCTGACGAACGACAGCATCGGCAGGGAACGAAGGCTCCAGAGAGTTCGCTCGAATTTTTTTTTAAAAAAACCCTAACTAAATGTTTTTTTTTCTGAAAACTAATATTTATAGTGAAAAGCGAACGACGCCGTTTTGACATAGTAGGGTCCGCGCGTCAACCCGCAAACCCGGTCAGGATCTGCGTGTTTATATGCTCAGGGTCTAATTGCATCAATAGTCCTTCCGTATTTTTCCAAAAACTCGATTAAGTCCGAATAATTAAAGCCTTATTCTATTTTATTTAAATATTGTATTTAATTATTTTATTATATTAAAATTTTATATTATTACTTATATATTAATTTTATAAAACATTATAAAATTTACGTATTTTACATATATTATTCTATTATATTTAATTATTCTTATATTTTATTTATTTGATTAATATATTATATAATTCATATATTATTTATTATATATATTTATTTATATATTATATTTAACCATTTTATTAGATTAGATTTCATGGTTTTAAACTCGTATATATATATATATATATATATATATATATTGTATATATTATTTTTCATATATTATTTACTATATATATTATTTACTATATATATATATATATATATATTATTTTAAGTAAATATTATTTATATTATGCAATGTATTCATCATATATTACATATATTTTTCATAATTATTGCAATTATATACTTTACACGCAATACTCATTTATAATTATTTTTAATATTTTATATGTATGTACATTTATCTTATAATCTTTTATATTTAGTTATTTATTACACTATTCTTCATGTTCTTTATTGCGGTTTTAGAATAATATTTTTATTGTTTCGATCATTTATTATTTTTTATTTTATTAGTAGAAATTGTTAATATAGTTGATAATTATGATAAATTGATTTTTGGCATATGGGTTGTAATTTATGATTCACCCGAACCATTTTTCTTTAAAATGCCTTTAAAAAAAATCTCATTTTCAAATGATTTTCAAAGCATGGTGATATGTGATGTTTGAGGAATTTCGAAAAGAATCTTGTCCTAACTTATTGGGTTCGATTTTTCTCGTGAAATTTCAAATATTACTGATCTCCCTTTTCTAAATTTATTTCAAATTATTTTTTTTTTAAATATGGTGATATGTGATATTTGGGAATTTTGAGAAAGAACCTTGCCCTAACTTATTCGATTCGATTTTTCTCGTGAGACTTTAAGTGTTACGTATCTTTCCTTTTTTAAGAATCTTGAGATTTATCAAATTCAAAACAAAAAACCTATTCTTGGAAATTCAAAATGTTTTGCCCTAACTTATTGGGTTCGACATTTTGCGTCTCGAGGTAGGAATTTTTTCAAAGAAGGACGAGCTTAATTTTAAAGTCATGAGGTACTATACCTTAACTTATTGGGTAAAGTACTTTATTTCTTTGGGATAGGTAAGTCTTGGTTTTCTTTCAAATAAAAGGATCATATTTTATAATTTTCTTATTTTCAACATTCGAACATGATTTTATCGATTTGGTACCAATTTTTGGGCGTTATGAGGGTGCTAACCCTTCCTCATACGTAATCGACTCGAACTCGTTTTCTTGTTTTCGTGGACCAAAAATGTTTTTAAAATAAAACGCTTTACAAGGTGATCCAATCACACCTAAGTAAAAAAGATTGGTGGCGACTCCCTTTTAATTTTTAAAAGTCGATGCCCATTCATTAAAACCCGATTTTAAAAATGGTTTCGACAACCATATTTATTACTTTCATTATTATTACTATTATTTTATCATTTCTATAATTTTTGTTATTAATACTACTTTTATCTTTACTATTATTAATATTTTATTATTATTATCAATTTTAATATCCTTACATTATTTTATTATTAATACTATATTTATTTTTTGCCATTATTTGCATCACATATTATTTATATATTATATGTTTTAAAATTTTATATTATAAAGTATTATACTATATCATATATTATTTTTAAAAATTTTATTTTTATAAAATTCATTTATATTATGTAATATATTTTATTTATATTATTTATTATATGTACTCTTTATAATTATTGCATTAATATATTTTATGTATATTATTTATTTATAACCATTTGTAATATGATTATTTATATGTATATATTTTATTTGCCCATATTCTCTCATTTATTTATTTATGATTGCCATTATGTAGTTATTTATTTATTATTTTATATATACATTTTCTATAAAAATTATTATATTTTATTTAAAGGTTTTTAAAATAAGGCAATGTTTTGGTATTTAGAAATTCGGGAAATAGTGCCCTAACGTACTGGGTTGCGATTTTCCGTCTGGCTAAATAACTAAATATCCTTTTAACAAGTTTTGTAAACCGTGAGATGATTTTGATTACGAAAGTTTTAAAATATCGTGTCCTAACGTACTGGATGTGATGTTTATATTCTTTCGGAACAAAGAAATCTCAAGTTTTAACTTAATTTGCTCGAAGTTTTTTAAGAAATCATATTTTTATATACTTTTAAATTCCAAATATTTGGACATGATTTTATCGATTTGGTACCAATCTTTGGGCGTTATGAGGGTGCTAACCCTTCCTCATACGTAACCGACTCCCGAACCCGTTTTCTTGATTTTCGTGGACCAAAATCAAATGTTTTAAAATAAAACATTTTACAAGGTGATCCAATCACACTTAAGTAAAAAGGAATTGGTGGAGACTCTCATTTTCGTTTTTAAAAAGTCGACCCCGTTTTTCAAAACTTTAAAAGTGGTTTCGACATATGTGATAAGGACTAAATTGTAAAAATGTAAAAATTTAGGGGCAAATGTGTAAAATAGCCCTAATGTGTGTTTTGGACTAAATTGAATAAATAGTTTATTTAATAAGCTGATTTTAATAATATATAAATCAAGATAAGTCAAGATCGGGATTAGATCGGGGAAAAGGAAAGGTTGATGATTAGCCGATATTTTATCCGAGCAACTCGAGGTAAGTTCATATAATTAGAATCGAACTTTTAAATACTTGTAATTATTTGAAATGAATGTATGTAATCAAGTAAATGATCTACTTGAAATTCAAATGCCTTATTGATATAGTCTGATGGTTACCGAGCCCCGTTTGAACCATAAGAATTCGTAGGATACGAGTGACATGTCACTAAGGTTACCGTTTCGGTCGAGCTCCTGCATTTGTTGCAAACTCACCATAGCTCGTAAGAGCTTACAGTTCTCAGCTCGTAAGAGCTTACTGTTTTCAGCTCGTCAAAGCCTACCGTTTCAGCTCAATAGAGCTTACTGTCCATCAACTTAGGACGAGCTTATTGATCATAGCTTGAAAGAGCGGAAATGATAATGAATTGATGGATTACTAATTTATATGTTATGTATATCACCCGAGTATCCCTCGATGTTCTAATAGGTTCAACGGGCGTAAATTTTGTTATTGGTTATGTGAAAAAGCTATGTGTTACACGGATGAATTACTGTTATATGGATGAAATACTGTTTATATGGATGAGTTACTATTATCGAATATATTACTGTTTATATGATTGAGAGTGAAATGTTACAAATGATGTATATGATATATGTGAATTTGATATGATACAATGTTTTGAGTATTAAATTGAGATAATGGATATTTACATGCATTTATATGACTAACTTATTGATGAATGCTTGTGTATAGGCATTTGGCAAGTGAATTTGATATACTTTGTTTAATTGTTTGATTATGTATAAATAGTAAGTTAAATTCTGAATTACACGGGCTTACTAAGCTTTTAAGCTTACTCTGTTCCTTTTTCCGTGTTTTATAGAGGTTCGATAGCTCGCTCGATCCGGATAAAGTGAGAGTTCTGCATCACACTATCCATGTAACACCGCTTAACCTTAAATCGTCGCCGGAACAGGGTTACGAGGCATTACCGGACATATCAGATAATTTATGATTAATTCACAAATAAATAACATACATATTATAAATTTAACGATTAAGTCCCTTTGATAGACCTTCGAGGCCCAAAATATGTATTAGAAGTGGAACGGGACTTGTTCGAGTACTCCAGAAATTTTTCGTAATTTTTTTTAAAACTCAATATAACCCCTTTATAAACATCTAACCTTCCCTGCAATTTTCAAACCTCAACCAATCCAAAACCAATGGCACAACCAAAACAATTCATACTCAATTACACCTAAATCATAATCAATTCATTAACACAATAATTTAATGATTAAACATTCATAATATCATTCAAATTGACTAATAACTTCATTTATTTTTCTATTCAAGTTTAATGCCAAATTTTATAATATACTCTTTACCATTTCACTTAAAACTAAGTTCAAAACATTACAAACCATCCATACTTTATAACCAAAATCATATGACCTATATTTATGACCTAGGTACATGCCACATTTACCAAAAGGAAAAGTACATCACCAAAGTTGTGCTGAAGTCGGGATTGATCTGGATGCTAAACCGGGACTTTTGACTTCTACTAACTCTGCATGCGAAATAACGTCTCATTTGAGTATTTCGTACTCAGTGGTATTACCATAATTCAAACTATATAACTTTAATGAATTATAAATATTAATCATATAACATTAAACATGTAAAATTTATTCAATTTCATATTTCATATATAATAATTCATCAACAATATCATATCTTAATAACTTGAACTTGATCAATTCATGAACCTTAGGTTCATGTTTCCAAATCTCACATACAATTTTAATTTACAAATCGACTAACAATTTCTTTCTCATACTTTTAATCATACGATCAATCAAATTTATTCAATTATCTCATTTCGAATATTCACCCTATTAACAAATCCAGACCTTGGCGGATACACGGATTCCAACCAAACACACCAGTACGGCACATTGTGCCTAAAACGATACTCAGTACCTAATCAATATATCAGAAGCAGTATACGACACATAAAGTGCCTGAAACGACACACGTAGTGCCTGATACGACACATATAGTGCTTGATCGGCAAAGCCGATAAATTCCGATACTCTTCCAATCCTATGGCATGCCAACTATATCCGACACAGCCCGACTAGTTAATAGGGTATTCAAATCATTTCTCAATTTCAATTTCACTTTCAATGTACAATTCAATCCGATACAATTTTCTACTTTCCAACAATATACTATCAAATATTCATACATAATCATACTTCATCTCAATTTCATTCAATTCAATATTGATACTTACCTTATAATTTTACTTACCATACACATAAATTTAAATATAACATTTCATAAATAGTAGTTTGAATTACAGTAATACAAAAATGAAATTCTTGATTTACTCCTCTGTAATCTTCTCCTTTCCCTTTTGAGCCGATACCTCTGGTTCTTTGTTAGCTACGAAAATTAAAATAAATTTACTATGATTAATACAACATTAATTCACATTAAATACTTGAATTTCTATTCAATTTCTACCTTAATTTCAATTTAGTCCTAACTAAATTCATCCATTTTCTACCTCAAATTATACCTTATTTCTACTCAAATTTTAACTAAACTTAAACTTAACAACAAATTTTCAACATAAAAATCATAATTTTGAAATTTTTTCAATTTAGTCCCTATTATACAAAATTTATAACTTATTCTACAATTTAATCTATCTCCCACTTCTAGTTAGAAATTCTATTAATTCAATCCCCAATTCACACTTTTACTCAATAAAATTCAATGTCAAAATTCTAATATCTTTCAAAATTTCAGCACATACTTAATAGTATTTTGTTCTAGTTTCATAAAACTCAAAAATTACAAGAAAATGACTTAATTTGACTTAACAATTTGAAATTGAACCTTGAAAACCTTAAGTTTCTTTTCTTTTCTTTCATTTAGTCCCACATTCATTTCTATTTCCTTTCTTTTGTTTCATATATATATATATATATAACATAATAATAATAATATAATATATTATATTATTATATTATAATTAAAACATAAAATATCTTTGTTATATAATAATATAATAATATATTAAACATAAAAATCTTAGATTTTCCTCACGATAAACCGCCTCAATTTATACATTTAGTATAATTGTCCTTTTAGTCTTTTTTATTTTCTTTTAATCTATAATTCAATTTTTACCCTTTATTCAATTTAGTCCTTTTTATTAATTACTCCTAATTAAGTCAAATTCACCTGTCTAAAACCTAATTAAACACACAACTTGTCTCGTAAATATTTCTAATAAATTTTTACGAACCCATTTTGCTAAGACGGAGGCCCGATAATGTACTTTTTCGATGCCTGTGAATTTTGGGTCTTTACAATCCAGTTGCCGATTGGTACCTTTGAACTTATGGATATATGTAAATATGGCATGTATAGGCTAGTTATAAAGATGATAGTTATGGTTACTTGAAATAGTGATTTTGGCACATGTTGTGGTATAAGTTAAAGCCATGTGATTTGGTTTAACTTGGTATAATATTTTGATTATGTATAAGTATTCAAATATGATATGTTTTGGCAAGTAGTAGATGGAATGGAAATATGCAAATGTTATCTTGATATGTAGTAGACATATGAATGGAAAATGTTGATATTAATTAGGTATTTGAACACTATGTTGAATTGGTATAAAATGTGTATGAAATGTTATGGATTGGCTGCCTATTGAGTTATAAAATGTTGCATATTACACTTGTGCAAGTATATGAAAATAGGGTGGCAAAATGGCTTTGCAAATAGCCTAGTTTTGTCCACACGGGCGTGTATCTCGGCCGTGTGTGACACACGGTCATGTTACACGGCCATGTGTCCCCTGGTGTTGAAATTAAAACCAAGTCAGTAAGCTTCACGCGGTCTCATACATGGGCGTGTGATTGGTCGTGTGGTACAAGCCAGTATACCCTCTAATTTGCACACGGCCTAGCACACGGGCATGTGGCTTGTCCGTGTTGCATAAGTCAGTATACCCTACAAGATTGGCACGGCCTGGCACATTGGCGTGTGTGGCCACTTTGAAGGGCACACGGGCGTATGGTTGGTCGTGTGACCTAAGTCAATATGTACCCCCTGTTTTCATACAGCTGGAGACACGGGCGTGTCTGATAGACGTGTGAGACACACGGCCCGTCACACGGACGTGTGTCCTCTGTATTGAGAAAAATTTTCAAAGTCTCGTAGAAGTTTTATAAGCTATTGGTTTAGCCCCGAACCGCTCCTAAAGTATGTTTAAGACTTCGTAGGCTAATGTAAGGAACAAATTGAATGATGATTGTATAAAATGATTGAATGCATGAGAAAAGTATGGTTGTATGTGTTATAAGTTCGATAATGCTCCGTAACCCTATTCGGCGTTGAATACGGGTAAGGGGTGTTACAATACACATGGACTATAATGCCTAATCATCCAATAACTACATCCATTTGATTGGAAAGAAATCAGTACATACCAATTAGGTTAAGCATCCAAATACCAACTTTCAACTATGGCATACCATTTCAATTACATTATAACTACTAACGAATACATGTATATCCATAACTTATAGGCATTACACATAACAATCACTATCCAAATTAGGCCACATTTTCAAATACGTTACAACGTATACATGTTCATATCCACTTCATCCCATTCACAAACCAAACAAGCTACCAATTTCATCTCATTTCATATCATTCTATAAACTATTCATATAGTTATAAAATATCACATCCTAAGCATGAAATGCATTCATTCATCTTTATGTATGAATCAAGTTACCATATCATCACAAGATACCAAAGCATCAAAACACCTTATACATCAAAATATATACCAAAACACTTATATACATGCCACAATTCCCTAACTTAAGTTACTCAAAATAGCTACCTTAAGGAAGTATATACCTCAAGTTACTCAAAACATCTTATACAATAAGAAAGTGTGAGCTTAGAGTTGATCTGACTTGACGTGTTTCGCAAGGTGAAGATCTATAAGGGAAAAGGAAAACAAACAGAGTAAGCATATACAATACTTAATAAGTTCATAGGTAATAATAAACAACTACTTACCTTATGTTTCAATTAAAAATACATTAAGCTTTCACATTATTAATATAGTCTGGCTAACATAACATGTCACAAAAATCAATAAGGTGAGTATTATACCAAAACCAAACTATATGATGCTATAAGTGCTCAATATGTTAGCACATGACATGTTAGGTCACAATTTTAATCTCATGATCACTTATACACAAGATTCATAATCAATTCAACATCTTTCAATTTAAACAACTTGCTCTTTTTATCACAATTTGATTTGTCATTTCATATTAGCTATATAGCCCAATGAACCCTAGTAAACAAACTTGGATACATAGGTAGTAGTCATACCACACTAATTGCTCATTTGAGCTAAATATATTCGTGTAAGGTTAACAGTCCAAGCAAAACCTTTATAACAACACATTTTATTGCTTGTCCAAGCTGGAAATATACATGTCAGGTTATCTGTCGGGCTAAACCTTTAAAACAACTAGACTAAACATGTGTCACATGTATCTTCAAATCCGTAACAAATGCAGGATCTCGGTAATCATTTGTAACCAATCTGCACAAGTGTATACAAGACCCTATTGACATGTCAATCATATCCTGATATTTACTAAGTTCACTCGGGCATCTTAAACACATATAAACTTATCTTTACAAATTAGTCCTATTCTTAACTTTCATGCCAATTTGCCACAATTCAATCCACGATCAAGCATATATACACAAATCAAATACATAATAATTAAGACACATTCATACCATATGAACTTACCTAGCCAAAATCGCGAACAAGTTGAATTTGTAAGGATCAATTGATAATTTTGATTTTTCCCCTATTATCTTTGGTTTGATCCAATTCTCGATCTGAATAATTATTTTAAACAATTCATCAACACCAAACATATTATATCATTCAATTATATGCATGAACATATTTAATTCCATTTTTTAAATGTTCCTTAAGTTTTTCATTTTATTCAATTTAGTCCCTAAAATTGAAATAACAATAACTTTTAATTTTGAGCTTCAATTTCAAAATCGATCTCAATTACATCCTTTAGGGACCCTCTGATAGCTATTATTACTGAAATTTCACATAAATTTATATTTTATTCACTTTGGTCCTTTTAAACAAAACTAACAATTAAACTTTACAATCTAGTCATTTTTCACATCTAAGCTTAAAACCTATCAACTTAACACCAATTTATTCAAGAAATCAACAATAAAAAATTTCAAAAACTTTAACTATTTTGCAAATTGGTACATGGGCTAGCTAAATCAAGCTCTCATAACCTAAAAAATATGAAAATTGCAAGAAAAGAACTTGAATTATCTTAACAATTGAGGATCGAATGTATGAATGCTTCTTAAGTTTTAATTTATCTCAAATTCGGTAAGGATGAAAAAGATGACTATTGTTTTCTTGTTTTCCCACTAATTTAATATATATAGTCTAATTAGAATATGATTAAGCTAGGTTAATTAACATAAGTATAACTAGTTTAACTTAATCAATCATTAACATTCCTAAGTGGAATTTTGTAACAGTCCAGTTTAGACCCTAGTCGGAATAGTGGTTTTGGAACCACAAATCTGAGGTCATAAAATTATTTTTATATTACTTTATGTGTTTACAGCATATGAATTAATATGTGTGAAGGTTTCGTGAAACAATTTTATCAATTGGTTGCTTAATTTTGATAAAAGGACTAAATCGCGTAAAGCGTAAAAGTTGAGTTCTATTAGTTAAAGGTGTTAAATAGCTATAGAACTTAAAAGTGAAGGTCCTTATGCGGCAAATAGCCTATTTATGAGTTATTGGATGATAGTGGAGTGGCATTTGGTGTAATTATTAATGTTATTAAAGGTTAAATAAGTAAAAAAGCAATTATATGTTAAATTAAATAAAACAAACAATTTGTATCATCTTTCTTCTTCATTTTTACAATCGAATATGGAAGAGATAAAACCTCCATGGATGCATAACATTCGGCCAAGCTTGCTAGCTAAATTGTAAGTCCGTTTTTGTTCTGTTTTTAATGATTTTTATGTTTTTGGAATCGTTACAGCTTAATCTAGCTAGCCCGTGCCTTCGATTTCAAAATTGTTGAAGTTTGTGAGTTTTTCCATTGATGAGTGTTTGAGTATCTTGATGTTTAATGATAGAAAATAAATCTTTGATGTTAAATTAATGAGTTCTGTTAAGTGAATTTTAGTAAAAATGTCAATTTTGGACTAAATTATGAAATATGAAAATGTTGTGGTAGAAATGTGAAATAAATGAAAAATATGGGCTATTTTGGCAATAAAGAGAATTCAGCTAGCATGGGTATTTAAGTAATTTTGTGAATTTTGTGTATTTGTGTAATAAGGACTAAAGTGCATAAATGTGAAATGTTAGGGGCTAAAATGCAAATTACCTATTTATATGTTCTTGGATGAAAATTTAATGAAATTTTGAATAAGTAAGTTAATTTTAATATTAATTAGATTGGCAAAAGCGGAATTCGGATCTAGATCGAGGGAAAGTCAAAATATCGGATTAGTCGACTTAATTTGTTATTACTACGAACGAGGTAAGTTCATATTTTAATAGACATTACAAAGTCATGTTATAAATTCATATTATTTGTATGATTGAATTCAATGTGAACGGTAATGCAAATGTATGTATTTTTAGTAAGATATATATATGTTATTATGATATTGAATTCTTTGAAAGCAGAACATATGAATACGAGAAAGTTCTGATAATGTGACGACGTCCGAAAAGCCCCGTACGAACCCTAGGAATAGTAGAGGATACATATGTCATGACATAGGATTCGATATATGATTTCGTGTAAGACTACGTCTGGGACGTTGGCAACGATTTGAGATATCGTGTAAGATCGTGTCTAGGACACTGGCATCGATTAGAGATTACGTGTAAGACCATGTCTGGGACATCGGCATCGTATATGATTTAGTGTAAGACCCTATCTGGGACAGTGGCATCGATATTTGATTACATGTAAGACCACGTCAGGGACGTTGGAATTGTACGAACTTTTCGAGCTATCCAAGTATCCTTATTGATTTCGAACGGTTTCACGAGTGTTTCGAGAAATAAGTGATTAAGTGAATGACATTTCGATTCAGGTACGTTGAAATGTATACAAATATTTGATAATGAAAAGTAAGTATATATATGTGTGCAAAGAATGTTATGTGATGTATATGCAAATGAAATGTGAATATGTGCAAATGAAACATGAACAAATGATTAAGATGTGATTTATAAAGTGGCATATGTGAAATTGTCAGATATTATATGAATGAAAGGTGAATTTAGGTATAAATGATGAAATGAGATTCATATGAAAAAGATATATGATTAGATATGCTATTTTCCATAATGTGCTTATTTGGCTATATGAAAGTGTGAATTGAATGATATATGAGAATCGAATTGAATAAACTTGTGAAAGCTAAAGTTAGTTAAGTAAGCAAGTATAATATTGAATGATGATAATTCGATATGAAAACATGTTTTATAATAACATGTTTTATAATTTAGAAAATTTGTGTGAGATAGCATATCATGCTTATGGCATTGTAATGAAATTATTTGTTATGTTAAGTTTATTAAGATATGAGCTTACTAAGCTTTCAAAGCTTACTCTGTGTGTTTTTCCTGTGTTTATAGATTTTCAGATATTGCTCGGGTTGGAAGTCGACGGAGATCGCATGACACTATCTGGCTAATGATTTCGGTATTTATACCCTTTATGACTTGGTTATATGGCATGTATAGGCTATGGTATTTGATATTATGTTTGGAAATGTATTTGGTCATTTGAGATGGTTGATTATGAATGTGGTAGTGGAATTTGGTATATTTTGATGTGCTCCTGAGTGGCTAAAAGAAATGGTCAATTTTGTAAGTTTCATGGTTGATTTGGGAAATTGATGTGATGAGAAATGCTTTGAATTGAAATGGATAAATATGATGTATGAATCACATGTTTTTTATGTGAAGTTGGTACTTTGAATTGGTATGTTTGAGTTGGATTTGTATATGGAAATAAATGATGTTGTTACGGGTCAAATTGTGCATGATTTGGTATGTTTTTGACTGCCTTTGGGACATGAATTGATACTTGTTTGATGCTTATAGGTACGATCCAATTTTGGGTGGCAAATTGGCCTTGCAAATGGCCTATATTTGCCCACACGGTTGAGCACACGGGCGTATGTCTTGACCGTGTCTCTCAAGGTTGCAATTCAAAGCGAGTCGGGTTGCCACATGGGTAAGAAGCACGGGTGTGTGCCAGACCGTGTGACCCATGTCAATGTTGCACATGGGCTGAGACACACGGCCTAGCCACACGGGCATTTTCCCTATTTTGAAAGAAAATTTTCTAAGTTTCGCAAAGCTTCCGTATGAGATCGGTTTAGTCCCGAACCTTCTCTAAAGCATGTTTAAGGTCTCGTAGACCTTCTAAAGAGACTATATGAGTATGAATTATTATGAAATGATGTTGTATGATTGATGTTGTGAAATGAGCCTAAAATGTTCCAATATGTCAGGTAATGCCTCTTAACCCTAGTCCGGCGACGGATACGGGTTAGGGGTGTTACAAATTTGACATCATATTCCACTAGCACATAATATACTATGGTTTAATTGTCATTTTGATCCTTTTTCTATTTAAAAATTTATAGTGATAAAGACCTTTACAATTTAGTCTATGTACCTTAATTAAGCAATTAATAGACAAAATTAAAAGACCAAACTTTAATAAACTATTAGACCAACTAAAACTAGGAATTGTTACATTTTAAATTATATTCACTATTTTAAGTATAAAATATTTATTTTAACAATTAAAATAATTATAAATTAAATAAAATATATTTCAATTTGAGTAACTATAAGTTTTTAATTTATATTGAAATTGAGCTCATCCATATTTTAAATGAGTCAATTAAGTTAAACTTAGGCTATAAATATTCGAGTTTGAACTCAATTCATATTTTAAATAATTTTTATTTAAATCTATTTCTCAATTTTAATATATTTATTTAAATTCTCTTAAATTTTGAAATAACCTTCGATAATCTAACTTTTGAATAGGTTTAATTGTAATGATAGATTCAGTTAGCAGTTACTTGAGTTGTGTTTTTGTGTAATTACGGGTCCGTTTGTTTACATGTAAAAGGTTTTACGGAAAATGTTTTCTACATTTTCCTATGTTTATTTCACAGAAAATAGTTTGGTCAATGGAAAATAACTTATAGGTCAAGGTAAAATAAAACTTTTTCCTGTAAAATAACTTACCCTTTTGAAAAGCGTAAGTTATTTTTTAAAAAAGCTCATCTATAGATAATTTTATTTTTTTATAAAATTAACTTAAATCAAGCTTAATATTATTATATTGATAATAAATTTATTTTATTTTTAAAAATATTTAAAATATTATATTTTCAATATTATTAAACATACATATTTAATTATTTATATTCAGTAATATAATAAATTATTAATATAATTTATTATTTTAATAAATTATTTAATATTTCAATTTTATATTAATAATAAATTTTAAAAACAATAATTTTAAATAATATTATTCACATATTATTGAAAATATTCAATATTAATATTTTAATAATAAATATTTATTACAATTATAAATATATTAATAATAAATGTTTTGTAGTATAAACGTTAAAATATGTCATAAGTCATGTATACTTCATGATTTGTAATTTAGTCTTTGTACTTTTATTTTCAAGAATTTAGTCCGTTTACTTTTCAAATTTGAAAATCAAGTCCAATTGTTGGCATTATTAAATTTTTTGTCAATTTTGTTAATGTCACATTTTAAATAAAAATACTCACTTAGTAGTCATGTAATTAAAAATGACGTTATAATGAATCTGAATTTAACATAATGTTTTTAATATATGCAAAAAAATGTAAAATATAAAATTATAGATAAAAATAAATTTAATTAAACAATGAAAAAATAAGAAAATCTCAGATGTACGTTTGTTTAATTGAAAATAACTTTTATGAAATATTTTTAAGAAATCTACTAAACAACAGAAAATATTTTACATAAATTCATCCAAACACAAAAAATATTAGCTTTTTCAGAAAAGTAAATCATTTTCCAGAAATCATTTTTCGAAAGTCATTTTCAGTGAAACAAATGAAACCTACATTTTATTTTTCTAAAAAGATGTTTATTTAAAAATTGAATTAATGAAATTAGATTCATGAACCGAATCGATTTAACCTATGTCAAAATATTTAAATGGAATGTATCACATGCTATTCAGTAGCACGTGGGCGGCGGATGTTGGGTCAAATAAGATTCAGGGCGAGGTGGTACCCTTTTAAGGGATTGGGAGTTGTTTTCCAAGAGAGAGAAAGAAAACAAATAAGAACAAACAAGCTCAAAACTCGAAACTGAAAACGGGAGACGTTTCTTGGTTGAAATATGAATTATTATATCTTATTATTTATTATTATATTGATTGAAATATGCTCTAATTCTCTATATCTTTTATATGTTTATCCTTGTATTATATTATATAATGTTAAATCATATTATATAATATATATATATCAACTGTTAAACGTGATAATATCATGTAAATTCATTATAATTTATATAATAATAATAGTTATATATGTATTAATATTTTAGTAATAGTTATATAATATATTATTACATTATCATTAAATTTTAATTTTATAGATTTTAATAATTATTATTTGTATATTTATTTTACATATATAATTATAGTATTAAAAATATTTTATATTAAATTTTTAAAAATTATTTCACTTTATAATTTAACATATAAAATTATTATTAATTGCTTTTCATATTAATAAAATTTTAATATAAATATGCAATGCTTATGAATACATTTTCAAAAATAAAGAATTTATTTATTTTTATTTTAAGTAATAACATAAAATTATATTAATTGTTGAAGTCTATTATAGTTGTTTAGTTATAAATTTGGGTTTTAGATCAGATTTATCTTGAGTTCGGATATATTACAAGCTCGGGCTTTCTCAAGTTTGGGTTTTCTAAGTTCAATTTTTTTTTAGCTCGGATCTGCTGTGAGCTCAAATTTTTTTAAATTCAAATCGATATGGACAGACTTTAAGGCTCGGGCTTGTGTTGTGAGCTCTATGCAAACCAAAGAGATAGGCTGGCCTTAGTTTTTGGAATACTAGAAAGATTCATTTTATTGGCGTAGAAAGTGTGGAGACCCAGTCAAAGTCATAGCAAGTTGATTGCTTTATGATACCGTATTATTCATAGTAATGCAGTGGGACGAAAATAGAGTTGTGGAATGCATTACCACTTTATGGTTGGCAAGTTTTATTTTGCCACTTATCTTACTTCACTATATATGTAGAATTTTAAAAATTATTATCCATAAATTTTATATGCATGTATTTACATCTTGCCTTGCTCCATTTTAATTTATTTTTTCTATTATATTTTTATTTTTCTAAATCAAGTAATTAATTAAACATAATTTTTAAAATATATAAACAGAAAGACTAATTTTTGTTTTGCTATAACACATTGTTACATTTTTAATAATTACATACATAACAAAAGTAAAATGATAATTTTATATTGTGGAGTGGAATAATTATCATAACTATATTCCATATTTATTATCAAAATAAAATCTATCCCACCTTGCATCTATTCTGAAAAAAAAACTCCATTTGAAGTGGATCAACTTGGAATCCAGTTTAAGTTTTGGAAAAAGGACTTTACTTGATTGGCAGTTCTGGAGCGTAAAGAAAGCAAAGATCTTGGAAGATGACATCCCTATATACTGTTTCATCCGTAAGTAGTGATCAAGGAATTCCAGTTAGAAACCTTGTGAATTTTGATAGGGAAAATTGTAAAATAGAAGATGCCAATAGGCACCTTAACAGGGATACTTAAATATTTCAATGGTGAATAAGGCCTTTTCTTGTTATTATAAGCTCGTCTGGAAACATACTAGCTGAAGCAAGGTTAGGGTTCAATTAGCTTATGGCCTTATGCCTTATGTACCCAAGCTGAGAATCATAGTGTACAACCAAATCAAGGATCTCAACAAAGCTTTTGACAAACCTTATAAAATGACGATGTTCATTTGGAAGCGGATGACAAATTGCTCCCCTAGTTAAATGGAAATTGCGAAAAGAGTGCCACACTAAATGTGTCTTCTGCAAAGGAGAAGAGGAAGACCTATAATCGCCTTTTATTTTATTTTTTTTACACACATGGGGCGAAACACCACAGGGTTAGAGGATGCCTTGGACTCTATCAATATTTTTTTGCAAATATTGTTTAAAATTTTTGTAGAAAATATTAAATAACGACAGAAGGAGATGAGTCGGAGAAAACTCTAGAGTTAAACGCAAGGAACCAAGAAGGACAAAGAACAACAAATTCGAGCGAATTAAATACTTGCAATTGTTTTTTTACTTTTTCAATTCCTCTTTATTTTATTATTTACCAAATCTGATTTTAATTGCAAGGATTAACTCTTAAAGAGAAGGGGAGAGTAAAATTTAGAAATTATAACTTAGGGTTTAACTATATGAATTTTTTTTCTCTTTGCCATTCTCTGCATAACATATAATAATAATAATAATAATAATAATAATAATAATAATAATAATAATAATAAGGAGGAGGAGAAGGAGGAGGAAATTTCATTAACAATTAGACTAAAATTAAAATTAAATAAGTAAATCAATTTACTCTTAGTTGTCATAAATTACAAAATCACAAGAAAAAAATTGATATTTTGGTCCCTAACGAAATCCTAGTTTCTCCCCTGCACACAAAAAGAAGATTAATGGAAAGTTAAAAAGTCCAAATTTATGGAAGAGGAGAATTATGGAAGAGCCCACTATGTTGGCATGGTTTCCTGGAAGACTGGAAGGGCGTTTATTTTTAGCATTAAAAGCTTAGGGAGTCAATCCATCCTTAGTTTACATAAGTTTTTCAGTGGGGAAAATCATACAGTAGTCAAGTTGATTTTGTTAACAAGGTCCTGCTACTTGCAGAAATCTGGTGCAATTATAAAATTATTGGTAGGTTATTTATAGTTAAACAGTTTAGAAGCCCCTGGAATGCTCACAAAATAGATACAAGGACCGACCAACAGCACAAGGTTAGCAGAATGGAGTAGAGAGAGAGTATCAAAATGGCTTGAGCCTCTTATAAGGGGAGAAAATCACTTTATATGGCCAGGATAGTAGGGGTTGTATTTCGGTAACCTTGCCTGTTTTCTTTCTTTATTGTTTTAATTATTCATGATTATAATCTAAAATTTTTTATTATTCATTTAATATTAAAAATACATTTTATTCTTCACATTTATATTCTTTGATATTAATGATAAATTGACAATATTTTAATTATTAAATAGTACCAAATAGGTCTATTGTATTTGTTGTTGCAATTCTAGGTTGTGCGCATTAATGTAATATGATCATCCCTCTTTCTTCACACACACAATGGAGATTTTAGCTGCTGAAATGGATGCCAAAATCCCACTCATTCCAATATTTCAATGTACATAAATCACTTTTCAGTCGTAGGTTTGGTTTTGGTCTTCAAACACGATTAGACTTTGATCAAGTCAAAAAGGCGACGCAAGTATACCAGAGTTAGATGCCCACGCAACTGAATCTCATCTTCCTTCACACTTTCAACATTAGATAATAAATAAGCATTAAAAACCTGTTAAACATGAGTTGCTTATCACCATTTCAGCATGACTTTGAAGTTTTATCAAATGAGTTGAATTGGACCATTTTTTTTTATTAGGAAAAACTATTTAAGTGTAAGATTAAAATTATCATAACAATTGATAGCTCAATTGCTGTCACAATCCTAGCATTCCTAAACCCAATCTTCCCTTACAATTATAATTAATTGCCTCAACAAACTTATTAGAGAAGACCTCTCTTCCCATCATCAATCAATATAGATGCCAAAAGGTAAATCTAAAAGCAATAGTTGTAATTCAGTAAATACCAAAAAGGGTTAGAATAATGCCCCTCCCCCCCCAAATAGTTCTACTTATCCTTGACAGTAATTCCAAGCTCACCTGCAACAATAACAGTGGTGGCCATATCAAGAAACATCCCATGTTCAACCACACCCGCAATCCTCAAAATAGCATCGCTTGCAACCTGCAAATCCCCCATTTCTTTCTTCAAATACAAATCCACGATGTAATTCCCGTTATCTGTCACAAATGGCTTCCCTTCACCATCATTCCTCAGCTTGGCCACGCAATCCGACCCTTGGAACAACTTTTGGAGCTTATTTGCAGTAAATTTCCAGCAAAAGGGAACGATTTCAACCGGCAAAGCCAAACCGCTCCCTCCCAAATGTTTAACCAATTTGGATTCGTCAACAATACAAACAAATTTCTTGCATGCTCCTTCCACCATTTTCTCTCTTAAAAGCGACCCACCTCTCCCTTTCACCAGATTGAGATGCGGGTCCACTTCATCCGCCCCGTCGATGGCTAAATCAATGGTGGGATAGTTGTCGAGATCTGAAAGTGGGATACGCAAAGAAACAGCTTGTTCCTGCGTTTTCTTCGATGTGGGAATTCCTACGATGTTGCTGAGCTTGCCTTGCCGGAGCAACTCCCCGATTCGATCCACGGCGTGTTTGGCTGTCGAACCCGTGCCCAGACCCAAAACCATACCCGACTCAACGAACTCAACGGCTTTGTAAGCGGCGATTTTTTTCAATTCGTCTTGGGTTAGGATGACGGGTGGGGACATAGGAGGAGACAAAGATAAAGCCTCCATTGAAGCAGCGGTTTCAGACCAAGCAATCGCCATCTTTTGAGGGTTAATAAAGAATAATAGGTTCAAATTTTAAAAAAGAAAAATGAGATGATAAATTGAATCAAAAGAAACGAAAGGCTAAAATTGAATCAGTCAGAAAGGGGGCAAGAAAAAGAGTGGGGTTTCTTATTATTATTCCTTTCTCCGTTTGGGGTACCTTCAGAAACCCAGATATTGGGATGGGGATTAACAGCGTAATGGTGATGAAAGGGACAGGGAAAGGGATAAGGGAAGAGAGGGTATGTGGTGAAGTGAAGAGGAAGAAGAAGATAGGGTTTGCTATTCCGGCAAATAGAGAGAAGGCGGGATAAGTTGTACGCGAAATTAGTGGGCTTTTGTATGCTTCTTATAAAAGAAAATGGAAGGTCCAAAACAAGAGATTTGGCATTAAAAGTTTTTGTTTTTTTGGTGCTATGGTCCCCCCTTTCAGACTCTTTATTCTTTTAATGTCTATATCTTTTGTTTTAGTATGGGTATTATATATATATATATATATTATCAATATTTTCAATATTTTTTTAATAGACATTTATTTATATCATTTCATATATTTTTATATCACGCTAAATTTATTAATATAATTATATTTTTCATACATATAAATTTTAAATTAATTTAATATTATTAAGATATTATTATGAGATATTTTTAAGCGTATATTTAAAAATATATTATATATCTTTCCTATTCTTATATGACTATTGTTGTATACTCTTAAGGTTTATCAATAAGATTAAAAGGATTATCCTATTTTTGTCTTATATCGATCTAAAATAATATATATATTATTATTTATTAAACGGTTGAAAATTCTTAACATAAAATAAATAATTAAAATTATTAATTTACATCATATTTAACATATACGATCTATATGAATAAAATATAAAATATAACTATTAAATTATTAAAATATTAATATAAATCGATGTTAGTAAAAAAAAAAAAAAAAGTAATTTTGAGGGTAAGTAAATAAGCGGGGCGCATGCATGTAAATCTAAAACTGAGATGTGATAGGTGGTTGAATTCATAGGAGGATGATATATATTTATAAAAACTATAAATGATTTGAGGGTATAAATTTAAGTACCAATGGCTAATTGAATTTATGCTAACAAGGCGATGCTCCGCGTAGCATATTCTCTCAACTTTGGATGGATGGATGGATGGATATCTGAGTTTTCATTGTTCATATATTCTCATTGCTTTATTTATTTATTTAGCTTTGCATAATATTCTCTTCTTCTTTTCTGTAATTTCTAAAAATGCTTAATCCATGCACTCTTCTATTCTTTCGTTGGGAGAATAATTCAAAAAACTATAAAGGACTTTTTACTCTCTACAACTCTGCTTCAACTCCCGAGGCCAAGCATTTCCTTCAATAAATTATTCATTTTAAACTCGAAAATTAAGTTTTAAGCCAAAAAAACTTAAATCCATTTATAATATTAAACTTGAATATTTAAGTCTTGAGTTTGATCTAACCCGTTTTAAATTAGTAATATTTTATGTTATGTTATTTTTATATATTATGTAATATATAACATATAAAAATTAAATATTTAGTAATATATAAAACTATATTATTATGATGTAAATATTAAAAATTAGTAAGTGACTATATATAAAATTTTAATAAATAAAATATATAAAATAATTAAATATATATTTTAAAACTTTTAAAAAAATATGAACGGATTTAAAATGAATTTGGGTTAACCATTGATAAATTTAGATGAGTTTAGACAAAATTTTAAACTTATATTCGAATTGAACCAAACTTAAATAAATATAAATTATATTAATATTATGCATAAATCCGACCCGACTTGATGATGAACATCTCTATTTATAGAGAGTGAATCATGTAAAAGGGAATAACGCAACTTTAAATTGAATGGCCTAAAATATTGATATTCATTTCAATGATTCTTCAGGTAAAGGTGATGAGGATGTAGGGATATTGTTTGGAAGTTGCATTCCATTTCATTTAAGAAATGAGAGAAACGTTTAACAAATTCACACAAATTAATTGGAATCTTACATATGATAAATCTTTTGAGTACTGCCACGTCTAAATTTCCATTAAGTGTCAGCATTATTACCATCTATATTTGTTTACGGTTTTGGCTTAAATATTTTAGTTAAGACATTTACATCTTTGAGCTTGGACGCTCTATTAGGTATTTATATTTTTAGTATTGATATTGTTGTTAGTATAAAAGATATAAATTTGAATGTATTGAAATACATTATTCTCTTATTTAAGGGTTGAGAATAGCTACAGTAGTTGTAGACATTATATAAAAAAATGATAAAAACTTAAAATAAAATTAATATTTAAAAAATAGAAAAGTTTTAGTTTTGAATTAAGTAAAATTAAAATCTTATCATTTAATTTAATGTTTAAAATTTAAAAATATAAAATCAATGTTTATCTTTAATTATTTTTATCGCTTTGTTAAATCTTAAAATTTAAATTTCATAGAAATCAAATAATTTTATAGTTTTATAAGAGTAATTGAATGGACCAAAATGGGATTGGTTTTTTTCAACCATAACGTACATCAACCAAAAACAAGGAGGACTGAAACTTGAAACATGATATTTGGAACATATATAGAAACATGGAACTTAGACCTAAACTTCAAGTTTGAATTTGAAACTGTATAAGAATGGAAATGACAAAACTGGACTTTGACTTGGAACAAAGATGGCATACCATAATATCACGTGGAAAGCATGGGGTTTTCCCTTTTTTTCCTTTTTATTTTACGTTTATATTATCAAATACAAAATATAAACCCAAGAAATAGCATTACAAAGCTTCGTAGATAATGTTTCATGTTTGTTAGAAATATGATGTGGATATCATTATATATATTTTCTAATATGGAAATCATTAAAATCAAATAAAATAGGGTAAATCTTAAAATTACACATGAATTTTAATTTTGTAACACTTTCACCCGTATTCGTTGTTCGGAATAGTGCGAGGCATTCTGAGTTTACGATTTTTTTTACTCAATATAACCCATTTATAAATATCTAACTTTTCTTGCAAATTCTAAATGAGACCATTCCAATTCAACATATTTTCAAAATAAATTCATGCGTATTTATAAGATCACATCATCGAATTTGTTAGCCATACTAATGGTGACCTTACATTCATATCATATTAACATTTACTTTATTAGCTTATACATGCCATTTATTTCCAAAATAAAGTTTCTTTAAATACCGAAATCTTGGTGTTGATAGTGTGATGTGTCTCCTACCGAATCCGACCTCTGAACTCTTAACACTACAAAACAGGGAAAAAGGAAATAGGGTAAGCACTTTGTGCTTAGTAAGCTCATGTAACAAGAATTATACTTACCCAATATTTTCAATACAAGCAATAAACATTCATATACTCATTCAATGCATTATTACCCTAACATTCACAAACTCAACATTCAAGTCAGTCCAATAATTTCCATATATCAATAATATAAATACTATGATTGATGAGCTCATCAATATCATGATTTCCATTTTCTTGTTATTTTCCATATTTATCCCGTTGAATTATTGAATTTGATGGATTTTCAGAGGTACACTTTAGTGTACAAATCCGGGTCCGTCAATTCATATTCATGTGCGCACATTTTCATTTCAGAGAGCACACTCCCGCGAACCTCATCTTTACAGCGGGATTATCAGTCCAGGCTAAATCCCCTGTAATATAAACTCATAGAGTATTGTCGGGATTACCAGTCCAGGCTAAATCCCCTGCAACGACAATTACTCTAATGAGCTTGGATCTGAATTACCAGTCCAGGCTAAATTCAGACCCTAATTCGGATTACCGTTAAGGCTAAATCCATTTTCACATATTCTTGGAGGGCTATATCAGGATAGGATCACCCGTCCGGGCTAGATCCTTTTTACCGTCAATTCCTTTTCAGAGATCCATCGAATTTTCCTTTCATTCAACCGAGATTTCTTCCACTTTTTATCAAATATATCAATGTTTCATCAACTTTCATACAATGAACATTGAAATCATATACACATCAATAATATACATTTCAAGCATTTAAGAATATAATACAAGTTACATGAACTTACCTCGATACTTGTTCGTACACAAAAATCTACTAATTCGGGGCTTTTTCCTTTCCTCGATCTAGCTTCGTATTTGAGTTTTTCGGTTCTAAATAAATAAATTCAATCATCAATTCAATACATTTCATGTTCACATGTAGCATTTTCAATAATTCTATTATTATTTTTCGTTCATTCAAAACTCTCTACGAGTCATAGTCACTAAATTATTTTTATCTTGAGCTACAGATCTCTAAATTAGGATCCGTTAATTCCTGAAACTAGACTCACATATCTTCTTTCCATAAAATTTTCAGAATTTTTGATTTAGCCAATAAGTACAGTTTATTCTTTAAATTTACCCCTGTTCTGCTGTTTGACAGTTCTGACCCTTCTTCACTAAAAATTAATTATCTCTTCATACAGGATTCGGATGATACTTCCCTTTATTTCTATTGAAAATAGACTCATTAAGAATTCTAAACATGTAAATTTAAGCCCCTAATTATTTTTATCCAATTTTTGATGATTTTCTAAAATTAAAACAGGGGAACCCGAATTCATTCTGACCTTGTCTCACAAAATTTATTATATCTCATGATTTACATATCTATTGCTTACACCGTTTCTTCTATGAGAAATTAGACTCAATAAGCTTTAATTTCATATTTTGTTCATCTTCTAATTAGATTTCTACAATTTATGGTGATTTTTCAAAGTTAGTCTACTGCTGCTGTCCAAAACTGTTTTAGTGCAAACTGCTTATTACCAATTTCCCCCTAAGCTTTCAATAAATGATAATTTCATCCCTGCTCAATTAACTTCTCAATTGAGCTGATTTCTCTCAATTAAAACTTTATTATATCACTTTAAACTACTTTATAAGCTTTGGAAATCAGAATTTCAGTAATACACTTTAATTCCAAATATTTTCACAATTTAGATCCTAAAAATCAATTTCTATTGGAATTACCTAATAAAATCATCTCATAAACAATTTAAAGCTTAAATTTCATGCTAATTCATCATAAACTTACAGCACTCAACAATGGTAACTTTCAATTTCATCCATGAAATCAAAAACTAATGAATTTAATAGTAGGACCTAGTTGTAAAAGTCTTAAAAACACAAAAATTACAACAAATAGGCAAGGATTAACTTACTTGCAGTAAAAATATGAAAAACCAGCTTAAGGAAACCCTTATATGGTGTTTTTGCTGATGAGAATGCAGAAAAATAAAGAGAAATCTAGATAATTCCACTTTAGTCCTAGCTTTATTAAGTAAATTTTGCAATATTCCAATTTTGCCCTTAATTCTCCTTATTTTCTTGCTGATTTTATACCCTTGCCGTCCAGCCCAAATAGAACTTGGGTCTATTTTCCTTTTAAGCCCTCTTTCTTTTATCATTTAAACTATTTAATCATTTTTCATAATTTTGTATTTGTTACAATTTAGTCCTTTTCATTTAATTACATACTCAAACGTTAAAATTTTCTAATTTAAATTTGAATACCACATTAATAACATTTTATAAATACTTATAAAGATATTTCCTACTCAATTTTATGAGATCAAGGTCTCGATACCTTGTTTTTACCCAATTCCTTCAATAATTCCTTTTTCTAACAACCACTAAATCGGTAAAATTTTTCTATCGATATTTTAATACGATTTCCTATCATATAAATATTCATGCAAAAATATTAAAATAAATTTCTTCTTAAATCGGATTTATGGTTGCGAAACCATTGTTCCGATAACCTTGATTTTAGGCCATTACAAATTTAATATGTAAATTTATACATGACTTTTGATTTGGTGCAATTATATGCATAAAACTTTGATTGTGGTTCAAATGTATGTATGAAACTTTAATTTTAATTCAATCATACACATTTAAAAAAATAAATACATCAATTACTTTTATATTATATTGGATAAATATAATTATATGTGTATTGTTGAATGTTTTTGTATGTCTCCCTTTCAAAAGGGTTAGATTCTTTATTTATATGATATGGTTACTCTTCATGGATGAGATGTCGTAGGTTGGTCCCCATGCATGCCAATACGTACTCTATTCTAGGGTTAACACGTGTTTTCTAGATGTGGGTTTGCCTTCATGGTGGTGCAAACCCACATCGCACAGTCTCATAGAAAGATGCAAACACCTCACGTGCGAACATACAGACTACAGGTTAGGACCCAATCGGGTAACCAGGTAGTAGGTTGGCAATGACGAGTACCATAACAATTTGTCCCCCACCTAGTTCAAAGAAGAGTTATAAAGTGACTCTTTTGAGAACTTGACTTCGTGAGGTGAGAGATTGCTGAAAGAGAAGCTTATGGCATATGTTTTTTTGCTTTAGATTGTCACATACACTTCACCACATGTTGAGGAGTGGGACGGTTACATACAGCTGATTGTGCCTTCATTCTCGAGTACATGAATCGTTAAAAGTGTAAAACTCTTTTAAAAGGAGGTTACCTTAACCCTAAGAATCAAACTATTTAAATTTGAAATTTTTGAGAAGGAACTACTGTTGGGGAGAATAATCGTGTTTCAAATGTGATTTTCTTAAAATTTCCCAATTGTTTTTTGGTCTTTTCTAGGTTTATTCAGTCACAATGGTTAGGGTGAGAGGAAGAGGTTGTGCTATTCAAGTCATCTATGGTGGTTTAAGGAGTGAACCTTCACAACACCGTGAAGTAAATGCTCCGGTAGAGGCGAAAGCTTATGTTTGCACCGCCAAAGAGGTAGAAATGAGTCGTCATTTGGTTGCTCGAGGAATTCTTACCCAAAATTTCCTATGACTTCTCAATCGTTGAAGGGTCAAACCGATTAAGTGACACCACCGATGGAAGTTTTCTGCTTCTCTTACACGTGTTAAAAATGAATTTTCATCTACCACTACACCCCTTCTTCTGCGATCTTTTCGATGAATACATGATAGCTTTGGGGCAGCTATCTGGTTTCTTGTAGTGGGTCGCAATGGCCTATTTCATCGAATGTAGTGTCAAAAGGAAATGCCGTTGATCGCTCTTTTCCAAAATATGTATCAACTCAAAGCGTGCAATCGAGGAGGTTCGGTGGGCTTGTTTTACTTTACTCCTCATGAAGGAGTGGAATCGATCATCTCCAATTGGTCCTCAAACCTTTGCCTACACCGTTGTAAATTCATACGAGTCAAATACAAGTTTGGAAACCAAATGGTCCATATCTAGTAAGAATATGTGCTTGTGAAAATGAGATATTATATTTGAAGTAGGATGGGCTTAATATTATAGGCTTCTTTAAGGTTGCGTAATAGATTTGGAGGAAGTTCTAACTATTAGAAACATGTTTCAGCACTATCTCGTAAATTAGAGCCCTAATAGATGGCAGCCAATTGATGATAACAATGGTGCGGACACCGTGACTATGTTGCTTGTGCAGTTTGCATGGCCACATGAAGGCACTGATTATTTAGGTCATATTCTCTTAGGAAAGAAGGAAGAATCTAAAAATTATTTTTATACCTTTTGTAGATTAAAGCCTCATCTGTGGTCCTCTAAACTTGAAGGGGATCAAGAAAGTGGTGTGAACCCCCTTATGATAACTATTGGCGCTGATAATAAATAGACTTGTTGGTAATGCAGGCACAATTCGCGTTGTCGAAGAGAATTCAAGAGAATCTACAAGTTTATCTAGGGAGATTGACAAATACATGGACGTTCGATCTTTTATGCAAAATGGACATTCTATTTGTCATATCGGTTTCGTATGGGTGTCCAACACGTACATGCCGTAGATATGCCTAGATACGTACGAGACACGTCATAATACATCAAGAGAGATATTAGACACGATCAAGATACCAATGTTAGAAAACGGACACAGACGACTAGTAAACAGATGGAGAAGAAGCAATCAGCTGATGAAGATGAGAAAAGAAGAAACAACCAATTGATGAAGATGAGAATAAAGATGTTGCAATTTCAGCAATGGAAAGAATTAAATAGTTGCATAAAAGAAAATTTGCTAGGGCCGGGGGTTATAAAAAGCCCCCTTTTCATTAAAAGATAGGAGGGTCTTTTTAGTTAATTTGGTTTGGACCATCCAGTTATTTTATTGGGATAATTGCACGAATGATCCTTGTATTTTAGGGTTTGTTCTAATATGATACCTCTATTTTTAAAATGTCTAATTTAATACTTAAAGTTTAATTTATTTTATAGAAATGATACCCAACTTTAACTCAATTTAAAAAATTGATGACATGACACGTTAATTAATAAAATGGTGTCACGTGGTTATGGTTGACTTATTGACTAAGAACTCAATGGCGTTTTAGCATTAAGTCTAAAAAAATATTTTCTTTCTAAAATTTATTTATTTACTCTCTTTTTTCACATTTTCCTCTTGTTTTCTCTTTCTCTTTCTTTTTCCTTTTAATTATTTCTTTTTCACGTTTTTTCTCTTAACTCTCACTTTCTCTCCGAACATACCAAATCGATGACCACTAGTTTCGCCACCTCCACCATCGTCCAGCATCATCAGAAGGCTTCGAACGCATTGAGGTGGAAGGAGACTCGTTGATGGAAGAAGTTCCTAAGCTTCATTTGGATTTTCTATTACGATCCAAATACAAAAATATTTTGGTATTTTAATCGGTTTAGACTAAACAGATCAAAATTTAGTTAAGCATCTCAGCCAATCGTTTTTACTCTCTAGGCTTTTTAATCTTAAAGATTGATTGAAGGTTGGGACCGATGATTTGATAGAGAATGAGATTTTTGAGACTTCCCCCCTTTTAGTTCACTCGAAGGTCACAAGCCTCGACCCATCGTCGTCGATAAGGGCTCCTCGGCGTCCAGTCGACTTGAAAGTAGAACCCTCATCTTCATGGCTCAAACTCAGTCCACTCGCCTCCAATGTCGCCACGATTGAGCACCCATCACTTTGCTTTCCCTTTCCCATCTCATCTTCTACATTTCAGTGGCCTAGACCTTGAGGGGCATCAATGGGTTCAAGTACCAGAGAAGGTGCCACAAGCTATCTCTTGGTTTGGTTACTGATAAGGTTGAGAAGAGGATGAGTTCGAGATTCATTACCAAGAGAAACTGGGCATTGCATTTTGGTTTCCTTATCTATGCCTTCATGGTTTCTTCTTAAGTTGTCTTGCTCTGTTCTTAAGTGCTGAGTCATCACTGATTTGAATACATTTTTCCAGTGTTCTTCAACAAGAATTAATTGCTTTATTTGTATATCTTGGGTTTCTTGAGGTTCAATATTAAATTAAGAGGGTTCCATAGTTCATATTCTTGAGGCTCAACTGATTTTAATAATTTTTTTCAGTGTTGTTTAATGTTTGATTCTCAAGACAGATGAAGGAAATAGAAGCAAATTAGCAGAAAAGAAAAAAAAAAAAAAAAGAAAAGAGTAAAAGAAGCTTCAATTTAAAATGAGAAAAGAAAATTTAAAAATAATCTTATAATATATATATATATATATACTATTTTGAAAGGAATATAATTTATAAAAATATGTTTTAAAATGTTTAAAATTAATTGTGGTAAAATTTTATAAAAAAGAATATATTTTTGGAATAATTTTAAAAATACATTTGGTTTTCTACAAAAAAAGAAAAGAAAAATGAATAATTGCTCATAAGGCCCTCACTTAGTAGGTCAAAGGTCAACAAACAACCACATGGCGACCCCTGATTGGGCAACATGACACATCAACGTAACCTCTAACACGGTTAAGGTAATGAAGTATGAAATTGGACATTTTAGAAGTTGAAATACCACATTAGAAGAAACATCATAGTAGAGTTGCCTTCCTTGCCGTTATCCTTAATTTATTTGGTATAACAAGTTATACATGGGTTATATTTTAAATAAATAAATTATAATATTTGGGTTGAGTTTTTTAACATAAAAAATATTATTTTATCGTCATATCTGTATTTTCATTAAAAAATTTATGACATATCATGTGACATTTATATTGCATGGCGATCGCGTGCTTCATAATCAGTAACAAAGCTTAATTTCTTCTTTTATCTTGAATCAATATATTTATTGATGCAGTGGACTCATTCATAATGAAAATCTGTTGGAGCAGTGTACTCATCTTAATGTCTCAGCTTCGTGATTTGATTACAGTGATATTGTAAACTAAGAAGCAATAAAATTATATAAAGCTTAATGGGGTAATACTTTGGAGGCAGATAGAGATAGAGACGGTGTCATGTGACTGTAAAAGGCGGGTAGGATTAATAAACCGATAGGAAATTACAAATTAGGGTTCTCTTTTGAAAATATTTATTCGTTTTGTCATGGTGAAAACTAATATTGGAAAGCATACGCTACATTGGAAAAGGAAAATGATATCATAAATTTCAGAGATCCATAATTAAAATTTTATTAAAATATTAATTTTATAAAAACAATTATTTTGTAAAAAACCATGGTCAAAATAGTCTATTACACATATAATAGGATCAAAATATGGTTCAAATTATACAAATTTTAAATTTATAAAAATCATAAAATTCTAAAAATAATAACAATGGTAACATTGTAAATTTATAAAAAATATATAAAATATTTTATTACACATATAATATGATCAAAATATCACATATTATTGAGGACTAAAATAATATGTGAATGTATTTGATCAAATTAGTCATTCTACTATTATATGAATTAATTTAATCCTATACTATTAAAAAAATTAAATAAGGCAATTTTCAACAAAATTAACATTTACCGTTTAAAAATGTTATTTATTATTTAGCAGGATCAATATTTTGAAATTTTTTATGGTTCTGCAAATAAAATATTTTATTTGGAATTGAACTACAAACAAAAAAAAAAAATTATGAAAGTTTTGAAATAATAAATGCTAACTATATTATAATTAGCCTTGAATCTTTTTAATAATAGACTAATTAATTTAATCCAATATGTATAAAGCGAGTTGGCAAACAATTTCACCCAAAATAACAGTATGGTTAAACTATACTATTATTCACTAAACAATAGGTAACCTTTTCGTTTTGGTCACTTAATTAAAAAAGTTACAATTTGTCACTGAGTTATTCCAAAGTTTTCATTAAAGTCATTCAACTATTGAAAAGTTTTTATTTAAGTTATTGGCCTATTAAGTGTTTTTTTTTAAAGTTCCATCAGTGAGTTTCAAGCGACGATTAATTCGACGATCGGTACGATGAATTAGTACCCATTGATGAGTAGAATAATATAATTTAGATCCAAGTCAATCTGACAATTAGTATCGGAGATCGAAAAAAAGTTGTTTGAATTTTGATTCGTAGATTTGTGACGTTTAAAGTTGTTTCATAAAATAAAAAAAATAAACTGTAAATGAGAAGTGCAAACAGAAAAAATCATATAAGATCAATTTTAACAGCACAATAACTGAAATAGAAATTTTTAAATAATTAAGTGACCAAGTTATAACTTTTCTAATTAAATCCTATAATTTATTCTTATTAAAAGTTGATTATGGAATGAGATTTGAGTGAGATGAAAAGAGTTGAGAGAGCGTATTAGAATCATCTCAAAGCTGGTTTTATATATGCAATAATTTTGAAGAAATGAGTTCTAAATTAAAAAATTGATATCAAAATAACAACTGATTCACTAAAACCATAGCTAAAGCTGAAGTTATTCATCAATCAGATTGCACCATACCCAAGATGAATCCAAAACTAGGTTACCTAATGACAACCATTTTGTATCAAATCATGTGCCCAATCTTCCAAATACAACCTAACACGTGCATTTCATATTCTGATTAAAATTAAGAAGAAAAAGAATCAGCAAATTAGTGATTTAGAGAACCATTACAACCTTGAATCATTTCATAACAATCCAATACCACACTTAGGCTACCAAATATACAATAATGAAACTACTTAGTTATCCAATTTTTAGTGTTTTTCTATTTTCATCATCCCAGTTTAATCAACCTAAACTCAAAATCTAATTATAATATAAATCAAAACTTTAAAAATTTATCAAATAATATTCAAAAGTCATAAAATAAAATTATTATATCTTCTCTCACTATAAACTCAATCATTTGCCAAAAAAAACCTCATTCATTACTCCTATTCAATATTTAATTGTATAACTCATTTTCTCCAAACCTATGAATACGAGCTCTTATAGCTCATGACGGAATTTTGGCGCTCTTCCTCGACATATTTATTTATTCTCAGCCGTACTTAACTTATTCCACCTTACTAATTATCACTTACCATCATCTACTCCAATCTTTTCTTAGCACTTTCTTTCACCCTCAAACCTCAATGTTTTCATTAAATTTAAACCAATACTTCACTGACTTAAATCCTATATTATATATACCTTACTCAATGTAAAGCTCCGGTCATTATAGGTTTATTTTGTGATGTAAAATACATTCCAGAGTTTACAAAGTTATGAGATTAAATTTTGAAAAAAACTGCCTTATCACCCTAAATTTATCTTTTATATATATATATATATATATATATATATATATATATATATTTGTTGGTGTTGCAGTGAGGTTTATACTTTAGATTTAGGCTAAAATTTTTATACAAAACTTAATAAATCAGAATCTGTCATGTAAATTTATCAAGAATAAAATTAAATGCAAAAAGTACCTAAATCTGTTGATTTCTTGGAATATTCGATTTAGTAACTTTAATCTTCCAAATTAGCACACATGGCATAATAGAAAAATTATGTATGTGTAATTTAGGAAGGGTAACTCTAATATATAACTTTTGCATATTAACCCTAATTTCTAATAAACTCATCATCGCTTAGAAATTAGTTAGTAGTATATCTACACATATTTGACTCAAACTTTATTTAATAACTAAAACCTAATAAAATTTAACTAAATTAAATCATTTTTAATTTGGACTAATATTTTATGAGCATAAATAATAACATGTGATGTAGATTTCCAGTGCATTTGCATCTTCAACTTTAAAGGATGGGCAATAATTTGAGTGCATTTAGATACATTTTCAGAGAGAATTTCAAACAAGTTTGGCTGGAGGGAAGGGGATCCAATTCATGAACTGGACTGTTTCTCTCACCTATATTTTATTTAAATTATTTTTAATATAAATATTTGTTTAGGTAATTCTTACTCATTAGTAGTTAAAATAAATATAGTTTTAATAGTTTTTAACGAGATATTAATTATAGAGTCATTTTAATTTAATGTTATTAATAGCCAATTTATTATTATTATTTCATCAAAATAGTTGTATAATTAAATTTAAACATTTCTCACTATTAATTTTGGACTCACCATCACAATATTCCATCTTATCACTTCAATATCACCATTCTTTACAATTTCACACCAACTATTTTCATTCCTGATCCAATTCCTCCCTTAATATTTCAAATTATTTTCAAGGTGAAGAAGGACCAGTGGGCCTGAACCAAAGCTGACTCTAATATATATTTCGTAAACGTAGCCGAGTCTTCACTTGTGCCGTAGGCCTATAGGAGTAGAGGCCTACATCTGTATTCATATAAATTAAAACTCGGATAATATATTTTTGAATTTGATCTAAACGATGAATTGATAATAAAAATAATATTATATAATTAAATTTAAATCGTATGTGATAATTTGATGGTCAAGAGTATTCATCACCTCAAATGCAGCCTGAATTTAAATTGTATTTATTTTATATTTTTAAAAAATAATTAACCAATTAATGTTTAAATTTTGATTAATTTGAAAATTTGGAGTCGTAATTTTAATAACTTTTAACATCTAACGAAAGGCATTTCTATCATTTTATTTTTCTCTGAGTACACAAAGATATTGCAAAAATCAAAATTTTAGATTCATATCATCCACTTTATGAGTGAGAAAGGATTGAATAAAACGGTGTGTGCGTCATCATGTCACTTTCAATAGATTTATGCCACATCAGCATTTTTATCCTAAATTTTAGCATTTTATCTTGAATTTCAGGATTTTAATTTGGATTTAATTTTTTTCAGGATAGAAATGTTGAAATTCGGGATAAAATGTTGATGTAGTATAAATCTATTGAAAGGAATCTGATGACGATGGTGTCATATTCATTCAACCCTTTCCCTTTATGAGTATTCTTTTTTATAATAGTAATTCAAAATCTTTTTATTGAAAATAAAATAAAAGCAATTTTATGGTAGTTATTTACTAATATTTATCTTAATTGATATTTATACTATAACAAATTTTTAAATAATTAAATTTACTATTAAATTAGGTGTTGTTTGATAAATTGAAAATTAAAGTTTAAAAAGTGTTGAAAAATGAAGTATTAAAAATTTAGGTTCTCAATTTAAGTTATAAAATTTGGTTAATATATTATTTAAAATTAAACACGGAATATAATTAGTTTACTTGATAAACATAAAATTTAAATTATGAAAAAATTATATTACATATTATCTTTAAAATTTAAAATTACACATTATTCTAAGCAAAATCAAAATTTGAAGGTAATGTTTTTATAGGATAATATAATATTAAAATAAAATTGACTTAATTCAAAATATTTTCATTTAGTGATAAGTTTCTCTTATTTACTTATAATTTTTCACATTTTATAGGAAAAATTATCGTGTTGTTTTATGTTGGATTATCAAACATATTTAAAAAGTTAGATCATTGAAATATTAATTTTCGATTGATTTAATTTTTCAACAATTTATCAAATGAAACTTTAGTATGACTATGTGAAATGACACCAAATTTAATGAAACAATTTTTAAAGGAATTCAATAAAATATTTTATAATAGTATAAATTTGTTAAAATTAAAAGTGAATTATATAAATCTCCAAAATTAAAAATTTTATTTTTTACAAAGATTGTTCAAATCTAAACTTTATAAAAGGTAAACATAAGTCACAATTTAGAATTCTTAAGCTTCTAATTTTTACTCAACTTTTAACTTATTTTAAATAATCTTTAATTAATTGTGAATATACAGATGGCATCTGTTGAGAGGTATGGTTGCTTTAACGCTATCTTGAAAATAGAGAAAAGCAGAAAATAGAGAGGAAATTGCTCTATTATTGTATTATGAATGAAGACCTTAATTTTGTTTGTCGAAACTATTTTTTGTTTGAAAAACGGGTCGACTTTAAAAAAAAAGCGTCGGTCGACTTTAGAAAATAACGAATTTTAAGAAAATGGGCTCAAAGAGTCGCCAACAATCTTTTTAAAGAGAAATTTATTTTAATATTTTGCGATTGGGTCATTTTAGAAAATATTTTGGTTGGGTAAAAACAAGGTATCGAGACCTTGATCTCATAAAATTGAGTAGGAAATATTTTATAAGTATTTAGAATTAAAGTGTATTACTGAAATTCTGATTTCCAAAGGTTATAAAGTAGTTTAAAGTGATAGAATAAAGTTTTAATTGAGAGAAATCAGCTCAATTGAGAAGTTAATTGAGCAGGGATGAAATTATCATTTATTGAAAGCTTAGGGGAAATTGGTAATAAGCAGTTTGCACTAAAATAGTTTTGGACAGCAGCAGTAGACTAACTTTGAAAAATCACCATAAATTGTAGAAATCTAATTAGAAGATGAACAAAATATGAAATTAAAGCTTAATAAGTCTAGTTTCTCATAGAAGAAACGGTGTAAGCAATAGATATGTAAATCATGAGATATAATAAATTTTGTGAGACAAGGTCAGAATGAATTCAGGTTCCCTATTTTACTTTAGAAAATCATCAAAATTGGATAAAAATAATTAGGGGCTTAAATTTATATTTTAGAATCATGAATGAGTCTATTTTAATATAAATAGACTAGAACATCATCCGAATCCTGTATGAAGAGATAATTAATTTTTAGTGAAGAAGGGTCAGAACTGTCAAACAGCAGAACAGGGGTGACTTTAAAGAATAAACTGTATTTATTGGCTAAACCAAAAATTCTAAAAATTTTATGAAAAGAAATATATGTGAGTCTAGTTTCAGGGAAAATTAGCGGATCCTAATTTGGAGTTCTGTAGCTCAAGATAAAAATAATTTAGTGACTATGACTCAAGTAGACAGTTTTGAATGAACTAAAAATAATAATAGAATTATTGAAAATGCTACATGTGAACATGAAATGTATTGAATTGATGATTGAATTTATTTATTTAGATCCGGAAAACTCAAATAGAAAGCTAGATCAAGGAAAGGAAAAAGTCCCGGATTAGTAGATTTTGTATACGAACTAGTATCGAGGTAAGTTCATGTAACTTGAATTATCTTCTTAAATGCTTGAAATGTATGTTATTGATATGAATATAATTTGAATGTTCATTGTATGAAGATTGATGAAACATTGATATATTTGATAAAAGGGAAGAAATCGGTTGAATGAAAGGAAAATTCGATGGATCCCCGAAAGGAATTGACGTAAAAGGATCTAGCAGGACGGGTGATCCGATCTTGATATAGCCTCCAGAAGAATATGTGAAAAATAGATTTAGCAGGACGGGTAATCCGAATTAAGGTCTCAATTTAGCTTCGGGTAGTAATTGGATCCAAGCTCATTAGAGTAATTGTCGTTGCGAGTGATTTAGCTTGGGTGGTAATCCAGACAATACTCTATGAGTTTATAACGAGGATTTGCTTTGGTGGTAATCCATTTATAGAGATGAGGTTAGCGAGTGTGCTCTCTGAAATGAAAATGTCGCACATGAATATGAATTGACGGACTCGGATTTGTACACTAAAGTGTGCCTCGAAAATCCATCGAAATTAGAGTAATTCAATGGGATAAATATGGAAATATAACAAAGCGGAAATCATGGTATTGATGAGCTCATCAATCATGGTATATATTATTGATACATGGAAATTATTGGGTGACTTGAATGTTGAGTTTGTGAATGTTAGGGTAATAATGCATTGAATGGATATATGAATATTTATTGCATTGTATTGAAAATGTTAGGTAAGTATAATTCTTGTTACATGGATTTACTAAGCACAAAGTGCTTACCCTTTCCTTTTCCCTGTTTTGTAGTGTTAAGAGCTCGGAGGTCGGATTCGGTAGGAGATACATCACACTATCGGCCTCAAGATTTGGTATATAAAGAAACTTTATTTTGGAAATCAATGGCATGTATAAGCTAATAAAGTAATGTTAATATAAAATGAATGTAAGGTCACCATTGGTATGGCTAGCAAACATTGGCTTGGTATGTGTTGATATTATCTTATAAATATGCATGAATCTATTTTGAAAATATATTGAATTGGATTGGTTGATGTGGATTGGTCTCGGTTTAAAATTTGCGGGAAGGTTAGATATTTATAAAGGGCTATATAAAAAAATCGTAAACTCGGTAATGCCTCATACCTATTCGACAACGAATACGGGTAGGGGTGTTATATTGTTGGTATCGAGCCGAGTTTAGCGGGTTCTAGGACCGACATAGCGAATCTGGATTAGCTATACATGCCATTAAAATTATTTTTGATAGTGTGATATCTCCCGACCATTTAAATTGTGTTTTCCTTATAGTAATGTCATCTGCCGAGCTCAATCTGAAGAAGGTGGGAGTCATGCTCTAAACCGAAAGACAAAGAAGAAGAAACTAGCGATAGAAGGCCCAGTATAGAGGGTCAAGGGAGGAGGCAAAAATAACATTCTTTCAAATGATGAATGAATGGTTTACTCGAGACATAAGAACTAACCCTACGGTCAGAAACTCAAGCTCCCCTCGTTCCTCCACGGTTCGAGATTCCACAGTCACAGTCTTGAATCTGTCGAGAAAAGGAAAGCTCGATTGATAAAATCCAAAAATATGGGTAGAAGAATTTGAGCGGAAGATTGATGATGATCCGAGCAGGTTGAATTTTGGTTAGAGAATACTATTCGGGTTTTGGAAAAATTATCTTGCACACGGAAGAATGTTTAAAATGTGCCGTCTCACGCTAAAAGACACGACTTATCATTGGTGGAATACTAAAGCTTGATTGTTAGAAGAAGAAATTACATGGGAATTCTTCGCATCGAAGTTTAAAAGAAATATATCGATCGAGATTCCTTGATCGAAAAGAAAAGAATTTCTTGAGCTGAAACAGGGCAATAGATCAATATCTGAGTATGAAAGAGAATTTGTTCGGTTGAGTAAATATGCTCGAGAATGGGTACAGTCGGAAGCTGAAATATGCAAACGATTCGAAGAAGGGTTAAATGAAGAAATTAAGCTACTTATCGGAATTCTTGAAATTCGAGAGTTTGCTACATTGGCAGAGCGAGCTTATAAAGCAGAAGAATTGAGCAAAGAAAAGAAACAGGCTGAGAGGGAAGCTCGAATTTTTAGTAAAAGACCAATGGGAAAATTTCAATTTTCTGCTCCAAAGAAATTGAAGAAGTACCAGGATCGTTCTACCTCAACCACTGGGTATTCGAGCAGAGAGCGAGGTTCTCAACGCAATAATCCAAGACCTTCCACTCCATCAGTGACCAGTGTTGGCAGTGTTCATATCCCTAAGCCGAGATGCCAATATTGTAATAAAGCTCATTCTGGTGAATGTCGATTTAAGAGTGGGGCTTGTTACGGATGTGGTTCTTTTGACCATTTCCTCAGAGATTGTCTAGAAAGGGGTGAAAAAGAAGCTAAACAGATATCGAAGCCAAGTAATCCATCTTTGAAGGGTAGACCATCTCGACCATCTGGTAATGTCAGTGGTAGCCGAGGAGCTACAAAAGATACTGCAAGTAGGCTTGAGACACGAGCACCTCCTAGGACATATGTCATTCGTACCAGAGAAGATGCCTCAGCACCCGATGTTATTATTGGTACATTTTCTTTACTTGATACTATATTACTGCATTAATTGATCCCGATTCTATGCATTCATATATATGTGTAAAGCTTGCATGCGATAAAGATTTATCTATTGAACCTACTGAATTTGTGGTTAAAGTCTCGAACCCCTTTGGCCAATCTATTTTGGTGGATAAAATTTGTAAAAATTGTCCACTGATGGTAATAGGTTATTGTTTCCTAGCTGATTTGATGTTATTTCCATTTGATGAGTTTGATGTGATATTGGGCATGGATTGGTTAACTCAGCATGATGCAGTAGTAAACTGTAAACTGAAATATATTGTGTTGAAATGTCGAATGGCGAATTACTCGGGTTAAATCGATCAAGCAGAGGATTATCGATGTGATTTCGTTATTCTTGCCGGAGGTATGTTAAAAGGGTATGATATTTTCTTGCTTATGTACTCGACACCAAGGTATCTCGAGTCAAAGATCTGATGATGCCGATGGTATGCGAATTTTCGATGTGTTTCGGAGGAATTACCAAGGTTGCCACCGAAAGGGAAGTGGAATTCTCTATAGATTTGATTTCGAACTACTCCGATTTCCATAGCTCCGTGTCGGATGGCTCTGCTGAAATTAAAGGAATTAAAGACATAATTACGAGAACTTGTTGATAGAGGTTTTGCCGACCGAGTCATTCACCTTGGTGTGCTCGGTTTTGTTTGTGAAAAAGAAAGCGGGTCTTTGAGATTGTGTATTGATTATCGGTAGCTTAATAAAGTAACTATAAAGAATAAGTACCGTTGCCGGATTGATGATTTATTTGATCACTAAAAGGTGCTACTATATTTTCAAAGATTGATCTCGATCGGGCTACTATCGATTCTGGTAAAGAGGATGTGCCAAAAGCGACTTTGAACTAGGTACGGGCATTATGAGTTTACGGTTATGCCGTTTGGGTGACTAATGCACTGCGATTTATGGATTTGATGAATCGGATATTCGGACCATATTTAGACAGGTTCGTGGTAGTTTTCATTGATGATATTTTGGTCTATTCTAGATGAAGAAGAACATGCGAACATTTGAGAATTGTGATTGCAAATTTTACGAGAGAAGCGGTTATATGCTAAATTCGATAAATGTGAATTTTGGCTTAGAAGTGGGTTTTCTTGGACATATTGTATCTGCTTGAAGGCATTAGGATAGATCCAAGTAAAATCTGACTATTGTCAATTGAGTCCACCAAGAATGTATCTGAAGTTAGAAGTTTCTTGGGTTTAGTGGTTATTACAGAAGATTTGTCAGGGATTTTCTATGATAGCTTCTCAGATGACTCAATTATTGCGAGAAAGATGTAAAGTTTGAGTGGATGATGAATGTCGTGAGTTTCAACCGATTGAAAGATCTACTAACGAAAGCACCAGATTAGTCTGACTGAGCCGGGTAAGGAATTTGTTATTTACAATGATGCCTCATTAAATGGTTTAGGTTGTGTCTTGATGCAAGAAGGTAAAGTAATAGCCTATGCTTCAAGACAACTTAAACCACATGAAAGAAATTACGGTACATGATCTTGAATTATCCGCTATTGTATTTATTTGAAGATATGGCGGCATTACCTATCTGATAAGAAATGTCATATTTATATTGATCATAAAAGCTTGAAATATTTGATGACACGAAAGATTTGAATTTGAGGCAGTGCGGTGGCTTGAATTGATAAAGGACTATGATTTGATTATTGATTACCATCCGGGTAAGGCTACTATTATGGTGATGCTTTGAGTGAAAATCTCTGTTTGCTTTGCGATCTATGAATGCTCAATTGTCTTTGGTTGATGATGGTTCAATCATAGCTGAATTGAGAGCTAAACCAACATTTCTACAGACAAATATGTGAAGCTCGGAAGAATGATTAGAATTCTGAGTTAAACGGGCACAATGTGAGTCAGTGCGATTCGAATTTCAAGTTAGGGTTGATGGTTGTTTATTATTCGGAGATAGGGTATGTGTACCCAAGAATTGAGCTCATCGAGAAGATTTTACGACGGCTCACGGTGGTATTATGTCGTACATCCGGAAGTAATAAAATTTATAATGATTTGAAGAAGATGTCTTGGTGGCCAAGTATGAAACATGATATTTACGAGTTTGTATCAAAATGTTTAATATGTCGACAAGTTAAAGTTGAACATCGGTACCTTCAGGTTACTTGACCAATTACTATCTGGAATGGAAATGGGAAAGAATCACTATGGATTTTGTATCGGAGTTCTTGTTGTCTCAGGAAAAAGATGCCATTTGGGTGATTGTTGACCGATTGAAAAGTCGGTAGCACTTTATTCAGGTACATGTGGATTATTATTTAGATAAACTGGCTGAACTATACATATCTGAGATTGTCAGGCTACATGGAGTGCCTGTCTCCATTATATCAGATAGAGATCCCCGATTTACGTCGCGTTTCTAGGACAAATTGCAAGAAGCTTTGGGTACTCAGTTGTATTTCAGCACTGCATTTCATCCTCAGACAGATGGCCAATCTGAGTGTGTAATTCAAGTATTGGAAGATATGCTCCGATGTTGTATACTAGAGTTTGAAGGTAATTGGGAGAGATATCTACCTTTAATTGAATTTGCTTACAATAACAGTTATCAGTTCAGTATTAAAATGGCTCCCTATGGAGCTTTGTATGGAAGAAAGTGTAGAACATCGTTATATTGGACAGAGCTTAGTGAAACAGAAGAAAAAGTAAAGGTCATTCGGGATAGTTTGAAAGCAGCATCTAATCCTCAAAAATCATATCTTAAATGAAAAGAGATTGAATTTCAGGTGGTGATAAGGTATTCCTGAAAGTGTCTCCTTGGAAGAAAGTTCTCGGTTCGGTCGAAAGGGTAAATTGAGTCCAAGGTTTATCGAGCCATATGAGATCATAGAAAGAATTAGGCCGATTAATTTATCGATTGGCATTACCACGAACTTGATAGAATCCATAATGTCTTTCATGTGTCTATGTTACGGCGTTATCGGTCAGATCCTTCGCATGTTATTTCTCCGATAGAAGTGGAGATTCAACCGGATATGACTTACAATGAAGAACCGGTCAAGATATTGGCACGGGAAACAAAAGAAGTTAGAAATAAAAAAAATAAGCTTGGTAAAAGTATTGTGACAAAAGCACGGGATTGAGGAAGCAACATGGGAACCGGAGGAGGCAATGAGGAAACAATATCCAAACCTCTTTACTGGTAAGATTTTCAAGGACGAAAATCCTTAAAAGGGGAAGAGTTGTAATGGCCTAAATTGAGGTTATCGAACAATGGTTTCGCAACCATAAATCCGATTTAAAGAGAAATTTATTTTAATATTTTTGCATGAATATTTATATGATAGGAAAATCGTATTAAAATATCGATAGAAAATTTTACCGATTTAGTGGTTAGTTAGAAAAAGGATTATTGAAGGAATTGGGTAAAAACAAGGTATCGAGACCTTGATCTCATAAAATTGAGTAGGAAATATTTTTATAAGTATTTATAAAATGTTATTAATGTGGTATTAAAATTTTGTTAGAAAATTGTAACGTTTGAGTATGTAATTAAATGAAAAGGACTAAATTGTAACAAATACAAAATTATGAAAATGATTAAATAGTTTAAATGATAAAAGAAAGAGGGCTTAAAGGAAAATAGACCCAAGGTCTATTTGGGCTGGACAACAAGGGTATGAAATTAGCAAGAAAATAAGGAGAATTAAGGGAAAAATTGGAATATTGCAAAGTTCACTTAATAAAGCTAGGACTAAAGTGGAATTATCTAGATTTCTCTTTATTTTTCTGCATTCTCATCAGAAAAAACACCATAGAAGGGTTTCCTTAAGCTGGTTTTCATGTTTTTACTGCAAGTAAGTTAATCCTTGCTTGTTTCTTGTAATTTTGTGTTTTTAAGACTTTTACAACTAGGTCCTACTATTAAATTCATTAGTTTTTGATTTCATGGATGAAATTGAAAGTTACCATGGTTGAGTGCTGTAAGTTTATGATGAATTAGCATGCTTTAAATTGTTTATGAGATGATTTTATTAGGTAATTCCAATAGAAATTGATTTTAGGATCTAAATTGAAAATATTTGAAATTAAAGTGTATTCTTGAAATTCTGATTTCCAAAGGTTATAAAGTAGTTTAAAGTGATAGAATAAAGTTTTAATTGAGAGAAATCAGCTCAATTGAGAAGTTAATTGAGCGAGGATGAAATTATCATTTATTGAAAGCTTAGGGGAAATTGGTAATAAGCAGTTTGCACTAAAAGCATTTTGGACAGCAGCAGTAGACTAACTTTGAAAAATCACCATAAATTGTAGAAATCAAATTATAAGATGAACAAAATATGAAATTAAAGCTTAATGAGTCTAGTTTCTCATAGAAGAAAGCGGTGTAAGCAATAGATATGTAAATCATGAGATATAATAAATTTTGTGAGACAAGGTCGAGAATGAATTCGGGTTCCCTGTTTTTACTTTAGAAAATCATCAAAAATTGGATAAAAATAATTAGGGCTTAAATGAAAATAAACTAGAACATTATCTGAATCATCGTATGAAGAGATAATTAATTTTAAGTAAAGAAGGGTCGGAAGCATCAAAGCAATGAGAAACAGGGGTGACTTTAAAGAATAAAGCTGTATTTATTGGCTAAACCAAAAATTCTAAAATTTTATGTAAAGAAGATATGTGAGTCTAGTTTCAGGAAAAATTAGCGAATCCTAATTTGGAGTTCTGTAGCTCAAGATAAAAATAATTTAGTGACTATGACTCAAGTAGACAGTTTTGAATGAACTAAAAATAATAATAGAATTATTGAAAATGCTACATGTGAACATGAAATGTATAGAATTGATGATTGAATTTATTTATTTAGATCCGAAAAACTCAAATACAAAGCTAGATCGAGGAAAGGAAAAAGTCCCGGATTAGTAGATTTTGTATCTGAACTAGTATCAAGTAAGTTCATGTAACTTGAATTATTTTCTTAAATGCTTGAAATGTATGTTATTGATGTGAATATAATTTGAATGTTCATTGTATGAAGATTGATGAAACATTGATATATTTGATAAAAGGGAAGAAATCTCGGTTGAATGAAAGGAAAATTTGATGGATCCACGAAAAGGAATTGACGGTAAAAGGATCTAGCAGGACGGGTGATCCTATCTTGATATAGCCCTCCAGAAGAATATGTGGAAAATGAATTTAGCTTGGACGGGTAATCCAATTAGGGTGCGGATTTAGCTTTGGATTAGTAATTAGATCCAAGCTCATTAGAGTAATTGTCGTTGCGAGATTTAGCTTTGGTGGTAATCCGACAACACTCTATGAGTTTACATAATGTGATTTAGCTCGATGGTAATCCATTGTGAGGATGAGGTTCATGAGTGTGCTCTGAAATGAAAATGTGCGCATATGAATATGAATTGACGGACTCAATTTGTACACTAAAGTGTACCTCTGAAAATCCATCGAAATTTCGAGTAATTCAATGGGATAAATATGGAAATATAACAAAAGCGGAAATCATGGTATTGATGAGCTCATCAATCATGGTATATATTATTGATACATGAAAATTATTGGACTGACTTGAATGTTGAGTTTGTGAATGTTAGGGCAATAATGCATTGAATGGATATATGAATATTTATTGCATTGTATTGAAAATGTTAGGCAAGTATAATTCTTGTTACATGGATTTACTAAGCACAAAGTGCTTACCCTGTTTCCTTTTCCCTGTTTTGTAGTGTTAAGAGCTCGGAGGTCGGATTCGGTGGGAGATACATCACACTATCACCTCAAGATTTCAGTATATAAAGAAACTTTATTTTGGAAATCAATCGCATGTATAAGCTAATAAAGTAATGTTAATATAAAATGAATGTAAGGTCAGCCATTGGTATGGCTAGCAAACATTGGCTTGGTATGTGTTGATATTATCTTATAAATATGCATGAATCTATTTTGAAAATATGTTGAATTGGATTGGTTGATGTGGATTGGTCTCGGTTTAAAATTTGCGAGGAAGGTTAGATATTTATAAAGTGGCTATATAAAAAAATCGTAAACTCTGGTAATGCCTTGTACCCTATTCGACAACGAATACGGGTAGGGGAATTGTTACATAGCATAAAATTGGTACCGTATTGATTGATTAATGTCCTTAATATCGAAAATTAGAAAATATTTTAAAATATGAATCTTTAAAAATGTTTGGATAAGTCGCATTGGATATCGAAACTCTCTTGTTCCGAAAAGTTGAAGTACCACATCCAGCACGATTGGATACGATGTTTCAAACTATCGATACCAAGATCATTTCATGATTCCCAAAATTCATGTCTTGCAATTTAAAAAGGGTATTTCACTACTTAGCCAAACTAAAAACCGAAACCCAGCACGATTGAGCACGATTCCTCGAATTTCCAATCATGAAATATTACCTTTATTTAAGAAACCCCGGTCAAACCTCTGAAGGATATTTGGTCATTTGGACGAACAGAAAATCGAGACCCAGCACGATTGGGCACGAATCTCTCAAACTTCCAAACACGAAACATTGCCTCATTTTCAAAAACCCGATCAGAATCTTTAAAGGATATTTTTGGTGATCTAGACGAACGACAAATCGAAACCCAGCACGATTGGGCACGATTTCTCGAACTTTCAAACACTAAATAGTACCTTTGCGAAACCCCTCTTCTATGAATTTGGGTGAAAAAAAGGGTAAAAATGTTAAGATGTAATTCAAAATCATCGATCTACATGAAATAATAAGAACAAGAATACATGAATCATAATAGTGAAATAACAAAACAAAAATAGTAGAAATAATAAAGGTAATATAAATAATGAAAATAGCAACATTAATGTTGACAATAAAAAACAATAATAACCATAGTAACAAAAATAAAAATAATAAATATAACAATAAAAGCGATAATTAATAGTAATACCTATGGATACATAACAATTGAAATATTAAATATTTAAAAGAGGTAAAATATCTATAATTAGAAATAGGTACAAAAAATAGTTTAAAATTAATAATAGATGTATATAATAAATAAAATAATAAAATTAATAAATAAAAATATTAGTAATAAAATAGTATAACGATAAATATAATAATAATAAATATAGTGTAGAATTAATAATATATATATGTAAAATAATAGTGAGGGAAAAAAATGACATGCCAATGATAATAATACAGTAGTACTTAGTAAAACACTAATGATTAAATGGATAATAATAACAAAATAAAAATAAAGAAAAATAATAATAATAAAAGTAATACTAGTAGTAATAGTAAATACAATAACAATAAAGTTTGAAAAAGCAATAGTAATAATAGTCACAATAATAACATCAAAATTAATAAAAGGGTAAAAAAAGGATGAAATTACAATTTGCGCCAGCTAATAGGGACTGAAAATGCAATTATTCCAAGCCCTAAATACTGTGCCTGAATGCGGACCAAATTGAGACACCCCAACAAATTGCTGTGGCTAAATTTAAAAACAATGAAAGATAGTAAATGGGCTATATTGAAGCGGATTAGCAAAAGCAGAAGGATCTGCTATAAATAACCCATTTGATAAAACGCGGATCCTCCATGCGAAGTGGGTCGAATTCGCGCATTTTAAAGCCAAAGCGGCTTGGTTTAATCATTAACCGTGGCACTAAAATGGTGCCGTATCATCTAGGGTATATATTTACCCTTTCCAACAAAAAACCATTTGCTCCTTCATTCTTAAAAAAAATCCATTCTTTCTCTCTGAAGGAATTCTTCTAGGCGACCCACAGTCCGGCGATCCTATAGTAGCTTTAGCCGTGACGCGTCGACCCTTGCACGTGGTGGCTGGAATTTTAAAAACGTAAGTTTTTCTTTTTAATGCTTAAGACCTTAGTGTTTAAAAAACAAAGAGATAAAAGAAGTAAAAAAGAATAGATTTGAAAGTAAAAAATAAAAATAAAAGAGAAACTTTTTCTGGATTTTTGATTCTGAAATCGTAGAAAATATGATGTATTGCTCTTGAATTTGTATCAATCGTCTCAACCAAAAAACCATCCCCCTGTTACAGATTTTCTATTCAGCTTTATAGCCTCAATTACAACTGTTTGTACCGGATATTTGGCACCTCTTTGCAGGTGCACGCGGAGATCATGGAGAATGTGGGATATGCTACGTGGGCATGGTGGATTGCGTGGAAGGCGGCTCTGCTGGTGTGGGAGCGATTGTGGCGCTGGTTACCCTAAAATCCATTAGGGTTTTCTGTTAATGTTTGACAAAATTGGGCCACTTGGGCCTATTGATTTGGGTCAATTTGTATTGGGCTGCTATTGCGCTTTCTTTTGAGTCTGTTTACCTTTCTGTTTTGGTCAATTGGTATTGGGCTAGGGCTAAAATTGGGTCATACATTGTTCATTGTACATCTCGATTATATAGTAGTTGCATACTTGCATAACTGACTTCTTGAGAATTGCTAGCTGTACCAACCTAATTGCTTGAGCTAACTGCTTGAGCTATATCAACAGCTATAACAGACTAACTGCTTAAGCTATACTATTGAACTCTATCATGCACCCATCTTCCCGACAAGGAAGACCTGAAGAAGATGTCGAAACCGAGAAAACAAAGTCATTGACAGTAGCTTGGTGAAGATATCAGGCATTTGATCACAGGCGGGAACCTCACTAACTTGTAGAGAGTCATCAGTGACTTTTCACGAACAAAAAATAGATCTAGCTCTACATGCTTGAACTTAGAGTGTAAAACAAGATTGGCTACAACGGCCACTACACTAGAACTAATGCACCAAACATTCGGAGTATCATCAGATTTAATTTGTAGTTCTTGAAGTAATGATAGCAACCATGTAACCTCATCTGTAGTTGCAGCAAGACTCTTGTATTCTGCCTCATCCGTGGAGCAGACACCACTTGTTGCTTCTTAGAGCACCACGCTACTAGGAGTTTGACCAAAATATACACAGTGTCCGGATGTGGAATGTCGATTGTCAAAATCTAATCCCCAATTGGCATCGGCATACCCAACCAATGACAACCTATCAGACAGACGAAAACCTATCCCAAAATCAAGAGTGCCACATAGAAACGCAAAATACGTTTTAGTGCCACCACATGTGCAGTCGTAGGGTTGTGCATGAATTGGCAGACCCGATTAATGGCATAGGCAATATCTGGCCTGGTCAAAACAATATATTAGAGGGCACCCGTAAGACTTCTATACTCAGTGGGATCCTCCAAACGCTCTCCGTCATTTTTGGACATGGTAGGCGAGTTGACCATCGGTGTATGAACACTCTTTACCGTGGTAATGGAGCAGCAATCAAGAATGTCACGGACATACTTTCGCTGAGAAAGATGTAAACAATTGGAGGACCGAGTCACTTCTATTCCAGAAATAGTAAAGATCACCCATATCCTTAAGCGAGAACTCACTATTTAACAACTGAACAAACCAATTAATACAAGTGAAAAAATTTCCATTGATTATAATATCATCAACATACACAAGTACATAAAGAGTGAAGCCAGATATTACGAAAAATTAGAGATGCATCAGATTTAGAGACAACGAAGCCAACCGAGACAAGAAATTGTGTCAGTTTCTCAAACCAGGCACGAAGAGCCTGACGGAGACCACACAAAGCTGTAACATCCTGAATTGGGGGTTGTCTGAAATTTAATTATTTTCATGTGATTGCTTGAAAAGAAATGAATACTATGTTTGCTAGACATGTTTTAGGGTCTAGTCATAACCCTGAACTAGGTCGGACTTAGGGCTGAAATTTCTTTTTAAGTGCTTAAAAGGAAGGAATTAGGTGAGATAGGGGTTAAGTAAAATTCCGGGAGAAGCATGACACAAAGAATTAATTGGCAAAGTGGCTTTCATGCGCCACTTAAGGGCTTAGAGGTGACGACTGGGAAGGTCTTGGGTTCGAATCTTGGGAATTATAAGGGGCATGTATTTTATTTTTTAGGCTTTTTGGCGTTAAAAGAAAGGGGGCCGAGTTAGAAGGCTTTAAAAGATTTTTGTGGGTGAGTTTGGGCATGAAAGTCGATTTGGAAGAGTGGCTTGGGGCGTTGAAAGGGGCTGCGGCAGTTTGCTCCTTTAGGTCCCATGTTCGAACCAAGGGAGCAGCAGTTGGTTTTATTTTTTTTATGCAAGCTAGCGTTAGGGGGGAGTAATGGCTTGATTTTGGACTCTTAAGGTGATAAGGATAAACATTGTTTTCCTTTTAATTTTAATTTGGGAAGAGTGGTGTTGTTAGTTTATTCTTCTTTTATTTTGAAGGGGGTAGCTAGGAGATAAAATGGAAGATAAATCTTGCTTTATCTTTTGATAATTAAAAGCCAAAATTATCACAAAAGGAAGGGAGATGGCCGAATATAAGACTCCTTGGGGGGCTATCCACAATCGATTTTATCACTAGGGAGGTGCCAAAATTCATCAAAACTATTTCTTTTTCTTGTTCGGCGAAATCTCCCTAGACACCTTGCCAAGATTCTTCAAAATTCTTAGCTTCTTTTCCTTTTACTTGGCCAAACCTACCCCCTCTTCTACCCAAAATTTCACCCTCCATTTGTGTTGCTAGCCGAATATCCCCTACCACAAAGGGCATAAGCCGAATCCCCCTAAGGTAAGGTGCTGTCGATTTCAAAGGGTGGTAAGTGTGTTACTCTAACATTGACTTCTTTTCTTTTCCTTTTGTGTCTTTGAAAGCTTGAGAAACAAGCCTTGGTAAGTTGGTGAATGTGGTCATGGTTCTAATGGTGTGCGTTTTGTGTGTAGATAACGTTAAGGTACATTGAGGAGCCTATCGGGTTTGATTTTTCAAGGTAAGGCTTATACATCATTGACCAAGGGCCATTTGTTGAGAATTAGTGCCTAAAGTTGAAACTAACATGTGCCATATAAGGATTCAACGATTTAGGAATAAATAAACTTGAGTTTGTTTGGAAACCAAATCCGTTTAAGGTAAGTCATAAATGAGCCTTTGGTATTAAGTTGTTATGGCGAATAGGCTATGTCACTAACCTTGTTGTTGGCGAATATAGGGTCAAGGATCTAGCAAGTAGATCGGATCTTGGGATCTAGGAATTTCGTTAGTGTGGTGTGTAAACTCTTACACACTTTATTAGCATAAATATTTATTATGTTGTTGTATAACCTTTTGTGTTGTAACTTAGCCTTGTGGGCATAAGCATGGATTTCGAGTAAGTCCCATTACATGATCTATGATGTATGTGTATGCCATCATATCTTTGTCGAATGCTATGCTATACATAAATGCATGATATATGGGATTATGATATTTGTTATGTAAGCATGATGATGGTGGGATTGATGAGAGGTGGGGATGATCTCTATGGATCTGTCACGGTGGCTTTGACCACAAGATGGGTTGGCCCATCAGATTAATTGTGACTTGGTCACCGGTGGTTTTGACCACAGTTGATAAATCGTGACTAAATCCCGGTGGTTTGGTACCACCGATGGTTTTGACCACATTATGATAATTGTGACCTATGGTCATCGATGGTTTTGACCACACGATGGGTTGGCCCATCATTTGATTTGTGACTCTAGTCACGATGGTTTTGACCACGGTGGTTTTGACCACGGGGTAGTTAAAGGATGCAGGATGGTTAGTGGGGTTGCATATTCTTGATAAATTGTGTATGAGTTGCATTTCGGGTGGGGATTTACATGAGTCTTGGTGACTCACCCTTCCCAAATTATTTTGCGAGATGAGTAGATCGCGGAGATGGGCTAGGAGAGGACTCGAGGCGCCATGCTTGTTCCTTAGTTTTTGGAATTTTATTTGATTACATTCATGTTTATTTACTTTCTACATTTTAATTTGGGTTGTAATAAGGCCGCTAATTATTATTTGGATGTTTTAATTAGTTGTTTTAATTTACTTATACTATATTACAAAATGAAATTATAAATGTTAAGTAAATCGGTTAAAAACAACATTTTCAAATTAAGTAACTTTTACGAGTTTTCAAAGATGTTACCATCGGGTAACAAAATACACCAAGTCAACTATAACCTTGGCGAATTTAAAATTTTACATGATCAAAGCGTTTTCAAAGGGTTTATCAACACAACAATGTTTATAAAATAATCCCAACTAAGTTTTATCAAACCCTATTTTAATACCTTAGCCATATTTTAACAAGTTTTCACGAGACACTCAAAATGTTTCAAATCATTTTACTCGTGACATACCGGATCGGTCGGGACTCATGGGTAGGGTTTGGGGTGTTACATTTATAGTATCGAGCAGGTTCAAAACTTCATTTGTGGGGCCCAAGGCCCAAAATGTTTTGTTTTGTTAGTAGGCCTTATTAGAATGTTTTGGGAAATTGTTTATGGTTGAACGACATGGCACCGAAGTCTCAAGCACCTATCCACCCGGTAAGTAATTCTATCTATTTTTGTGAATACTTGATAGGGGTAGAAGGGTAAATTGGGGCGTAGACTATTAGAATAAGGAATTGTTGAACCACAGGGTTAGCGAACCCCAACAAACAATGCATAAGATTTAATAATTCCTAAACAACCACATGAGTTGTCCTTGAGCAAGGGATATGGCAATCGTTATCGCATGTCTAGGATTGGATTCGGTGGGAGCACGGTATTTAAGCGATCTAGTGACTCACCTCCTACTCACTTGAATCCTACAGTGCATAGTAACGGTTTATCTGGTACGAGACGATGTGCTCACAGGCTAAACTTGATAACTAAAACCCGAAAGGGACTAGCCGTTTTGTTTTGAAGTAATTAAACCTTGGTTTAAAAAAAATAACCAAAATACCCCTGGTTTGTAAACTACCAAAATACCCTCCGTATGAAAAATTTCCAAATAAATTTTTTTTTTCAAAATATCCTTCTTTTATGAAATCAATTAGAACCAAATTTTGGAAATCTTGTTATTTTACTAAAATACCCTTAGTGGTAAAATTACAAAATTGCCCCTAACCAACAAAATTACCGAATGATTACGATTTTCAAAATTTTGCAACATCAACATTGCGGAAAATGCAACTCTCAAAAGAACCCTCAAAGTTTTACAACTTTTGAAATATCTGGATTTATTAAATTCTACAAATTCACCCTGATTTGTGAAAAATTATCGAAATACCCCTGAGGTCTAAAATTGCCGAAATACCCTCGGTTTTTAATATTTATTCAAAATACCTCGATAATTTAAAAGTTCCAAAAGCCTTTTGACAAAATCATTCGAGAACTTTTTGAAAAATTATAAAATACCCTACTGGGACAATTGGCGAAAATACCCACAGGATAGGGCAGACGACGGGAATATCTGTTGAGTGAATATGAATAGGAGATACTAAGGAATGGATGTATTTTTCTGTGAATTAGGATAGAAAACTTGAACTTTGATTGATCGAAAGAACCCCTATTAAGCTCTCTTCATAAAAATTTCTTCGTGGATAACTAGTGAAATAAGTACTAATGCATAAAATTCTTAATCAGATAAATGTAAACGAGAATAATGAGTACAAGAGGTCGTGGACATCAGTCGCATGGTCGCGGTAGAGGTAGGATGACCTTGTCGAACCGGCGAGGTGCAGTCATGGAGTGCAGAAATGAGATGTCGGATCTGTCGACGATGAAAACTGAATTTTAAGATCAGATCGGTGGTAATGATGTAGTATCTCAAGTTATATTACGAGTATTGGAGCGAGTTATCGAAGCGGTGGTGCAGGAGGGCAAGTAAATTCGTGGTTGAGCGACTGGGCTATGCAGGCGGAGGTGTTTAGAGGAGTTTACTGAGTGGCACCAGTCGGTGGAATATTGGTTAGAATCTACGGAAAGGATCATGGGTGACACGGATTTCTGGTGAGGAAAAGTTGAAGGTATCATCTCTGCTTGGGATGAGTCATATCGGTGGTGGCTCACCATAAGGGATGGAAGCGATGGCGGAGGATCTCACATGGGAATTCTTTAAGGCCGCCTATCAAAAGAAACACATGAACCGTTATGTGGATCTTGCATGAAAGCTTTCTTGAACTGGTTCGGGGTAATAAGACGATGGCAGTATGAGGTGAATTTCTCCGATTAGTGGGTATGCTTTCGTGGTATTGTGGGTGTGCAGAGCATGAGCAATGTGTTAGATTCGAGGATGGGTGAGAGATGAGATGAGGATGATGATAGCTCCACAGCGAGGAGCAGGAGTTCTTGTCCTAGTGGAGAAGTCTAAGGTTCTTGAAGGGTAAGGCGATCGGTTAGGCGTGTCGGGATAGGAGCTGGAATAAGAGGAGCTCCGGATCTTCAAAGTTTTACGGTAATCGACAAAAAGAGGGCGAAGTTTGGTGGGTCGAGATCAAGGCTGCTGGGCACTGCTGCCAATCCTCGATAAGCATACGGTGTGCTCGGTGTGGAAAATCCCACGGAAGAGTGTTGGAATGGTAATCACGGATGCTTGAGTGTGGGTCCATGGAACATCGAGTTAGGGTATCGAAAAAAGACTGACTAGGCGAGATCGGAGGGTCGGGGATCGTGCAAGAATAGAAAGGATAACCAACGACCTCAGGAGGTCGTGGTGCGAGGAAGAGGAGGTAATGGTCTTGACAGAGGTCGTGGGGCACGCGAAGGGAGAATGCAGGTGAATGCGAGGCTAAACAACTTTGGTTTGGTCTATCTGCATGAGGCGTCGGGGAGGAGGCGATGCAGACGTCGTCATAAGGTATGTTCTTGATCTTTGGTGTACCTATAGTACTTTGATTGACATTGGCTCAACCCACTCGTACATTGCTAGTAGCGTGGTGGAAATTACGCATTTAGACTACGAGCTTACTTCAGGAAGATGGTATATTAAGCCCTTTAGGTCACTACAGCAGAAGTAAGTAAACTCTATAAGGGACGTACCCTAGAACTCCGAGGGTCATGTTCTTGGTCGACTTGATGGAACTACTGTTAGAGTTCGACCTAATCCTCGGGATGGATTGGCTAGTAAAGTGTCGGGCTAGCTTTGGATTGCATGACTAAGCGCATAGTAATAAAGACCAAGTGGAAGGTGATGAGGTGGTGCTGATAGGTAAAGGAGATTACCTATCTAGTGGGTTTACGCATTGAAGGCAAAAAGATGGTGAGGAAGGGTTGTGAAGCATATGTGGTGCATATACGTGCTTTGAAAGCTAAGGATGTTCTTGTGAGAGATGTCAGGACCGTAAGGGACTATGTTGATGTGTTTCGGAGGAACTTACGGGTCTACCTCAGGATAGTGAGGTTGAATTTGGTATAGATCATTACCCGAGCTGGCGCCGTATCCATAGCTCAAATGTCGAATGGCGCAAGAAAGAATTGGTAGAGTTGAAGCGCAAATTCGGGAATTGTTGGATAGAGGGTTCATCAGACTAAGTGTATCGCCTTGGGGAGCTCCAGTGCTTTTTGTCAAGAAGAAGGATGGGACAATGAGGATGTGTATAGACTATCGGCGGTGAACAAGTTGACAATAAAACCGGTATCCTTTGCCGGGATTGACGATCATTCGATCAACTCAAAGGAGCATCGGTGTTCTCTAAGATTGACCTTAGGTCAAGGTACCATCGACTTAAGGTGAAGGGTGATGTCCATAAAGCGACATTAAGTACTCGGTATGGGCACTCTGAGTTTACGGTAATGCCTTTTGGTTTAACGAATGCTGCAAACAGCGTTTATGGACATGATGAACGGGTTTCCAACCTATCTAGACCGGTTCATCATGGTGTTCATAAACGACATTTAGTGTACTTTCGAAGTGCGAGGAGGAGCATGGCGCACATCTTCATATGGTTACGCAAGTTCTAAGGAAGAAATAGTTGTGCGCCAAATTCAAGAAGTGTGAGTTACGGCTCAAGGAGGTAACTTTTCTAGGGCATGTTGTTTTATTTGAGGAATCGGGTGGATCCCGTAAGATTGAGGCGATTTTGGAGTGGAAACCACCCAAGCACATATACGAAAATTCGAGTTTTTGGGGTTGGCGAGGATATTATAGGAGATTTGTGGAAAATTTCTCATAATGTGACCTTTGATGACTAAGCTATTTGAGAAAAGGAGTTTCGTTTGTGTGGTCTAAGAAGCGCAAGAGAGTTTCGATAGTGAAGAGGATCTTGTGAAGCACCAGTCTTAATTGACTGAGGCGAGAAGGAGTTCACTTGTATATTGCGATGCATCGCATCTTGGTTTAAGTGTGTATTGATGCAAGAGGGAAGGTGGTCGCTTATGCGTCCACGACGATTGAGGCCTCACGAAGTTAACTATCAGACACATGATTTAGAATTGGGCTGCGGTAGTTTTGCCTTGAAGATTTAGAGGCACTATCATGCGGGAGAAGTCGGTAGTGTATCGGATCACAGAAGTCAAGTACCTCTCGACTCGAAAGATTTAAATCTGAGGCGTGGAGGTGGATTGAGTTGTTGAAGGACTATTGCTCAATCGAATACCATCCGGGAAGGCTAATGTGGTAGGCGATGCATTGAGCGAAAGGTGGTAGCGGTTCTGACAATGTTTGCTCACCTAAGTCTCTATGAGGATGGGAGCCTTTTAGCGAGTTGCAAGTGAAGTTGTCTTGGATTGATGAGGTCAAAGAAAAGCGATAATGAAATGAAACTTTTGTGTACTCGGAGGTTGCAAGTATTGAATGGCGAGGCCAAGGTTTCAACTTGGATGGTGACGGTGTTGTACTTCGGGGAGAGTATGCATGCCTAAGGATGATGATTTGAAGCGTGAATCCTTAAAAAGCTTATAGCGATCCGTATGCTATGCAGGGAAGCGACAAGATGTATCGGGATTTAAGGGAAGCGATTTTGGTGGCCGGTCTTAAGCGAAATAGCAGAGTTGGTGGGCAAGTGTCGACATGCCCGACAAGTTAAGGTGACATCAATTCCCATCGTACATTCTGATAGGTAAAGATCCCATGGAAGTGGGAGGAATTACTATGGATTTAAATAAGTGGGCTTCTCCTTACGCATGATGAAAAGATGTAGTTTGGGTGATAGTAGACCAGATTGACTAAGTCAGCCCATTTCATCTGGTGAGGTTGACTACTCGCTTCAAGGTTAGCCAAGTGTATATAGCGAGATAGTGCGGTTGCATGTATCTGGTGTCCATTATCTCGGATCGGAATCCGGTTCACGTCGAGATTTTGGAAGGCTTTACATCGGAGTTAGGCGCAGTTGAATTTAATACGACTTTTCACCCTGATCGATGGACAATCGAGAGGTAATCTAAGTGTTGGAAGATATGTAAAGGGTGTGTTTTGGACTTAGTGGTAATTGGGAGGAGTACCTACCCTTGGCGAGAATTCGCTTATAACAATAGTTATCAGCGAGTATTGGATAACCGTGTATGTGTATGGTCGAAATAAGTACTCCTACATGTTGGGCGGAACTAGGAGAGCGTCGGATGTTGGGTTCGAGTTAGTAGCGGAGCGGAGGATAAGGTTAGAGTAATTCTAGATAGTCTTAAGGAGGCATCAGACGGAGAAATCCTCGCCAATCTTAAGCCGAGAGGTTGAATATCGATGGGTGATAGGGTCTTCTTGAAGGTATCACCACGGAAGAAGTCTTGAAGTTTGGTGGGAAGGGCAAGCTAAACCCTAGATTCATCGGACCATACGGTGTTGAAGCGTGTGGGGCCGGTAGCTTACAAACTTGAGTTACCCGTGAATTGAGCGGATACATGGCGTCTTCCATGTTTCGATCTTTGGCGCTATCGATCGGATCCTCGCACGTAGTGTCGGTCTCGAAATTGAAGTGAATTCGGACTTGTCTTCGAAGAGGAGCGTACAAATCACGGATCGAGATGTCAAAGTTTTGAGGAGGAAGTCGATTGCCTTTGGTAAAGGTGTTATGGCGAATCATAGTGCGGAGGCCACATGGGAACACGGGGATGTGATCGGCTGACAATACCCCAACTTTTCGATTCGGGTAATTTGAGTAGAAATTCTTTTTAAGGGTAGAAGCGTAACATCTGAATTGGGGTTGTCGAAATTTAATTATTTTCATGTGATTGCTTGAAAAGAAATGAATACTATGTTTGCTAGACATGTTTTAGGGTCTAGTCATAACCCCGAACTAGGTCAGACTTAGGGCTGAAATTTCTTTTTAAGTGCTTAAAAGGAAGGAATTAGGTGAGATAGGGGTTAAGTAAAATTTCGGGAGAAGCATGACACAAAGAATTAATTGGCAAAGTGGCTTTCATGCGCCACTTAAGGGCTTAGAGGTGACGTGGCGGGTCTTGGGTTGAATCTTGGGAGTTACAAGGGGATGTGTTTTATTTTTTAGGCTTTTTGGCGTTAAAGGAAAGGGTAGAGTTAGAAGGCTTTAAAAGATTTTGTGGGTGAGTTTAGGCATGAAAATCGATTTGGAAGAGTGGCTTGAGGCGTTGAAAAGAGTGGCGGTTTGCTCCTTTAGGTCCCATGTTGAACAAGGAGCAAAGATTGGTTTTATTTTTTTATGCAAAATTTGGCGTTAGGGGAGTAATGGCTTGATTTTGGTCTCTTAAGGTGATAAGGATAAACATTGTTTTCCTTTTAATTTTAACTAGGAAGAGTGGTGTTGTTAGTTTATTCTTCTTTTATTTTGAAGGGGTAGCTAGGAGATAAAATGGAAGATAAATCTTGCTTTATCTTTTGATAATTAAAAGCCAAAATTATCACAAAAGGAAGGAGATGGCGAATATAGGACTCCTTGAGTCATCCTGTCGGTTTATCACTAGGGAGGTGCAAAAATTCATCAAAAGCTGTTTCTTTTCTTGTTCTTGGCGAAATCTCCTAGACACCTTGCCAAGATTCTTCAAAATTCTTAGCTTCTTTTCCTTTTACTTGGTAGAACCTACCCCCTCTTTACCCAAAATTTCACCCTCCATTTGTGTTGCTAGCGAATATCCCCTACCACAAAGGGTATAAGCGAATCCCCCTAAGGTAAAGTCTTGTCGATTTCAAAGGGTGGTAAGGGTGTTACTCTAACATTCAATTCTTTTCTTTTCCTTTTGTGTCTTGAAAGCTTAAGAAACAAGCCTTGGTAAGTTATTTGATGTGGTCATGGTTCTAATGGTGTACGTTTGTGTGTAGATAACATTAAGGTACATTGAGGGAGCCTATCGGATTTGATTTTTCAAGGTAAAACTTATACATCATTCGCCAAGGGCCATTTGTTGAGAATTAGTGCCTAAAGTTGAAACTAACATGTGCCATATAAAGTTCAACGATTTTGGGAATAAGTCTCGACTTGAGGTTTGTTTGGAAACCAAATCCGTTTAAGGTAAGTCATAAATGAGCCTTTGGTATTAAGTTGTTATGGTAGAATAGGCTATGTCACTAACCTTGTTGTTGGTGAATATAGGGTCAGGATCTAGCATCGTAGATCGGATCTTGGGATCTAGGAATTTCGTTAGTAACGGTGTGTAAACTCTTACACACTTTATTAGCATAAATTATTTATTATGTTGTTGTATAACCTTTTGTGTTGTAACTTAGCCTTGTGGGCATAAGCATGGGTTTGGGTAAGTCCCTATTACATGATCTATGATGTATGTGTATGCCATCATATCTTTGTCGAATGCTATGCTATACATAAATGCATGATATATGGGATTATGATATTTGTTATGTAAGCATGATGATGGTGGGATTGATGAGAGGAGGGATGATCTCATGGATTTGTCACGGTGGTTTTGACCACAAGATGGGTTAGCCCCATGATTAATTGTGACTTGGTCACGGTGGTTTTGACCACACCATTGATAAATCGTGATTAAGTCCCGGTGGTTTGGTACCACGGTGGTTTTGACCACATTATGATAATTGTGACCTATGGTCATCGGTGGTTTTGACCACACGATGGGTTAGCCCGTCATTTGATTTGTGACTCTAGTCACGGTGGTTTTGACCACCGGTGGTTTTGACCACGGGGTAGTTAAAGAATGCGGATGGTTCGTGGGGTTGCATGTTTGCATATTCTTGATAAATTGTGTATGAGTTGCATTTACGGGTGGGGATTTACACTTTGAGTCTTGGTGACTCACCCTTCCCAAATTATTTTGCGAGATGAGTAGATCAGCGGAGATGGGTAGGAGAGGACTCGAAGCCATGCTTATTCATAGTTTTGGAATTTTATTTGATTACATTCATGTTTATTTACTTTCTACATTTTAATTTGGGTTGTAATAAGGCCGCTAATTATTATTTGGATGTTTTAATTAGTTGTTTTAATTTACTTATACTATATTACAAAATGAAATTATAAATGTTAAGTAAATCGGTTAAAAGCAACATTTTCAAATTAAGTAACTTTTACGAGTTTTCAAAGATGTTACCATCGGGTAACAAAATACACCAAGTCAACTATAACCTTGGCAATTTAAAATTTTACATGATCAAACGTTTTCAAAGGGTTTATCAACACAACCATGTTTATAAAATAATCCCAAGCGAGTTTTATCAAACCTGTTTTAATACCTTAGCCATATTTTTAACAAGTTTTCACGGACACTCAAAATGTTTCAAATCATTTTACTCGTGACATATCGGATCGAATTCGGGACTCATGGGTAGGGTTTGGGGTGTTACAAAAGCTTTCTTTAGCCGACATATAAAGGGTTTACATATGAATCAAACTGTTCATATCCCGGAGGTTGATGCATGAAAACCTCAGTATCAAGATCCTCATTTAAAAAGGTATTTTTCACATCAACTTACCTCAGTAGCCACCCTTTGGAGACGTCGATTGACAAAATAACACGAATAGTGGCAGGTTTTACTATTGGGCTGAAAGTTTCCTTGAAATCACACCCAGGAACTTGAGAGCAACCCTTCGCAACTAGCTGAGCCTTTCATAGGGCAACGGTACCATCAAAATTCTTCTTGATCTTGAAAAGCCACTTACATTCGATGTCCTTGCAGTTAGGTGGTCGGGAAACAAACTCCCATGTAGAGTTGCGAATCAGGGCATCATATTCAGCTTGAGCTGCCTCACGCCACTCAGAAGTAGAAAATGCTTCCTTAATTGTAGAAGGTTCCACCGCTTCAACATTCAGAGCTTTAGGTTTAAAAATACCCGCCTTCGATCGAGTCACCATCAGGTGATTATTGATTATGGGCATAGCACGGGTTTGATCATCAGAAGCAGACTCACAACCTTTAGTAGACCGGGTCTTACCATCACCAAGCACAGACGAACTATGTGGGTCATGATTAGACCCAATCCCACACTGAGATGCGGTAGAAGTAGACGTTACTTGGTAGTCAACTGATTAAGACATTGACGGAGACGGTTGAATAGAAAGGGCTCTGAAGGCCAAGAAGAAATGTGTCGAACTAACTAAATGAATGTTGAGATAGACTGACCATGACCTGGTGGTATCTCTTCAGAAGCAGACTCAGTTGAGAGAAACCGGTTCTCATCAAACACAACATGCCGTGATACAATAATCTTTCCATTCAGTAGAAGACACTGGTACCCTTTGTGTTGAGCACTATAACCCAAGAAGGTAGATGATTGAGAGTAAAAATCCAACTTATGTGCCATAAACGGTCGTAAATACGGAAAGCAACAACATCCGAATACTCTCAGATGATCATAAGTGGGTTCGCATCTATAGAGAGCTTGAAACAGAGTTTGTCCTTTTAAAATTGGAGTTGGAAGTCGAATGATGAGGTGAACTGCACAGCAAAAAGCATAGCCTCAGTATTCCATAGATAGATTCGCTTGAGCCAAAAGAGTGATGCCCATGTCAACAATGTGTTGGTGCTTGCGCTCAGCCACTCCGTTCTGTTCGAAAGTATGTGGACATGTCAGTCGATGAATAATCCATTGTGAAGCTACAACAGACGTGAAGGCTCGGTACTCTTCGCCCTAATCACTCTAAAACTGTTTAATAGTCTTTCCAAACGAGTTTTAACGAGTTGCTTGAACTGAACAAAACACTGCACAGCCTGAGACTTTTGGTGAAGTAGATATATCCATGTAAACTGAGTGCAAATATCAATAAACGATACATAGTACCAATTATTACCACATGTAACAGATGCAAGACCCAGAGATCAGAGACAACTAAAGTAAAATGATCACTATATTCCGTAGTGAAAACAGGAAATGGCAGTTTATGAGACTTTTCTTTTTGACATGCAGTACATATAGCATCACAACAATATTTATTTGAGGTAATACTACATTTGTCTAACACAGATTTAACAACACTAGCAGACGGGTAACCCAAACGTTTATGCCATAACGAGAAAACATCACAATCTTTGGACTTATTATGGATGCAGAGGAACTAGTAGCTGGAGCTTGGACGATTGAGTAGACATCACTGGCACCAGGAAGTGATATAGTCCATCACGAATGTGGCCCTTCAGCAAGGTTTTTCGGGTCAAAATGTCCTTAATAACACAATAGGTTGGGTGAAATTCAAAAAACACATCATTATCATTGTCAAATTAAGATACCGATAAAATATTCTTCTTGATGCTTGGAACACATAAAACATTAGACAAGCGCATCAATTTAGACTAAGTGGGTAAAAAACTATGACCAACTGAAACAATTGAGGTGGGAGTGCCATCACCCATTATGAGAGCAGAAGTACCTAAATACGGGATAGCGTGATACAAAGCTGGCGAATCCCGACACACATGATCACTAGCATCTGAGTCAGGATACCAGGATGTGGTGCCAACTGACATGGGAATATAAGAGTCTGTATCATCACCATGATACCCAATTTAAGCAGTATTGACATTAAAACTAGAGGAGTCGTAGTAATCAGACGGGTGAAGATCGCCTAATCGTGGAAGTCCAATACACGGATTAGATTCAGAGTAAACACGAGCACGTGGTTTAGTATGCCATGAAACAGCAACACCACTGGATTGGCCATCATTCTGTTCTACACCAAGAGACGAATCAAGTTGAATGTTATTAGTAGTAGGTCTAGTAGGTAAAGGCGGTGCATTTGGCCTTATATGCCCAAAAGATGGCCCAAAACCGTGTGGCCCACTAATGGGTGGCCTAGCTACATCTTGAAAATAGGGGGTGAATGGACCATTTTGAGCATGCGGCCCACGTGCTAGGTGCCCATCATGCGGCCTGGCATAATTTGGACGTGGGAATTGTTGTGGCCCAACACTTGGATGTTGGCCAACCTCATGATATGTTTAACCAAAATTAGTATCAAATCGTGGTCTCCTATTCGACTAACTAAACCATTCATTTTCACAAGCAGTAGGGTGCGACTCAAGAGGCGGAGCAGCAAAGGGACCTTCTTGGATCAACGGCGGAACCATGCCCTCGTAGACTTGTCGCGATGATAACGGTAATAGCACCGTTGAGTGACATGACCATAGCTCGCACAGATCTGACATTGAAGGTGCTGCAGAAAACTCCTCCCACAGCCACGTGAGTACGATCGACCAACACGAGCAGAACCCTTTACCGCCTGTGATGAAGAGTTTTCCACAAGATTTACACAATAACAACTTTATGAACAGCCCGGTTTTTATGGCGTTCACACTCTAGGAGGGTATCGATGACGCGTTGAAGGGGAAAGGGAGTTAGGAAGAGGGATGCCGAGACGACGACATCAAATTCAAGGGGAAGACTCGCAAACAAAATCTAATCCGTTCAGCCTCGGAGATAGGAGATCCATAAGCTTCCAAAAGAGCACACAAGCCTTTCATTTTAGCAATAAAATTCTTAATCGAGAGAGTACCTTTCCTTAAAGAATGTAACTCATAGCGCAATCGGGTCGGCCGCAAAGAGGGTACTCGCCATCGTCTACATATTAGAGCCGTTTGCACATTGGTGAAAGAAGAAAGAAAAGAGGGGCTGATTGTGGAGAGCAACCAAGACGTGAGAGGGTTGTCTTGTTGACTGAAAGCCAAGGTGGCTGGGTTGGTCACAAGAGCCCTGTCTGGTGCTTGAATGAACCGCGCCATGATCTTAGTTATGAAACCATCTAAAAAACCGGCCAAGTCATAACCGGCGACAATAAAACGCACTTGTTTTTGCCACTGAACAAAAGTACTCTCGTCAAGTTTAACCACATCATCATGCCGAGGGAAGGAATTGACGAGTCTATCGCCGATGAAAAGAGATCTATAAGGCTCAACGAAAGCAGAGTCAGTGGAATGCAAAGTGGTCATTGCCGAGGATCAACGAGCGACTGATACCATGTTGAGAGGTATGGTTGCTTTAACACTATCTTGAAAATAAAGAGAAAAAAGAAAATAAAGAGGAAATTGCTCTGTTATTGTATTATGAATGAAGACCTTAATTTTGTTTATTGTACATCTCGATTATATAGTAGTTGCATACTTGCATAACTGACTTCTTGAGAATTGCTAGCTATACCAACCTAAGCGCTTGAGCTATATCAACAGCTATAACAGACTAACTACATGAGCTATACTATTGAACTCTATCAGCATCCAAATGATTTAGAAACCTTTCTGTTTATTTTAAGAAAAAATTCCTTAATTGATGTTTTAGCTATTTGTTATTTAACTTTCTAATTAATATATATCATTTTATTAAATTCAAAAGAATAATGTATTTATAAATATGATTATCTCGTGATTCCAATTAACAGCACAATTTAGAGTATAATTTTCCCACTACGAAGTCTGCAATCATTTGTCCCCATGTGTCTTACAAGACAAAGTATTAAGTTTTTTTTTAATACAAACTAGAGATATTATCCCTTTTAATAGTTTTATGTTATGTTAGTAATTTATCTTAAATTTAGATAATTTTAATTTGGATTTGATTTTTTAGAATAAAAATATTGATATGACATAAAAATTATTAAAAAATACGGATAACATAACGTCATTATTTTATACAATTATTTTACATGCATGTTAGGATACAGTGAATAGATGCCGATATTAAAGAACGCGAAAGCTTTACGTGGTTGTGTCTCAAAACTTAACAGAGAATTTATGTCATTGAGATTGGTCAAATTTTACACAAGGTTCTCATATTATACATTTTAATTGATTTAGTCCTTCTATGATTCGTTCATTTTTTGTCCTTTTACTTTTTAAAGTACATATTTTTCATCTTTGGGTCAACTTTTTTCTAGCAATTCTTTCAAATAATTTATTGTTACTTATTTCTTAAAAATTATATGATAATGTGACATATACACCTTAATATTTACGTACAATTTACTATATTTTTCTTATTTTTTAATGTGCAACAAGTTTATCCAATTGCATAAAAAAAATCAAGATATCTATGTCAAGTCATCACAAGTTTTAAAAATAAAGCATGTCAATTTATTTGATGGAATTAAAAGAAAAAAACTTGATCTCATAATTAAAAATACACATTTCAATCGATAGAGGAATTAGAATTTATCAAATTATTGTAAAGAAACTAAATTCATTAAAATCGTTTTAGTACACAAATCTTCTATAAACATGACTATAATGACCCATTTTCGCCCGGCCCACCAGAAAATAAAAAATACAAAACCAAAATAATAATATTAAAAGTCCATATAAAACAATTCAAATTACAAAACAAAATAACAGGCCCAAAACCCAATGACCCAAAATTAACCTAATCCTAAAACCCAATACCCAAGCCCACGACCTTAACTATTTTCAGCCAAAAAAAAGAGGCAAAAAACCCTAGCCTACCACCACCAATTGCCTGCCACTGCCAACCACCACCTGCAAAGACAACAAGAACACACAAGGAGGAGCAGTTGAAACTGTAACGCGCCAGAAATCCTTAATATTTATTTTTATATGTTCGTGACACAAATGTCTATCTGCTTCAGTGGTTATGTGTTCTGAGAATGTCTGATAAGTCTTGGGTTCAAGCCTTATCTTGGGCAAAATTTGTTTTTATTTGAATAAACCCCTATCTTTAGACAGTAGGTTTATAAATAAATATTGATAAAATATAGCAGAATGAGCTTGCTGGTTTGGTGGTTAAGTGGAGTGCAGATAAGCAGGAGGTCTAGAGTTCGAGTACTGTCGCAAGCATAGAGTTGAGTGGAATTTGAATTAGGTGGTTGAGGGAGGGGTGGACGATTTTGGGGAGAAAATTAAGGGATTTTGGTGAGGAAATTAAGGAGTGAGGAGTTTGAGCACATTTAAACTGTATTTGCAAGTTCGGCAATCCCTCTCCCTCTTTCTTTTCTGACGTTACTTCCTCCTCTACCATCTTTCTTTTCTTTTTGCCTCCATAGTCGAATCCTATCCCTCTTTCCCTCACTCATTTCGTTTTTCTTTGAATCCAATCTCCCTGTATTGCTGCCGAATTTTAAGTGCTTTCCCTCTACCTGCTGATTTGTTCCCTCTCCATCCTTTTCTTTTCTTTTTGTTTTAGCTGAAATTCCCCATTGTTGCTGTCTTTCTCTCCAATTCTCTCTTTACAGTTGCTGAAACTTTAGGTGTTCCCCTTACCTTTCGTTTTCGGTCTATCCTGCTCTTTGCCGAATTAGTGTTCTATTTCTATTCTACGGGTTGCGCTTTCGGTAAATGGTACTTGTCCTGACTTAGACTGTTCTTGTTAATATTCTTTTAATAGGGGTTTCGACTGGACTTGCAAGGATTAATCGAGAGGCTTGTGATCATTCTTTTCCAACGGTTTAAGTGAGTGGGGCTTAAGCTGTCCAAAAAAGGTAAGTGGTTGTCGATCAAGTGCATAAGTGTTAGAATAGGGATCGTTTTAAATTTGTTTGAGGTACGATTAGTTGTGTAATCATGGTTGAACATAGGTTTAGGATTGTTCAAGGATTGTGAGTGCATCTTTCGTAATCAGGTGTGTGTAAACACTATTTTGGAAATGAAAGTCGGTAAAAAGTTAAAAAATACGAATGTCGACGCCACATGGGCGTGCGGTTGCCCGTGTGGTAGGCCGTGGGATCAAACATAGGCGTATGATCGACGAGACTAGCCATGTGCGATTCATGGGCTGATTTGGGCCGTGTGGGCCACACGAGCTTAGGGGCCCACGCGGGGAAAATCACACGAGCATGTGGAATTTATTATGCTAGGCCATGTGATCCACACGGTCAAGGCCATTCTGGGCCGTGTGGGCCTCATGGGCCCGTAACATGGGCCTGTGAGCTTATTTTCATGGATTAATTGCTAAGGTTGCACGGGTCGCCTGAGTCGATTGTGGACCTATTGTAGTTTCGGTAAGAGTACCTATGTAACACCTTAGTTTAGGGGCTGAGCAATTGGGTATAATTCGGTATTGGAAGGTTTTAGGTGTTTTGGATGTGTTTTAGAGGTTTAAGAATGCTTGGATGAAAGGGAAGGCTTTGGAAAAATTTTGATTTTAGGGTCTAAAGGGAAATAGGCGGAAGGCCTTAAAAATAATTTGGGGAGTTTAGGGCCTTGAAGCAGATTGGTGGAGTGGCATGGGGCGGCTTGTAAGGGCTAAGTAAGCGCCATTGAAGGTCTTGTGTTGAACCGTGGTGGCGACATTTTGTTTTCGTCGACTATAGGAGCCTGGGCTAGGTAGGCCTTATTAATTAATGGCGGTAGGTGGACATGAAAGTCCAATTAGTGGAGTGGCTCTCATCGTCCTTAAGCGATGAAGGGAGAAAGAAGCTGTTGGTTCGTGGGGAAGCGTGACATTTTGGCGTTTTATTTTTGTTATGTGGTGATGAAATGAAGTAAGAAGGGTTTAAAATTAAATTTTGGGCTTTATGGCATAAAAATCAAAGTGGTAAGTGGCTGGGCATTGGAGGAGAGGGTGCAGTGACAGGTTCGAGTTGAACTATGTGAGTGGCATTTGGAGTTTTAATTTTTATTCTTTTTGAAGCGTTGATTTGAAGGCATTAGACTGGCACATGGAGAGCTTCAAATAGGATAAGGTTGAATTAGGGTTGTTTAGCTTTTGAATTAAATGGTGGGTAATCTTATTTTATTTATTTTTGATAATGGTGGGATTATTTTAATTAGTTTAAAATTAGTAAATAGGTGATAATGGTTGCTATTAGATTATTTTTTATTTTGAATTGGGTGGTATTGAGTGAATTTAGGAAGGAATTTTGGATTTGGTGGAAGTCATGGCGAATGGGGGCTTGGAGTGTTTAATCGGCTTTGGAGTCTTACGGGGGGGGGTGCGAATTTGGTATTTAATGGGCAGCTTCCTTCTTGAATTTCTTTTGACCCTTTAGCTTGAATGTTTAATCTCTTCTAGACCTTCATTTCTTTTTCTTCTCATACTCTATTCTCACCAAGCTGTCCCTCCTTCTCACTTTTGTTTATTTGGCGAAACTACTGAGGTCCTTGGCAGAATATTCCATTTGTTGCTCTCCACTTCATTCAAGCCAAAATCACCCCTAAAAGCTTACCTTGGCGAACATTCCAACTCCATTTAGGAGTCATTCTTGAAACATTTAGCCTCTCATTCTTTACGCTTTGTTTACAAGTCCTGAAGCGAATCTTATTCCTTGTGGTAGCCGATTATTGGTTGGGCAAGGTTGGGCGTTGGGTTTTCTTTAGTCGTTGTGAAAGGTAAGGTCGTATGATATTAATCTATCTCTTGTAGTATTGGGACAAGGGCCTTTTACATGGATTGTGGTTGATAGCGATACTAATAGTCTTATATGAGGATTTTCGGTAATTCCATTGGTGTTTTGGGATTCAATTAAAAGGGGTAAGTGGTTTGATATTGGCCTTAGGCCATTGGTTGTGTTTTGGTGTTGGCCGAGTGGTGACTATGGTTTATAGGGCAATCGGCGAAGCAAAGAAGCCTTGAGTTTCAATTTATTTGATAAGGATGATTAGTAAGTGACTTAGATTAGTTAATAGTAGATTATGACTTTGTTGATTAATCATGTGGTTACGATTAAGTATCGTCGATGGATCTGAGTGCCGATCAAGAGGGAAAGGAAGGTCAACATCCCAAAGTTTAAGAAAAGGCATCTCGACGGTTCGTGATTAGCCAGGGTGTGGGCGTCTGTTAAAAACGATAGGCGGATAACAGTAGTCTCGCTAAGCGATAGCGTCGAGAAGTCGAGGTTTAGAGCTTGGGTTATAAGGTGTGTAGTTAGCCATTATTTTGGGATTTGCGTAATATTTGCTGTTTAATATGTTTGCTAACAAGTCGATAAATGTGAAATTGATACCCTTGAAGGGGTATGATGATGACGGAGTTAATGTAGCAGTTGGTTAATATGTGATAATTGATTTTTAATATGTGAGTATACTATGATTGTGAATATCATGCACATGCATCATCTCCGCTTGAATTGAGGAATGTGTTATGGATAGAATAGTTGGCAAGGTTGACTCTCTTGGCCATGAACCCGGTCGATTTTAGGGCTAGAGGGTTGGTTGAATTTTGAAAGGGATAAGGAGGAAGATTAGGAGGAAGATTAGGAGGAAATAAGGGATTAATGTTGGATTATTGTTATTTTTATTAAGGTGATAAATGAGGAGATGAATAAGGAATATGATAGGATAAGAGATAACATAGGAAATTAGGTGAATGATAATTGTGATTTTATTTTGATTATTTGATTAAGGGGATAAAGGAGAAAATTTTGGGATATGATAGGAGCTATTTTAGTGGCCAATTATGGGTCTCTTTGGTTGGAAAAATTCGGCTAGGAAGGGGGGAGTTAAGTGCCGAAAATGTATAGTATAAATAGGAGGGTGATCTTCTTTGGCATTTTTTTTTGTTTCTTTATTTCCTTTGTGTCAAAATTGAAATCCTCCATTGTGCCGATTTCTTTTTGTGAAACAGCCACCTAGTTTTGGCTTTTGTTTTGTGATCGAAACTTCAAAGACCCTTAAAGCCATTGGCATTTTCTTCTTCTCTTCTATTTGGTGTTTTGGCCGAACTTATCCCTCTTTTGGAAACTCTCTTCTTTTATTTTGATAGCCGAATATTTCAACCCTCTTTTAAGGGCCATAGCCGAACCATGTAGCCTCATTTTCTACTCTATTTCTCTCTATTATTAAAAGTGCCGAAACACCATAGTCGAATCTTTATTGGAAGGGCTGTCGACTACGTGCTTGTGATCTTTTATTCTCTTCAACGTGTAGTGGTAAGTTCTTTCTTTATCATTCGGTTTTGAGTTCTTTTTACTAGTGTGCCGAAATCATGAGGATAGGCCTAGGGATGGCGAATATTCTTTAAGCCATGATTATGTGTTCTTTTGTGTGTAGCCGACGCTAAGGAGCCTTAAAAGAGATTTATTGGGTTTTGGAACATCAAGGTAAGTGTTATGTGATATTCGGCCATAGGCCATATTATGGGTTTAAGTGGTGACCGATTGTGTATTATGATTTTTAGGGCTAATCGCGAGAGGTAACAGAGGCTTTGGATTCTAGATCATTTTCTAAGGATACTTAGTAAGTTTAGATCTACTCAGATTCGCTCAATAGCCAAAGGCTAATTATTTGTAGGTACTAAGTGGGTGGCCGATTGCAAAGGGAAATCGGAGTGTGATTCAGGATTTGGTAGGAGACCAAATCGACATTTAGGGAGAAAGAAGAACCACATTTCGAGAGAGTGTTAGATTCGAGTGGTTCGGGATTTCGCTAATAGGCAGGTGTGTAGTTAGCCTACCGTTTTTCGGGTTTATGATTGTATGTGATATCTGTATGTGTGTTATGAATGTGCTAACTAGTGCAGTGGAAATTGTGATATGGATACCCTCAAGGGGTATGTTGATAATTCGGTAAGTACCAAATCTGATAAAAAGTGACTATCAATATGAATATGTGATAATATGTTTGATAAACATGCTCATGCATCATTATATTATATCATTATTTTATGTGGCATGTGCATGGGTGGGATTTGATATGAAAGAAGGTACGGGTGTACTTCGAGTACGTGGTTTGATGAATAGCTCTGTGCCTCATCATGATTGATATAGGCTATGTGCCATATCGTGGTTATTGATGGCTTTGTGCTTATCGTGGTTTTGATGATAGCTTCGGTTACATCGTGGATTGGCATTGACTGAGGTCGCGTTGTGGACTAATTGCGATTAAGTTCGCGTGGGCAGCATTTGTTGCCATATTGGAGTAAAAAGTAGAAGGTGATTTAAAAATCCCCTGGTGTGTGGTAGGCTGGATACGGGGGTGTGTAGAGGATGGACCCTAGGCTAGGTTGGGTTTCATAATTGCATAATTGTGTATGTGAATTAATGTGGTAATGGGCCAAGCCCAGTATGTGGAAACATGTGGTTAATTACCCTATTATAAGAATGTGATCTGGTTATGGGCCAAGCCCAATAAGTGAAATTATGTGAATAACGTTGTGTTAATATCGACATGTGGATGGAATTCGGTGGACTAATTGCACACTGAGTCTGTGTGACTCACCCAAATTTTTACCAACATTGCAGGTGATGCATATAGCTTGGACCGGGTTGGAGTGGATACGAGGTGGCCCATGCGGAAAATGATTTAATTGATTTACAAATTTTATATTATCAGTATTTGGGAATTTATTTGATGTAATAAGGGCCTCCTAAAGTATTTAAGGATTTTTACGATGTCTTGGTTGGATTGGCGTTTAAATTATTATTTGAAAATGTTCTTATTTTCGGCAACTTACATCTTTAGAATATATAATAAAGTTTTCAAATCGGATATTTTATAACAACTAAATTTTTTATGGGCTTTTAATTATACAATGTTTTTCCAAAGACAATAAATTTATACGTTTTCACCTTTAAGTCAAATTCTTTTCAAACGTTTTTCACAGGACATACCAGATCCGGTCAAGGCTCGTGGTAGGGTTTGGGGTGTTACAGCTTGATATCGAGTCGGTTCAAAATTCACTTTGAGGGTTTTGGGCCCAAAAACATTTTTTTTAATATGGGCTTTTCAAAGATTTGGGCTTCCATAAATTTTTCAGTTTATTCGGCATGGCACCAGATCTCGACCAAGTCCACCGTAAGTACCTCGACTTCAAGTGATTTGTATATGTGAATGCTATAAGGCATATTTGAGCTCGTAGATTAGAAGACTAGGGCTATTGAACCCTAGGGCTAGTACACTCAAACACATGCATAAGACTTAAGGACAATCAAACAAACCTGTGAACTAACTCGACGAGTTAAGGTGTGGTAACCATTGTGTGCATGTCTAGGAGTGGATTCGGTAAGAGCTTGGTATTTAAGCAGGTCCTAGTGACTCACCTCCTCTTTACTCGAATCCTCACAGTGCGTAGCTACTGGTTCACCCTAACCAAGAGGACTTATTCACTGCTAAACCGATAATTAAAACACGAAAGGGACTAGCCATGCGCTTTATAAAACCCTAGTTTTTAAAATCACCATATTACCCCTTTGATTTGTAGAATGAGTATTTTGAGAATTTTTCCAAAATATCTTCGATTTACAAAATTACAAAATGCCCTGATTGTAAATTACTAAAATACCCCTTAGTTACTAAGATTTTCAAAAATACCTCGACTTATGTTAAAATATTCTTGCTTTACAAAATATCAGAAACCCTATTTTACAAAAATACCACCTGATTTGGGAAAATTTACGAAAATGCCCTTGACTTCCAAAATTATCGAAATTACCCTGATTTCTAAAATTTTTGCAACACCTCTAATTTGGAAAACAAATTTTCAAGATAACCCCCGAGGTTTTGTAAATTCTGAAAGGCCTTTGATTTGTAAAATATTTTCGAATTGACCCCGATTTATTACTAAAATACCATTATAAGAAAAATAACGAAATTACCCCTAGGTGGGGAATGATCAGGAATGCCCAAAGTAGTGAAGTGAATGTTGTGAATGAATGTGTCTCTATCGAGATGGATGAATGTGAATGTGAATGTGAATCTCTGAATTAGAATAGTGAACTTGAACTGAGACTTTATTTGATCGAAAGAACTACTTCTGAATATCTCTTTTCATAAAACTGTCCGCGGCTAATCAGTGAAACAAAAGTACTAATGCATAAAACTTTTTAATCAGATTAAATCGTGACGTTAGAAATGAGTTCTAGGGGACGTGGTCGTCGTGGACGCAGTAGAGGTAGAATGGCAGTATCGAAACCAGTAGGGTCTGGCCATGGGTCAAAAGCATGCGCCGCCAAAGAAGGCGCGGAGGATCAAGATCAGACAAGAGGTGATGACGCTGTGTCGCGGGCTATGTTTGAAGCGCCGAGCGAGTGGCGGAGCTAGTGTAGGACACGAGCTCGAAAATCGGCTGAATGACTTAAGTCAAAGAGCTGAGATTTTTAGAGAGTGTCCGTGTAGCTCAACATGGCGTAGTATTGGCTAGAAGCGCTTGAAAGGATTATAGATGATTTGGATCTAACGCGGAATAAAAATTAAAAGGTCTTGCCTCGCTGTTCGGATGAAGCTTATCGATGATGGCTCATTTGTTAGACAAGGTACCCCTGTAGATCGAGTAGATTGGGAGTACTTTAAGGTTAAGTTCGAAGGAAAATATGTTGGAGCTAGTTACTTAGACTCACAAAGGAAGGCGTTTCTAAATTTGGTACAAAGAAGTATAGCGGTAGCGGAGTACGAAGCGAAATTTGTACGGTTAAGCCAATATGCTAAAGGAATCGTGGCCACTGATTACGAAAGGTGTGTCCGATTCAAAGATAGATTGTGGGATGAGCTGCGAGTGTTGATCGCTCCGCAGAGAGAAAGAGATTTTGCAATTATAGTAGAGAAAGCTCGGATAGCTAAAGAAGTTAAGAAGGCTGTGAGGCAAAACCGAGAAAAGAATAGAAACCGAAAAAAGAGAAGTTTTGGATCGTCAAAATCATCTGAAGGTTTTCGAAAAAGGCCAAGGATTGAGAATTTCAGACGTACTGCACTGTGCCATTCACGGAGAATCGAGTCGTCTATGTGCCCAATGTGGGAGAGCTCATGTAGGAGAATGTTGGGGAAATAGCAAGAAATGTTTCCTGTGGGTCTAAGGCTCATTTGGTTAAGAAATGTCCTCAAGTGATGGATAGGCACGAGTCCAAGGACGTGGAACACCAAGCGAGAGGTGTCAAGGTTCAATGCAAGGCAACCAAGGTTGGCTTAGGCAATCATCATAGTAAGGAGGAAGTTGGCCCAGATAGGATCGGGTATGTTCCCTAATCCCGAATTTCTTTATTACTTTGGTTGTTATAAAGCTAGTTCGTTCTTGTGATGTTAGCGAAGTATATGGAATCTTGATTGTAAACTTTGGCATTTTGCAAAAGAAATGTGCTAGTTTTATTAAATCGAAAGCTGTGATAGTAGCGTAGTGTGGTGAGTTAGGACGAGACGATTGTTCGTTAGTAAGTAATTCGAGGACTAAATTATTTTTAAGGAGGTAGAATTATAATATCCCGAAATTGGGCCTAGTAGGATTGGGCCGATTGGGCCTTGGGCTTTAGGAAAAATTTGAGTATCATCTTGTTGATTGTGTTAGCTCGGATATGATTTTGTTGTATGCCTAATATAGTCTTGAGAAGGCTTGGAATTAATTGGTTTAGAATAATTTTAGTATGGAGAATTTAGTGAAGTGGATCAAGTGATTATGATGCTTAAGTTAATTTAAGTGTTTAATGTTAGCATAAATGAGCTAGTAGTAAAGTGGTGTTGGCGCATGAGTAATTGCATGAGGGAAGAGGTTCGAATCTCATGAATGACAATAAAGTGACTTTTATTTTTGCATGTGTATGGCATGTGTCGATCAACTCTAATTAAGATAAGGTTGGACTTTATCAATTATGGATAGTAGACTAAAGGAATAAGGCAAGTTATTAGTTAAGGTATGGAATCAAGAAAATATGGTATGATAAGGGGACATAAGGCTTGAATTGAGGAATGTGTTATGGATAGAATAGTTGGCAAAGGTTGACTCTCTTGGCCATGAACCTGATCGGTTTTTGGGGCTAGAGGGGTTGGTTGAATTTTGAAAGGGATAAGGAGGAAGATTAGGAGGAAATAAGGGATTAATGTTGGATTATTGTTATTTTTATTAAGGTGATAAATGAGGAGATGATTAAGGGAATATGATAGGATAAGAGATAACATAGGAAATTAGGTGAATGATAATTGTGATTTTATTTTAATTATTTGATTAAGGGATAAAGGAGAAAATTTTGGGATATGATAGGAGCTGCTTTTAGTGGCCAATTATGGGTCTCTTTGGTTGGCAAAATTCGCTAGGAAGGGGGAGTTAAGTCTAGAAAATGTATAGTATAAATAGGAGGGTGATCTTCTTTGGCATTTTTTTTGTTTCTTTATTTCCTTTGTGTCAAAATTGAAATCCTCCATTGTGTCGATTTCTTTTTGTGAAACAGCCACCTAGTTTCGGCTTTTGTTTTGTGACCGAAACTTCAAAGACCCTTAAAGCCATTGGCATTTTCTTCTTCTCTTCTATTTGGTGTTTTGGCCGAACTTATCCCTCTTTTGGAAACTCTCTTCTTTGATTTTGATAGCCAAATATTTCAACCCTATTTTAAGGGCCATAGCCGAACCATATAGCCTCATTTTCTACTCTATTTCTCTCCATTATTAAAAGTGCCGAAACACCATAGTCGAATCTTTATTGGAAGGGCTGTCGACTACGTGCTTGTGATCTTTTATTCTCTTCAACGTGTAGTGGTAAGTTCTTTCTTTATCATTCGGTTTTGAGCTCTTTTTGCTAGTGTGCCGAAATCATGAGGATAGGCCTAGGGATGGCCGAATATTCTTTAAGCCATGATTATGTGTTCTTTTGTGTGTAGCCGACGCTAAGGAGCCTTAAAAGAGATCTATCGGGTTTTGGAACATCAAGGTAAGTGTTATGTGATATTCGGCCATAGGCCATATTATGGGTTTAAGTGGTGACCGATTGTGTATTATGATTTTAGGGGCTAATCGTGAGGTAACAGAGGCTTCGGATTCTAGATCGTTTTGGTAAGGATACTTAGTAAGTTTAGATCTACTCAGATTCGCTCAATATAGAAGGCTAATTATTTGTAGGTACCAATGGGTGGCCGATTGTAAAGGGAACTTGAGTGTGATTCGGATTTGGTAGGAGACCAAATCGGTATTTAGGAGAAGAAAGAACCACGTTTGAGATCGTGTTAGATTCGAGTGGTTCGGATTTCACTAATAGGCGTGTGTAGTTAGCCCTCTTGTTTTCGGGTTTATGATTGTATGTGATATCTGTATGTGTGTTATGAATGTGCTAACTAGTGCGGTGGAAATTGTGATATGGATACCTCAAGGAGTATGTCGATAATCCTAAGTACCAAATCGATAAAAAGTGACTATTAATATGAATATGTGATAATATGTTTGATAAACATGCTCATACATCATTATATTATATCATTATTTTATGTGGCATGTGCATGGGTGGGATATGATATGAAAGAAGGTACGGGTGTACTTGAGTACGTGGATTGATGAATGGCTCGTGCCTCATCGTGATTGATATAGGCTATGTGCCATATCGTGGTTATTGATGGCTTTGTGCTCATCGTGGTTTTGATGATAGCTTCGGCTACATCGTGGATTGGCGTTGACTGAGGTCGCGTTGTGGACTAATTGCGATTAAGTTCGCGTGGACGGCATTTGTTGCCATATTGGAGTAAAAGGAGAGGTGATTTAAAATCCCGATGTGTGGTAGGTGGATACTGGGTGTGTAGAGGATGGACCCTAGGTCGGGTTGGGTTTCATAATTGCATAATTGTGTATGTGAATTAATGTGGTAATAGGCCAAGCCCAAAGATGTGGAAACATGTGGTTAATTACCCTATTATAAGAATGTGATTCGGTTATGGGCCAAGCCCAATAAGTGAAATTATGTGAATAACGCTATGTTAATATCGACATGTGGGTGGAATTCAGGTGGACTAATTGCACATCGAGTGCGTGTGACTCACCCAAATTTTACCAACATTGCAGGTGATGCATATAGCTTGGACCGGGTTAGAGTGGATACGAGGTGGCCCATGCGGAAGATGATTTAATTGATTTAGGAATTTTATATTATCAATATTTGGGAATTTATTTGATGTAATAAGGGCCTCCTAAAGTATTTAAGGATTTTTACGATGTCTTGGTTGGATTGGCGTTTAAATTATTATTTGAAAATGTTCTTATTTTCGGCAACTTACATCTTTAGAATATATAATAAAGTTTTCAAATCGGATATTTTATAACAACTAAATTTTTTATGGGCTTTTAATTATACAATTTTTTTTTCCAAAGACAATAAATTTATACGCTTTCACCTTTAAGTCAAATTCTTTTCAAACGTTTTTCGCAGTGACATACCAGATCCGGTCAAGGCTCGTGGGCCGGGTTTGGGGTGTTACACCTTTTTTTATTTTTTCATTTTATTTCAAAAAATAATAAATAAAAATAGAAGGTTACCTGGGACGTTTCATCTCCATCCGTCATCGGAGGCCCTTTCCGGCGTCTAGAACCTAGGACCTATTAAGGTTCAGCGCAACGGTTTTGAGGGATATTAAAAGTTTTTTGTTGTTATTTTTATTTTTGAAACGGAGGGGTCAAAAAGGGGTCGAAAATAAATTTTCGAGGTTCTTCGGCCACCGTGTACAGCGGCGCCGTCGCCGGCGACTGCCACGGTGGTCGATGGCCGGAGCCATGGCCGGACGAAGGGGGCTAGAGAGAAAAAAATAAAAAAGGCTAAGTTTTTTTGAAAGAGGGTTCAAATATTTTTTTTGGGAGATTTTTTAGCATTTATAGGGATATAAAACGATGCCGTTTTGGGCTTGACTCCTAGATGCCAAAACATCGTCGTTTTGGCCTTTGACCCGCGTTTGACTCCACCCGAGAGGTAAGATCCGTATGTTTTTAAAACATGGGCTATTTACGCTTATAACCCTTTCGCTTTTTTGAAGATTTACAATATGGTCCTATTTCTTTTTTTTCCTTTTTAAAATTTACCCCGTTTAATTTTATTCTTTTTTATTTAGGTCCCCTTGAATGATGTGCATAAAGAAGTTGGGATAATTTTCCACTTGGTCCCTGCTTTTTTTTCACGTGTCGCATTTTACCCCTTATTGTTTATTTATCCCGATTTATCCTTTTAATTTTATTTAAGTTGCAATTAAGTCCTTTATTTACTTATTTATTATTTCTTTACTTTTCAATATTTAATTTAATTTAATTTATTTTCTTTTAACGTGCATTCATTCTTTTTTTTTCTTCCTTTTTGCTATTTTATGCATTTATTATTATTATTATTATTATTATTATTATTATTTATCATCTATACTATTATTTATTTTATTTTTACACATACTTATGAATTAAATTGTACACATGCTTTTATTGGTACAATTATTATTATTATTATTATTATTGCCATTGTCATTGTCATTGTCATTGTCATTTTATTTTGTTTGTACGTTTTTGTTATTCTACTATTTCTTTGATTATTTTCGACATTATCATGTCATGTCTAGAGGTGTGCATTGGTAGGGAGGCCGACCTGCTTACCAAGGATCCCCCGAAATGTGGGAGGGTTTGGGCAAAAATATTGGCCCAAAAAATAGGTTTGGACGAAAAATAAAGCCCGTTTAAAAAATGGAAATTTGGGCTAAGTAAGACATTTTTGGCGGCCCTGCCCGAACCAATTCATTAAATGAAAAAAACTATTTTTAATAATATTTTCTTGTTTTTTTCTCCTTATTTTACTACCATTTTACTATTATGTTTCTATTATTTTGTTGTTATTGTTTAGATATTATATAAAACTTATTTTATTATTAATTTTGTTATTATTTTAAAGACATTTGTTAATTTTGTTGTTATTTTAGAGGCATTTGCTTGTTAAGATGCATCTATTTTAGTGTTATTTAAGTCTATATATTTTTAATATTTATTTTCAATTTGTTAAAAATATTTATTTTGATTTTTAGTATTTTTGATGTATTATATATATTTAAAAATTATATAAAATATTATAAAAAATTAATACCGATGGGCCGAGCCGAGATGGGCCCGAGTTTTAGCATTTTTATATGGGCTGGGCTTGGACAAAATTTTAAGCCTATTTTTGGGCCCGGCTCGGCCCGAGCCCAATGAACAGGCCTAAATTTTTAAGTTACTTTATTTATTTATCATTACTATGATATTATTATTATTATTATTAATTACATTAGTATTACTATAGTATTCCTTATTTACTTGTTATTTATCATTTTAATATTCTACCCATATAGCTATTTTACATTATTTCATTACCATCATACGATATATTACGTTAAAATATATATATATATATATATATATATATATATTTGTTTGTTTTTATACGATACCGAATAAACTAAATATATACATTTTTAAGTGTTACATTAATTTTTATTCAATGCATAAAAAGATTTTTTTTTAAAAAAAGGCAATGTTTCTTATTTGGAGATTCTAGAAACCGTACCCTAACTTATGGGGTTTCAATTTTCTCGTTGAACCTAAATGACCGAATATCTTTTTAAAATTAAAATGCATAAGATTTAAATAAAAAATAAAAGGCAAGCTTATTCTCAAGGATTCGAGGTGTCGTGTCCTAATTTACGGGATGTGAAATTTTGTTACCTCGAGATGAGAGGGTTTTTAACATACGTTTCAATTTATTCAAGCTTATTTTTAAGTAAAAATAACATTAATAAAAATAGATCGTATTTTAAATTCTTTTCAAGTTTTCATCTTTCGACACTAAGATATCAATTAATCAACTAGGTACTAATTTTGGGCGTCGCGAGGGTGCTAATCCTTCCTCGTGTGTAATCAACTCCCGAACCCATTTTTTAAATTTTGTAGACCAAAATTCATTGTTTTAGTAAAATCAAACATTTTATTAAAACGATCAAATTACAAGGTGAGTTGATCACATCTCACAAAAAGCATTGGTGGCGACTCCCATCTTCGTTTTTAAACAAAAAGTCGATTTCAATAAAATGGTTTCGACAGCTTGGCGACTCCACTGGGGAAAAAATAAGAGAGTCAAGCCATGAGTTGGTTATTTCTTATCTTTTTGTCGAAAATTGATAATTTGGTTTAAATTTACGATCCTTTCGTTGCATTTCATTTGTATGGTCTGCATCATTTTGATATGTTTGCTTTATTGGTCCGAGTCTTTGTATATATTTTCGCATATTGCATTTCATAATAGATCGGTTATACCCTTTTAACTGGGAGTGAGAAATTATGTAACACCCCTAACCTGTAACAGTCGCCGGACTAGGGTTAAGAGGCATTACTAAATCATCGAAACATTTCATTCACTTCACGACACAAAGTCAATCATCAATCACACATACTCAAATACGAGCATATAGTCCCTTATCTAGGTCTACAAGACCCTAAACACATGATAGGAAGAGGTCGGGACTAAACCGAACACTTATGAAAGTTATTGAAAATTTAAACATTTTTCAATACTGCTGAGGTCACACGCGTAGTCAAGCCGTGTGCCTCACATGGCTACCAGACACACCCATGTGTCCAGGCCGTGCCAAAACAGATCATACATACTGACTTATTCTCACGGGCACTAGACGCCTCGTGTTCCATGGCCGTGTAAATTTAGTCTAGCTACTGACTTGATCACACGGCCACCATGCACGTCCGTTGGCCTCGGCCTTGTACCTTGTCCAGACACACCTAGAAGTGATCCTTAAACCATATGGTAGAGACACACACTCGTGTCTCTTGGCCATGTATGCAAAATAGGCCATTTGCAAGGCCAATTTTCCACCCACACAAGGGTCATTCCCTATAATCACATTTAAGAATCATTCCATGTATCAATAGCAACCACAAAAAACACATCAAAATACTCATCATGACAACCCAACTCAATCTCATTTCTATCATACCATCTTATATGCTAAATAGCTCAACCAATTCACATGTAAAACCAAGCATGATTCATCCTCAATACCACTATATCATAATAGCATCAATTCATCACTAAGCTTACCAATCATAAGACATTTTCATTACCATCAAGCCATACCATAATATGCATCATATACCCAATCCATTTATACACATAGCAAACATATATCTAGCCACATCACATGGCTATTTACACATATCAAACATGTTTCAGAATAACTAGCCTATACATGCCATATTCAAATATACACATCTTCAAAGGTACCAAGACAGATTGCTGATAGTGTGATTGAAATGCTGACGATCCCCGGATCCGAGCTAGCTTTACTGACACTGTAAAACAGAGAAACAAATCACACAATAAGCTTACAAAGCTTAGTAAGTTTGAAATACAATACAATTAACTCATTGAATCAAATCAATGTACAAATTGAATCATCACATAGATAATTTACCAATGATACAAAATTTCAACTATATCCAATACTCACATAGCATTCCATTCATCTACTTTCAATTTCACCAACCACATAGGTATCATACATACCTTTGCCAACACTTAGTTACTCACTAACCATGCTATCCAATCATCACATAGATAAAGACACAACTAAGCACATTATCAATCTCAACCACATACTCAAAAATCTATTCATTCACCTCTTAAATCTATCATCAACCACATAGGTTCAAACGTACCTTGATTAACACATAGTTACTCACCATTCATGCTACTCAATTTCTCAATATTACCTCTCGTTCAACCTTTGCTATTCCTTTGATAAATTCACACACTTAGTGCCAATTTCATAACTGAAACATAATTGTCATTGCACACTTAGTGCCAATATGTTAAACCGAACTTATATCGGTCTCGCACACACAGTGCCAATTCGATAAGCCGATGCTTCTATCTTTTCGCACACACAGTGCTAATTATTAAAGCCGTAGCTTCATCGTTTCGCACACACAGTGCTAATCAACTTTGTATCAACTCAATTTCGCACACTTAGTGCCTCAATACTCGAACTCGTACATAAAATATTCTATTCCATTAATTTACATTAATTCATTATTCATCACATAGATACTAGTTTAATAGCAAGTATTATATCCGAACTTACCTCGGACGTCGATATACCAAAATGGTCGATTAATTGAGTACTTTGTATTTACCTCGATCTCGATCCGAACCTCTTCTTTCTTGGTCTATACACATTAAAATTCAACCTATTCAATCAAAATTCATTCAATTTAGTCCACACACACTTATTTAGGGTATTTGACAAAATAGCCCTCACATTTTCACATTTCGACACTTTAGTCTTTATTTCACAAAATCATCAAATTCACATAATTTCTTTTCATATAAGCCTAGACGAATTTCCCTTGTGTTCATACAAGCCCACACATTTCATTTATTTCACAATTTAGTGCTCCAATTTACACTTTTCTCAATTTAGCCCAAACTACTCAATTTCACTAAAAATTCAAAGACAAAACATGTTCATCTTTCACATATCTTCCATATTTTACTATCAACTAACACATAGCTCAAACATTCATCAATGACATGTCACAAAATTAGCATCAATTCTAAAATTAAAGCATGGGTTGGCTAGAGCACAAAGCAACGATCATAAAAACGTATAATTTATCAAAAACCGAACAAAACTCTTACCTCAATTTAGCTATAAATGTGACGAAACCCCAAAAGCCTCAAACCCTATTTTCTTTTTCAATTTTTGGTGGGAAGACACATGAAAAAGATGAGCATTTTGACTTCATTTTGTTTATTATAACATTTATAATTGATTTCCAATCTTATGCTTAATGAAATAAACATTTAAGCTTATAATGGTTGGTTATAAATGTCCATCTACCATCCATTATCTAAATAATGGGCTAATTGCCTCATAAGCCCTCCACATTATAAATACAACAATAATTAAACACTTAACAATCAGCACACAGTATTTTACACTTTATGCGATTAAGTTCTTTTTGTTATTTAACACTCAAACAATAAAATTTTCAAACAAAAATTTCACATAGACTTAATCTCATACTGAAAACACCAAAAATAATATTAAAATATTTTTTTGACCTTAAATTTATGGTCTCAAAACCACTGTTCCGACTAGGGTCTAAATCGGGCTATTACAAACTATTCTTTCGTGAGGTTTGTACCTCGCATAGGATAGTGGATCGCTTTCGAGATACATCTATAGCTATATCTTCGTGAGATTCTCATCTCCGTATAGCCATAGGGAAATGTATTCCCCTGAACTGAATTCGATCCGTATGAGCCTATAATGGGTAAGGATCAAGGAATGTACCGGTTCAGGTATCTTTTCTTTAAAACCAAACCGCATATAATGAGCCCTAAGAGCCTACCCTAGGTAGAACTGTACCGAACCCCTAGTGGTTACCTAAATAGGTACTTTATTTATTATTTCTTACTTGCTTTAAATTTTAGCTTTGTATAAAATGTACTGACTTGTTTTGTTTTGCTTTGACTATGATTGCATGACATTTTCATCATAAAAAATGTGTTGATTCACGTTCGATTAGTAAATAGAAAGCTTCCCATGGAAAACAAATTTCTTGATAAAGTGGAAGATAATGCAATTGTCCGAATATGGTCCGAGAAAACACAACTAGAGAAAGGTGATAGTTTGACGGAGGGGTACGTATCAGAATTGTGGGACTTCACTCATATCAACGTGACGTTGAATAATCTTTAAGAATTGAAAGAGATATGGGTCCAATAGGATAATGAAATCAAGAAGTTATTTTACTGTAATTATGCTGATTTACCCTATCTACTCGATATCAAAGTGGACAAGCATTTGTTTCGAGCTCTGGCTCAATTTTGGAATTTCGCCTACAGTTGCTTTTACTTTTGGAAAAATAGATTTGATACCTACTGTGGAGGAGTATACCACTTTACTTCGATGCTCGAGGATTCAAGCTAACAAGGCCTACTCTAGAGTCGCCAATATCCTGACTTTCCTAAAGAAACTAATGAGCATCACGAGGATAAGTGAGTAATGGGTCGCGAAAAAAGCAAATATATCCCTTGAGAAAGTTTACGAGATCTGGCGTCATCTGGACACGAAGAAAAGGTCGATATCTTTGCCTTAAGTATCTACGGGTTAGTAATCTTCCCTAAAGCACTAAGACACGTAGATGAGAGAGTTTCAAACTTGTTTTACCAGCTTGATAAAAGGGTCACACCAGTCTCAACAAAGATCTTTAAATGCATATCGGAAAAAGGTTCATCGGGTGTGTGCAACTTCTGTTAGCATGGTTCCATAACCACTTTTGGAGGGTAGAGAAGGTTTCTTATCGGGTATTCTCTGAGAACTACTCTCCATTGAAAGAATTAGTAGCTCAAATACAAGAGGTGGCCAATCATTTGCAAACCCTAGTAGTTCAGGCTGACATGCTAAGTTTGAAGTGAATCAGAATCAGATCGGGGTTAGGAGTTAGCTTGGCTTATTAGGAGATTAAAGCTTTGAGTATTAAGGCCAAACCGTATATGTAATCCGTTTTATGTAAAGAAGTTCATTTTCTAGTAAAGTTTTTTAGTAGAATTGAATTAGAGTCAACGCCTCTTTTTGCATTCATTCCATACATTTGCATTACATTGCATCATATGCATTAAAATTCACAAAAAGACCCTAATTAATCAAAATTATTTCAATTAATCTGAAACTAACAAGAGCCAACCAACCAAATATCGTTACAATACTCGTGCCAAAACCAAAATAATGGACCAAAGATTGAAAAGGTTAGAACAGATTCAAAAAGACATGCAAGATCAACTGCAAGCACAGTTGCAAGAACGGTTAGTAAAAGTACAACAGGAGATGAGGGATCAAATATTGCAATCCCAAATAAGTATGATAAGCCAATTGACGCAATTGCTGAATGAAAGACTTGAAAAAGGGAGGAGCATCGTAGTCAACTCAGGGGATGATAATAAGGACCCTACTTACCCTCCGAGTTTTATCCCGATAAATGTCCAGGCACAACCGGATGCATACCTACGAAGGGTATCGATTATGATCAAACCCCAAAAGTATCAAACCGGTACCTCTTCGCCGATGAACAACTAAATAGGCTCAGGTTCCAATTCGAGGGATAACCCAACCAATCCCGTTGTTCCTGATCTAGATGATATGGTAGAAATGGAAAAGTAAGAATGGAACTACCAAAGTAACTTGAGGATCGAGGCAGATGGTTAGAAGAAAATTTAGAGTAATAGAAAATGCTGACTACCACTACGGAGTTGATGCTAAAAATTTGAGTTTGGTCCCTGATTTAGTGCTCCCACTGAAGTTCAAAACTCTAAAGTTTGAAAAATATAATGGGACTAGTTGTCTTGAAGCTCACATCACTATGTTCTATTGAAGGATGATAGGGTACATCAATAATGATCAACTATTAATCCACTGCTTCCAAGACAGTCTGATCGAGTCAGCAACTAAGTGGTACAACCAACTGAGTAGTGCCAAAATCAATTCATGGAAAGACTTAGCAAAAGCTTTTATGAAGTAATATAGTTATATGACGGACATGACACCGACAGGATCACGTTGCAAAACATGGAGAAGAAGCAAAATAAGAGCTTCATGCAATATGCCTAAAGATAGAGAGAGATGGCAACGCAAGTCCAGCCACCTCTTTTGGAGAAAGAAACCGCGATGCTTTTCATCAATACTCTAAAAGACCCGTTCATTAACCATATGTTGGGAAGCGCTACCAAGAGCTTCTCAGTTATAGTAATGTCTGGCGAGATGATTGAAAATACAGTGAGAAACGATAAGATAGACGTGGGGGAAAGTGTCAAAAGATCAGCCTCATGGAAGAAAGAAAATAACGTAAATAATGCAAGCATATATAACAAGGGTTATTCAAAATCAATCAGAAAGGTTTTAGGGCCCCCAAGGCAAGAATCCAACCCAATGCCAAATACAGAAAGGTTTCAGTTCACACCCATCTCGATGACATATAGGGAGCTGTATCAGAGTTTGTTTGATGCACATGTAGTATCCCCTTCTACTTGAAACCTATGCAACCTCCATTCCCCAAATGGTACAAGCGAAATGCTAATGCGAATACCACACGAGAATCACAAGACACTCAATAGAGAACTGCACTGCTTTTAAAAAGTTGATTGAAAGGTTCATCAAGATGGGTATTGTGAAGTTCGATAATTGAAATAGAGGAAGAAAAATAAGATGGATGTAGCGAAAGTAAAAACCCACTGAGATGGGTTTGGAAGAAAATGGTAGAGGGAGAATTAATTAAACAAGATTTAGAGGAGAGACTAGAAAGTATGAGGAACTACTGTGAGTTCCATCGCTGAAAAAAGCTATAAGATCCAGGAGTTCGTTGGATTCAGGGCTCTAGTGCAAAATCTTATGAATAATAAGGAGCTAAAAATATTTAAATATGCCAAAGTCTCGGGAGGAGAAGATGTGTGTGCTTCAGAAGAAGGTTCAACAGAGAAGGTCTATAAAATCGACCACCCAGTGGTTATCAATTTACGACCAAAAGAAATGTTGGAAAATCTGAACATCATGCCATATCCAAAGAAAAAATTAGGGGGAGAAAGTTTATCAGTAATCTGCCCTTTTGTACCTAGAAGTGTTCTAAACAATTGGACTGCAGAAGATATTCCTGTAGTTTTTAGAGCTAATTCAGAGTAATGTTCAAAACACACTTATTGCTCTAAGAATCCTTTTTGTGAAATAGACTTATGTCCAATATCTTTATTTTAATAAAATGCATCTTTGCGTATCATCTTGAGCAAACATTCTTTTATTCTTTCCATTTCATTCATAACCATACCATACAGATAATTATTCTTAGATTCTTTTGTTCTTTGGATTTTTATTTATCCCAATAACAGGTCTCCAGATATCAATGATATGAGCGACGCTGCTACTGACTCAGAGTCTTTTTTGAGCAAGATATGTGTATAGAGGATTCTTAGGATTTTGAAGATGATCGAGACTGTAACCTATTTCCTGATTTGTTGATGATGGTAGAACAAGATGAGAAACAAATCTTGTCTTACAAAGAGTCAGTGGAAATTATGAGCTTAGAAGAGGAAAAAGAGGTGAATATTGGAGCTTGCATTACCGTAGAGATGAAGCTAGACCTTATTGAGTTACTCCAAGAATTCAATGATGTTTTTGCATGGTCATATCAAGACATGCCCTGAGTTAAGTATTGATATTGTGGTACACCGGCTCCCCATAAAGGAAGAGTGCAAGCCAGTTCAACAGAAGCTTTGAAGGATGAGGCCCGATGTTTTACTGAAAATAAAAGAGGAAGTAAAGAAGCAATTCGATGTCGATTTCTTACAAGTAGTTAAATACTCAAAATTGGTAGCCAATATCATCCCCGTCCCTAAAAAAGATAGGAAAGTACGAATAGGCGTAGACTACAGAGATTTGAACAAAGTCAGCCCGAAAAGTAATTTCCCATTGCCTCATATCGACATTTATCTTTTATCTTTTATGGATGGTTTTTCAGGATATAACCAGATAAAGATGCATCCTGAAGACATGGAGAATACCACATTCGTAACTATGTGGAGAACATTTTGCTATAAGGTGATGCCATTTAGACTGAAAAATGTGGGAGCAACTTATCAAAGAGCCATAGTAACCTTGTTTCATGACATGATGCACAAAGTCTTATGGAAGTTGTTCTTAAGATTGAGAAAATTCCAGCTAAAGCTCAATCCAGCAAAATGTACCTTCGAGGCTAGGTCGGGAAAATTGCTAGGATTTGTAGTCAGTGAAAAGGGGATCGAGATCAACCCAGATAAAGTAATGTAACTACAAGAGTTGCCTCCACCATACAATCAAAAAGAAGTTTGAGGTTTCTTAGGAAGATTAAATTAGATCGCCAGGTTCATTTCACAACTAATTGAGAAATGCGACCCCATATTCCATCTCCTAAATAAACACAATACAGGCGTTCGAAATGATGAGTGCTAGGAGACTTTCAACAAGGTTAAACATTACCTATCCAATGCCCTAGTGCTGATGCCTCTCAGCCCAAATAGGCCACTGATACTGTACTTGGCAGTATTCGAGAATTTCATGGGATGCGTGCTTGGCCGACATGATAAATCAGAGAGAAAAGAAATAGCGATATACTATCTCAGTAAGAAATGCACTAAATGTGAGACAAGATATTTGCCAATCGAGAATCCGTGTTGTGCTTTGATCTGAAAACGAAGGTTGAAACAGTATATGTTGTACCACACAACTTGGCTCATCTCAAAACTCAATCCTCTAAAGTACATGATAGAGTCGACTGCTTTGAATGGAATTATGGCCCGGTGGCAAATTCTGCTCTCGAATTTGATATGGTGTATGTGAATCAAAAGGTTATAAAAGGAAGCGTAATAGTAAATTTTATGGCCAGTAGAGCTCTAGAAGATTACGAGCCTTTGAACTTTGATTTCTCGAATAAAGATCTAATGTATGTTGCAACCACTGAAGAAGACCCTCAAGAAGGTCATCCTTGGAAGCTAAACTTGATGTAGCCTCAAATGCTGTGGGTAATAGAATTGGGGCAGTCCTGTTATCCCCAAAAAATATCATTATCCATTCACTAGTAAAATATATTTTAATGCATTAATAATATGACAGAATACGAAGCATGCATCATAGGCATCCGTGCAGCCATGAAACGTAAAATCAAAGTGCTAGAGGTATATAAAGATTCTGCACTAGTGATTTATCAACTAAAAGGTGAATAAGAGATGAGAGACCCCAAGTTGATCAATTATCGAAGGCTCGTTCTAGAGCTAATTGAAGATTTTGATGACATCATCTTTTGCTATCTTCCATGAGACGAAAATAAATGGCTACCACTTTGGCTACGGTGGCTTCGATGGTCAAAGTGAACAAACAAGAGGAAGTAAAACCTATCTAGATGAGTATTTATGAGACTCCGGCTCATTGTTACAACATTAAAAAAGAAGAAAAGGATGATCACCTTTGGTATCACGATATATTACGATATGTGAAGAATCGTGAATACCGTGACCAAGCAACAAAGAACGATAAAAAGACATTGAGAAGACTAGCCTGTGACTATATCTTAGATGGAGATATCCTATATAAAAGGAGAAATGATCATGTGCTACTAAGATGAGTAGAATCTGTCGAGGCTAAGAAAATCTTGGAAGAAGTCCACGAGAGCGTCTGCGAAAAATATTCCAGAGGTTTTACAATGGCCATGCAAATCATGAGATTTGGGTATTACTGGTCCACTATGGAAGGAGAGTACATTAGTTATGCAAGAAATCCCATAAGTGTCAAATTTATGGAGATAAGATTCCTGTACCTCCCTCATCCCTTCATGTTATGACTTCTCCGTGGCCTTTCTCTATGTAGGGCATCGATGTCATTGGGCCAATCTCACCTAAGGCTTCTAATGGGCACCGATTCATCTTCGTGGTCATCGATTACTTTACAAAGTAGGTAGAAGCCGCTTCATATGCCAATGTCACAAAGTTGGCAGTTAGCAAGTTCTTAAAGAAAGAGATCATATGTCGATATGAAATGCCAAAAAGGATCATATCTAAAAATGCGCTAAATTTTAACAACAACACGATATCAGAAGTCCGCAGTTAGTTCAAGATCAAACACCACAACTCATCACCATATCGCTGAAAAATGAATAGTGCAGTGGAGGCAACCAATAAGAACTTTAAGAAAATCGTGGGGAAAATGACTGAGACTTATAAAGATTGGCATGAGAAGTTATCATTTGCCCTCTATGCTTATCAAACATCTGTCACGACCTCAATCGGGGCAACGCCTCTCTCTCTGGTTTGTGGAATGTAGGCAGTTTTATCATTGAAGTTGAGATTCCTTCTCTCTGAGTTTTGGCAGAATTGAAATTAGATGAAGTAGAATGGATCCAATCCCGATATGATCAACTAAACTTGATTGAAGCAAAAGGTTGAAAGCCATCCGTCATGGTTAGATATACCAAAAGCGAATGATGCAAGCTTACAACAAAAAGGTTCATCCTAGAGGATTCCATAAGGGGGACCTCGTATTGAAAAATATCCTTGTAACACCCCTTATCAGTATTCAAAGCCGAACGGGTTTGAGGCATTACCTAACTTATCTCGCTTAAACGTCTCAATTAGGGTTATAAAATTTCATTTAAACCCATCCCTTTCTCATTCTCGGCCCACGAGGCACTATGCATACCTCCGAAAGGTTTTTGAATCTATCCGAGAACTTTTACGTGCTTGGAAAACTTTTCCTCAAAACAGGGGCCATACGATCGTATTGGTCTAAGGACACACCTGAGTGCCCCTAAGACATGCCGTGTTTTCCACCCATGGTCTATCTTGACCAATTTCACACAGACAAACACACGTTAGTGTCCCTAGCCCGTGTCTCTCACACGGCCTTGACACGCCCGTGTCTTAGCCCATGTGCCAAAACCTTGGCATTCTGACTATGACATCATCAACTCATTATGGTCACATGGCCAAGGCACACCCTGTGTCCTTAGTCCTTGTGTTAAATTAAATTTTACAATTAACGTGCAGGCTTCACACGGCCTAGGCACACGCCCATGTCCTAGGCCGTGTCTCTCACACGGCTGAGACACAAGGCCGTGTCTCTGCCCGTAGAGCATGCTGACTTGCAAACCAAGCATGTAATGGGACACACAGTTGATCCATACGCCCATAGGGCAGACTTTGTGTCACACACGGCCTACACAAATGCCAATGTGACTACCTATGTAGACAATTAGATGGCTATCTACCAAGCCTTTTGCCACCCTACATTGCACACATACATACTCCAATTTAAAACAACACAACTCATAACCCAAAGGCACATCTAATAACTCATTAAAACGTCCAATCAAAAGGGCATACACTTCAAGAATATCATCTTCATTTAAGCATAAGAATATGCCAAGTATTGGCATAATTTAAGACCATTTACAAAATGACTTTAGTAGCATAAACAGCCAACACTTTGGCTAACAATTACAACTTAACAAAATACCCATGTCCTATACATGTCCTATTCAAAAAAATCTAAATTGTTACACCAAAGTTATTTCGATAGAGTATTTTTGAACTCCTACGCCGTGTTCCTCGAGTTATTCTTGGTAGAACTACAAGGAGAAAGGGCAATGAAAGGGTAAGCATAAAGCTTAGTAAGTTTGCATGGAAATAAACAGAAACAATAGGCTCATAGTATAATCCATCCGTGGCATTAACAAACCATACACAAGTCATAGGCTTCTTGCCATACTTACAATTGCCCTTATTTAGCACATACCGTGCCACACATCGTAATCATTTCTTCGTGACTCATTCACGAGTACCTGTATTCACTCATTCACATGACTTTAGTACAATTATCATTTTTACTTATAAACTCATCTACTTATACCATTAATCACTAGGGATAGTCAAAGACACATATTTATTGTCATTCATATAGGTACGAAGCCAATGCCACATCCCCAAAGTGGTCTTACATGGAGTCACTTCTAAATGCCAATGCCATATCCCAGATATGGTCTTATATGGACTTCCACATCAAGTATCGATGCCATATCCCGGATATGGTCTTATACAATTTTCATATTTATTACCAAAGCCATATCCCGGATATAGTCTTATACGAAATCTCAACTCGGTGTCGAGGCCATGCCCTTGACATGGTCTTATACGGGGCCCTACCCATTTCTCATCTTAATGACAGCATTTTTATATTCATTATAGCCCACTAAGACTTCAACATAATTTAGTAGAGTATCATGCATTAATATGATACCAAGCATTCTCAATTATGCTAACACAAATGTTGCATTAATCACATACAAACTTACCTCGATTTCAAAATGAGATAGCTCGACGGTCTAGTCCAAAACTTTTTCCTTTCCCCGATCGAGGAGGATTCTTGATTCTTCTTGCTCTATAATATCAAATTAGCTCATTTCAATACTCACATTAATAAAGCATTTTAATATTCATGCTTTGGCAACATTACTATTTTACCCCTATACTTTGGCAAAATGATCATTTTGCCCCTAGGCTCGAAAATGAATTTTAATCACATTTCTACCTTCAACAAGCCTAGGTGAACATTTAATACTCTTATAGCTATCATCAAAACTCAACATTTCACATACTTACTACAAATTTTATAACCTTTTCATCAAGGTTCTTTTTGTGTTTTCATGACAACACCTTTCACAAAAGTTGTTCATCTAACAACCAAGACTCATTTTCTTCCATAAAAATGCAGCAAATAAAAATGAAATATCTCATGGTAAAGCTCTAAAATTTTCACCATATTGCAAAATAGTCCCCTCATTTGAAAGCTTAAGCTCTAGGGGTCTCAAATGTGCAACTATTTTCAAGAAAAGATCACCAGAACACTTACTTGTAAAGGGATGAGTGTGCTTAAATTTTTGAAGCTTTCTACCCTCTATTTGATGCTAATTTTCAGTGGATGGTGAAGGAGAAAAGATGATGTCTTTTCTTTCCTTATTCTAATATTAAACTATCAATTAGTCCACCTACTATCACCAATTTTGACCAACATTGACAAATTTGTCTCCTATGCTAGTCTATGGCCAGCCAAGCCTACTCAAAGGGCTAAATTACCTTTTAAAGACCTAAAATTAACAATCTATAGGTATTTGGTACCTTTAGCCTATAGAATGAAACTTTAGCACTTTATGCGATTTAGTCCTTTTTCGCGATTAAACATGAAATCGCTAACATTAAAGTACCAAAATTCTCATGTACATACACAATAACAATATACTTAACAAAGTATCATGAAAATAAATTTCTAATATCGATTAGTGACCTCGAGATAATTGTTTCGTCTAGCCCCTAAATCAAGCTATTATAATTTTCCCCTTAAAGGATTCTCGTCCTCGAAAATCTTACTAGTGAAAAGGTTGGGGTATTGGTTTCTCATCATTTTCTCGGGCTCTGTAACAGTCCAGTTCATACCCTAGTCAGAATAGTAGTTTTGGGACCACAAATTTGAGTCTGAATAATATTTTAATATTATTCTCTATGCCGTTGAGATGTGACTAAGCATGTGTTAAATTTTTGTAAGTTAATTTTTTCGTCTGTGCGCTTAATTTGACAAAAGGATTGAATTGCATTAAATATGAAAGTTGCTTGCTAATTGTTAAAGTACTTAAGTGAAGTGACTTTTGAAGGTTGTGGCCTTAATAGGCAAATATGCCAATGGGTGGATAGTGGATGGATAAAAGTCTAAAATGACCATATTGTATAATTGTTTTAATTATATGAATGAAGGCCATTTTGGTAATTGGATTATTAATATTAGATTAAGAAATAAAATGATGAGTGTTCAGCTTTTATTTCTCTAGGGCATTCGACACTCTTTAAGCTTGATTTGAGGTAAGTTTTGCTTCGGTTTTTGATAATTTCTACGATTTTACAATCGTTGCTTTGTCTAATATCAAACCCATATCTCAATTTGATGAATTGATGTTGTTCATGAGATATGCCATTGATGATATGTTGAGTTTTATGATGATTTATGGTGTTAAATGAAAGATTTGAGTTAGATAAACATACTTTGTTCTTGAATTTTTGATGAATTTAGCTAATTAGGGCTTAATTAAGAAAATGGAAAATTGAAGGACTAAATTACAAATTTGGTGAAAATTATGGGCTAGTATGATGTTCATAAGTATTCGGCTAAGCTTGTGTATATGTTGATTTTTGTGAATTTGATGTTTTGAGGAAAATAGACTAAATTGATAAATTGTGCAAATATGAGGGTTAATTTGTAAAAGCATTAAATGTGTGTCCTTGGATTGAATTGAAAGAATTAGTGAATAAAAGACTTAATTCTGAAATGTGTTTAGATAAAAAAATTGAGGAAAATGAATTTAGATCGCAGGAAAGCGAAAGTAATAGAGTAGCCGTTTTCATTTCGATAAACCGAATCCGAGGTAAGTCACTATACAATAAACGTATGTGTATTGAATTGATATATATATATCCATATGACTATCGATGATAATGAATGTGTATGAGATGCTATGTGCATGAATTCCGAGATAAGTTTAATATAGCGACAAAGTTCGAGAAGTCCCATACGAACCTAGGAATAGATAGAATTAATTCTATTATGACATATATATCTATTCTGTTTTATCATGTAAGACCACGTCCGGGACGTTGGCATTGATTTGTGATTTCGTGTAAGACCACGTCTGAGACGTTGGCATCGATATGAGGTTTACGAGTAAGACCACATCTGGGACGTTGGCATCGATATGAGTTTTACGAGTAAGACCACGTCTGGGACGTTGGCATCGATATGAGTTTTACAACTAAGACCATGTCTAGGACGTTGGCGTCAATATGAGCTTTACGTATAAGACCATGTCTGGGACATGGAATCGTATTGATTCTTATAAGACCCTGTCTGGGACAGTGGCAACGATATATGTGTGCATGTAAGACCTCGTCTGGGACGTTGGCATTGTACGACAATTTCGAATTCTCTAAGCATCCTACTAGATTCCTATTAGTTCAATGGGCAAGTCTGTGATACGAATTACAAATCTGAGCTATGAACAAATATGTGATTATAAATCAGGTTTAGGTACACTGAACATACACTAATTATGTATGCAAGGTAAGCATCTATGTGATCTTACTATGATGTTATGTATATAGAATTGATGATATGATAAGTAAAGTTTTGGCTAGATGAGCTATGTGCTTATATGATTATTGAATTGTAAATGTGGACAATATGGTCAAGTTTATAAACCAAGTTATATATGTGATGATTTGCTAAGTGGTTGAGATGTGCTATTGTATCTACTTGCATAATATGCATTCTATGCTAAGTTTGTTTGTATATTGACTTACTAAGCTTTCGAAAAGCTTACTCTGTGTGTGTGTTTCCTCTATTTTATAGGTCGTCAAAGCTACTGAAGGCTCGGGACTGTCAAGGATTGTCATCACACTACTAAACTTGTTTTGGTACCCTTTTGAAAATGTATATAGGTAATTATGGCATGTGTAGGCTAGATATGTGTACATGTTTATGAAGAGAACTTAGCCATGTGTTTTGGAAAGTTTTTAGTTGATAAATGCTTGAATGAATGAGTTTTATAATGCAAATTTCGGTATGGTTTGATGCATATGAAGTAGTAAAGTTTTGGCTAAGCAAATGAATAAAGTATGCTTGAGATGAGATGAGCTTTAGTCTTGTAATTTGGCATAGTTGAGATTGGCATTGAATGTATAGATCGAATGGTCAAATTTGGTATGTTTTTGGTTGCCATATATGCATGATATGTGATGGAAAATGTTGCTTGTAGGCATGACCCATTTAGGTGGCATTTTGGTCTTACAAATGATCTATAATGTCACACGGTCATGGCACACGGGCGTGCCTAGTGACCGTGGGGTAAAGTCAATATATGGCCTAGTGGGACATGGCCAAGGCACACGAACATGCCTGGTAGCCGTGTGGTATTTGGTAGGATCGACCACGGCCAGGGTACATGGGCGTGCCTGGTGACCGTGGTACATAAGTCAGTTTCGACCATGGGGAGGACACACGAGTGTGTCTTGTAGTCGTGGGTGGGGGACGGCCTACACCTACGGGCGTGTATCCCTTTATTATAGAGAAGTTTTTAATTTTTCATGAAATTTTGTATGTGTTTCATTTTAGTCTCGACTCGGTTTATAAGCATGCTTAGGGTCTCGATGACTCCCTTAAGGGACATTATGTGCATGATAGATGAATGAAATGCATGAAATGTTATAAATATTTTGATCTATCCAGTAATGCCTTTGACCCTATTTCGGTGATAGTTTCGGGTTAGGGGTGTTACATTTGGTTGATATCAGAGCTATAGTTTAGTCGATTCTCGGACTAACGTAGCGTGTCAGAGTCTAGCTATACATGCCATATATCTAAATTGTGATAGTGTGATGAATCGACATGTAAAATGTGATTTTGTATAGTAATGGATCCCGAAAGAGTCAGTGGTCGCGACGAAAGTAATGCTCCTACTCTCACGCAAGGGACAGTGCGTTCTGATTCGAGACTGGCTACGAACGGTCAAGAGGGAGAATCTAAACAAGCTTTCTTTCAGATGATGAATGAATGGTTCACTTAATTCATGAGAAAAAACCGACTGTTTTGCAACCCTCGCCCCCGGTTATTCCTCTTAGACTATAGTTATGCCACCAATTATGCATTCGAATCTATTGAATAAGCCTCCGGTTGACAAGATTCATAAGTATGGGGCTGAAGAATTTTGAGCTACTAATGATGATGATGCTAAAAAGGCTGAGTTCTGGATTGAAAATACTATCCGGGTATCCGATGAAATGTCTCTGACTCCGAAAAAGTGTATTAAATGTATGGTGTCATTACTCCGAGATGCAGCTTATCAATGGTGGAAAACTCTGATTTCAGTTGTTTTGAAAGAGCGTTTCACATGGGACTTCTTTCAGTTCGAGTTTCGGAAGAAGTATATCAGTGAGAGATTCGTTGATCAAAAACGGAAGAAATTTCTGGAATTCAAATAAGGCCATATGACTGTTTCAGAATATGAACAAGAGTTTGTCAGCCTGAGTCAATATGCTTGAGAATGTGTATCATCTAAAGCTATAATGTGCAAAAGATTTGAAGAAGGCCTTAATGAAGATATTCGTTTGCTAATTGGGATTTTAGAAATAAAAGAGTTTGTTGTACTTGTTAACGGAGCTTGCAAAGCTAAGTTACTTGGGAAAGATAAAAGAAAGGATGAGTCTAAAGCTTGAGATATAAGAAAGAGATTTCAGAGTAAAACATTTTAGTCTGCTTCGAAAAGATTCAGAGATAAGCAAAGTCATTCCAAAGATAATATGGGACATTCAAATAGAAATCACTCTAGACCGTTAATGAGTTCTAAAACTCCAGCAACTTCAGTGGCTAGCGTTGGTAATGCCCGGACAGAGAGACTTGAATGTAAGCATTATGGAAAAAGGCATTCGAGAAGCTGTAGATTAAACGACAAAGCTTGCTTCAGATATGGATCGCTTGACCATTTTATCCGTGATTGTCCTGAGTCTGCCAAGCTAGAGACCGTTCAAAATCAAGATTTGATAATGCACCTGTGAGGGGTAGACCTTCTAAGAATGTGAGAAATGTCAGTGGTAGTCAGAGAATTATGAGAGACACTATTGCAAGATCTGAAGCTAGAGCACTGCCAGAGCGTATGCTATCCGAGCTCGTGAGGAAGCTTCATCACCTGATGTTATAATGGATACGTTTACACTTTATGATACTTCTGTGATTGCATTAAAAGATCCTAGTTCTACGCATTCGTATATATGCATGAATTTAGTATATAGTAAGACTTTGTTTGTAGAGTCTATTGAGTTTGCTATAAAAGTATCGAACCCCTTAGGTAAAAGTGTTATTGTTGACAAAGTATGCAAGAACTGTCCATTAATGTATCGAGATATCTGTTTCTCTACTGATCTGATGCTTTTGCCATTTGATGAGTTTGATAATATTTTGGGTATGGACTGGTTGTCATTGCATGATGCTGTTGTGAACTGCAAAAGAAAGACTATAGATTTGAGATGTCCGAATAATGAAATTGTACGTGTTGATTCTAATGATTTGAATGGATTGCCTGCTATAATATCGGTACTAAAAGCTCAGAGTTATGTGAAAAGGGGGTATGAGGCATATTTTGCTTATGTAATTGATTCGAAAAAGTCTGAAAGGAAAATTGAGTCAGTACCTATTATTTATGAGTTTTCTAATGTATTCCCTGAAGAGTTACTGGGTTTACCTCCGGTTCGTAAAGTTGAGTTTTGTATTGAATTGTTGCCTAGTACAACACCTATTTCGATAGCTCCGTATAAAATGGCACCAACAGAGTTGAAAGAGTTAAAGTCACAGTTGCAAGAGTTAACTGATAGAGGGTTCACTAGACCGAGTTTCTCGCCTTGGGGTGCTCCTGTTCTGTTTGTGAAAAAGAAAGATGGCACGCTGCAAATGTGTATTGATTACCGTCAATTGAATAAAGTTACCATAAAGAACAAATATTCATTACCCCGAATAGACGATTTATTTGATCAGTTAAAAGGGGTTACTGTATTCTCTAAGATTGACCTGAGATCGGGATACTATCAGTTGAGAGTTAAAGATTCAGACATTCTAAATACTACTTTCAGAACAAGGTACGGCCATTATGAGTTTTTAGTTATGCCATTTGGACTAACCAATGCTCCTGCTATTTTTATGGATCTGATGAATAGAATTTTCGGACCGTACTTAGATCAATTTGTTGTAGTATTCATAGATGACATATTGATTTATTCACGGAATGAAAACGAGCATGCTAAACACTTGAGGATTGTGTTGCAAACTCTGCGAGAAAAGTAATTGTACGCGAAATTCAGCACATGTGAATTCTGGTTGCACGAGGTTAGTTTTCTGGGACATATTGTGTCACCTTCTGGGATTTGTGTTGATCCAAGCAAGATCTCTGCTATTCTGGATTGGAAACCTCCGAGGAATGTGTCTGAAGTCCGTAGTTTTCTGGGTCTAGCTGGTTATTATCGTTGTTTTGTAAAAGGATTTTAGTTATAGCTACTCCGTTGACTAAATTACTTCAGAAAGATGTTAGATTTGAGTGGTCGGATAAATGTCAAAAAGTTTCGATCAGTTGAAAGCTCTGCTAACAAAAGCTCCAGTGTTAGTACAACCAGAATCAAGCAAAGAATTTGTGATTTACAGTGATGCTTCGTTAAATAGTCTGGGATGTGTTTTGATGCAGGAAGGCAAAGTTGTAGCTTATGCCTCAAGACAATTGAAGCCTCATGAAAAAAACTATCTGATGCACGACCTTGAGTTAGTTGCGATTGTGTTTGCACTTAAGATCTGGCGCCATTATCTGTACGGTGAAAAATGTCACGTATTTTTAGATCGCAAAAGTTTGAAATATCTGATGACTCAGAAATATTTGAACCTACGTCAAAGAAGTTGGTTAGAGTTGTTTAAAGACCATGAGCTTGTGATTGATTACCATCCGAGTAAAGCAAATGTTGTTGTAGATGCACTGAGTCAAAAATTATTGTTTGTACTACATACTTTGAATGCTCAGTTAGAAGTGTCTGATAATAGTTCTCTGATAGCTAAATTAAAAGTGAAACTATTGTTTATACAGCAGATATGTGATGCTCAGAAGGTTGATAATGAATTGTTATTGAAACGAGCTCAGTGTGAATTGCATTCTAAATTTGAATTTCGAGTTGTTGATGATTGCTTGAGATTCCGAGGTCATATTTGTGCTCGGGAAATCCAAAATTAATTCAGTTGATTTTGAGTGAAGCTCATAACAGTCGTTTATCTGTTCATCCGGGAAGAACTAAAATGTATCATGATCTGAAGCAACACTATTGGTGGTCTGGCATGAAAAGGACATTTTAATTTTGTTTCGAAATGTTTAGTCTGTCAACAAGTGAAAGCTGAACATCAAGTTTTGTCTGGTTTGCTACAACCAATTCTGATTCCTGAATGGAAATGGGATGGAGTGACAATGGACTTTGTTTCTGGATTGCCTCTGACTTTGATAAAGAAAGATGCGATTTGGGTCATAGTTGATCGATTGACGAAATTTGCCTATTTTATTTCGGTAAGATCTGATTACTCACTTGAGAGATTAGCCAAGCTTTATATTTCTGAGATAGTGAGATTGAATGGAGTGCCACTATCCATTATATCATATAGATATCCGAGATTCACATCGCGATTCTGGAAGAAGTTGCAAGAAGCTTTGGGCATGAAATTGTATTTCAGTACAGCTTTTCAACCGCAGACAGATGGTCAATCCGAGTGGATCATTCAAATTTTAAAGGATATGTTACGATGTTGTATATTTGAGTTTATTGGTTCGTGGGAACAGTACCTGCCATTGATCGAAATTGCGTATAATAATAGTTTTCAGTCAAGCATCAAAATGGTACCTTATGAAGCTTTGTACGGACGAAAAAACCGTACACCTCTATATTGGACTGAGCTTAGTGAGATAAGCTACACGGAGTTGATTTGATAAGGGATTCAGAACAGAAAGTGAAATTGATTCGAGATTGTTTGAAAGCAGCATCTGATCGTCAGAAGTCTTATGGACTTGAAACGAAAAGATTTAGAATTTGAAATCGGCGACAAAGTATTTTTAAAAGTGTCTCGTGGAAGAAAGTGCTTCGATTCAGACGTAAAGGCAATTGAGTCCAAGATTTATCGGATCGTATGAGATCATTGAACGTGTCGGGCCTGTTGCATATAGATTAAAGTTGCCGTTTGAGTTAGAAAAGATTCATAATGTATTTCATGTTTCGATGCTCCGGAGATATCGATCTGATCCTTCACATGTAATTGCTCCGTCTGAAATTGAAATCCGATCTGATATGTCATACGAAGAGGAACCGATCCGTATCTTAGCTCGTGAAGTAAAAGAGTTGAGAAATAAGAAAATTCCATTATTAAAAGTACTGTGGAATTGACACGGAATAGAAAAGGCTACATGGGAGCCTGAGGACTCAATGAGACAACAATATCTGACTTGTTTAACGGTAAGATTTTCGGGGACGAAAATTCCTAAGGGGGAGAATTGTAATAGTTGGTTTATACCCTAATCAGAACAGTAGTTTTGGGACCACAAATCTGAGTCTGAATAATATTTTAATATTATTCTCTGTGCTGTTGAGATGTGACTAAGCATGTGTTAAATATCCGTAAGTTAATTTGTCCGTCTGGGCGCTTAATTTGACAAAAGGATTAAATTGCATTAAATATGAAAGTTGCTTGCTAATTGTTAAAGTACTTAAGTGAAGTAGCTTTTGAAGGTTGTGGCCTTAATAGGCAAATATACCAATGGGTGTATAGTGAATGGATAAATGTCTAAAATGCCCATATTGTATAATTGTTTTAATCATATGAATGAAGGCCATTTTGGTAATTGGATTATTAATATTAGATTAAGAAACAAAATGATGAGTGTTCATATTTTATTTCTCTTCTTTTGACCGAAAATCACCAATGAAAGAAAAAAAATAAAATCTAGGGCATTTGGCACTCTTTAAGCTTGATTCAAGGTAAGTTTTGCTTCAGTTTTTGATAATTTCTACGTTTTTGCAATCGTTGCTTCGTCTACTATCAAGCCCATGTCTCAATTTGATGAATTGATGTTGTTCATGAGATATGCCATTGATGATAGGTTGAGTTTTATGATGATTTATGGTGTTAAATGAAATATTTGAGTTAGATGAACATATTTTGTTCTTGAATTTTTGATGAATTTAGCTAATTAGGGCTAAATTGAGAAAATGGAAAATTAAAGACTAAATTGCAAATTTGATGAAAATTATGGGCTTGTATGATGTTCATAAGTATTTAGCTAAGTTTGTGTATATGTTGATTTTTTGAATTTGATGTTTTGAGGAAAATAGACTAAATTGATAAATTGTGCAAATATGAGGGTTAATTTGCAAATAGCCTTAAATTGTGTCCTTGGATTGAATTGAAAGAATTAGTGAATAAAAGAGTTAATTCTGAAATGTGTTTAGATTAAGAACCGAGGAAAACAGATTTAGATCGCGGGAAAGTGAAAGTAACAGAGTAGCCATTTTCATTCCGATAAACCGAATCCGAGGTATGTCACTATTGAATAAACGTATTTGTATTGAATTGAATATATATATATATCCATATGACTATCGATGATAATGAATGTGTATGAGATGCTATGTGCCTAAATTCCGAGATAAGTTTGATATAGTGACAAAGTCCGAGAAGTCTCGTACGAACCTAGGAATACATAGAATTAATTCTGTAAAGACATAGGTATCTGTTCTGCTTTATCATGTAAGACCACACTCGGGACGTTGGCATTGATTTGTCATTTTATGTAAGACCACGTCTAGGACGTTGGCATCGATATGAGGTTTACGAGTAAGACCACATTTGGGACGTTTGCATCGATATGAGTTTTACGAGTAAGACCACGTCTGGGACATTGGCATCGATATGACTTTTACGAGTAAGACCACATCTGGGATGTTGGATTCGATATGAGCTTTACGTATAAGACCATGTCTGGGACATCGGCATCGTATTGATTCGTATAAGACTCTGTCTGGGACAGTGGCATCGATATCTGTGTGCATGTAAAACCTCGTCTGGGACGTTGGCATTGTACGAAAATTTTGAATTCTCTCAGCATCCTACTAGATTCCTATTAATTCAATGGGCAAGTCTGTGATACGAATTACAAGTCTAAGCTATGAACAAATATGTGATTATAAATTCGTTTCTGGTACACTGAATATACACTAATTGTGTATACAAGGTAAGCATCTATGTGATCTTACTATGATGTTATGTATATGAAATTGATGATACGATAAGTAAAGTTTTGGCTACATGAGCTATGTGCTTATATGATTATTGAATTGTAAATATGGACAATATGGTCAAGTTTATGAACCAAGTTATATATGTGATGATTTGCTAAGTGATTGAGATGTGCCATTGTATCTACTTGCATAATATGCATTCTATGCTAAGTTTGTTTGTATATTCACTTACTAAGCTTTTGGAAAGCTTACTTTGTGTGTGTGTGTGTTTTCTTTGTTTTATAGGTCGTCAAAGCTACTGAAGGCTCGCGACCGTCAATGATTTTCATCACACTACTAAACTTGTTTTGGTACCCTTTTGAAAATGTATATAGCTAATTATGGCATGTATAGGCTAGTTATGTGTACATGTTTATGAAGACAACTTAGCCATGTGTTTTGGCAAGTTTTGAGTTGATAATTGCTTGAATGAATGAGTTTTATAATGCAAATTTCGGTATGGTTTGATACATATGAAATGGTAAAGTTTTGGCTAAGCAAATGAATAAAGTATGCTTGAGATGAGATGAGCTTTAGTCCTGTAATTTGGCATAGTTGAGATTGGCATTGAATGTATAGATCGAATAGTCAAATTTGGTATGTTTTTGGTTGCCATATATGCATGATATACGATGGAAAATATTGCTTGTAGGTATGACCCATTTGGGTGGCATTTTGGTCTTACAAATGATCTATAATGTCACACGGTCATGGCACACGAGCGTGCCTAGTGACCGTGGGGTAAAGTCAGTATATGGCCTAGTAGGACACGGCCAAGGCATACGGAAGTGCCTGGTAGCCGTGTGGTATTTAGCAGGATCGACCACGGCCAGGGTACATAGGCGTGCTTGGTGGCCGTGTTACATAAGTCAGTTTCGGACATGGGGAGGACACACGGGTGTGTCTTGTAGCCTTGGGTGGGGCACGGCCTACCCCTACGGACATATATCCCCTTTATTATAGAAAAGTTTTTAATATTCCTTAAAATTTTGTATGTGTTTCATTTTAGTCCTGACTCGGTTTATAAGCATGCTTAGGGTCTCAATGACACCCTTAAGGGACATTATGTGTATGATAGATGAATGAAATGCATGAAATGTTATAAATGTTTCGATCTTTCGAGAACGCCTTTGACCCTATTCCAGCGACTGTTTCGGGTTAGGGGTGTTACAGCTCCCATGTAGCCTTTTCTATTCCGTGCCTTTGCCATAATACCTTTACAAGGGCTATGTTTTTGTTTCTTAATTGCTTGACCTCTCGCGCCAAAATCTTAGTCGGCTCTTCACCATAAGTCAAGTCTGGTTTTATCTCTACCTCTGTCGGTACTATGACATGTGAAGGGTCTGAACGGTATCGACGCAACGTGGATACATGAAAAACATCATGAATATTTTCTAGTTCAGGTGGCAAGGCTAACCTATAAGCTACCAGTCCTGTCCTCTCGGGAACTTCATAAGGCCTGATAAAATGCAGACTCAATTTGCCCTTTCGGCCAAATCTGAGGACTTTCCTTCAAGGTGATACTTTTGGAACACTTTATCACCGACTTTGAATTTTTATCTCTTTCCTTTTCAACTCGATTAGGACTTCTGTCTATCTGAGGGGATTTTCAGACAATCACGTATCACTTTTACTTTTTTTTCGTTTTCTTAACCAAATCGACCCTTTGTATCTGTTTCTTTCTAAGTTCTAACCAATACAAGGACGTTCGGCACTTACGCCTATACAATGCCTCATAAGGCGCCATCTTCAAACTTGACTGAAAGCTATTGTTATAGGCGAATTCCACCAATGGTAAGTATTTCTCCCAATTACTGTGGAATTCCAAAACACAACATCGAAGCATGTCTTCAAGTATCTGAATTACCCTCTCTGACTGCCCATCGGTTTGTGGATGGAAGACTGTATTGAAACTCAATTTCATGCCCAATGCCTCTTGCAGCTTTTTCCAAAATCGTGATGTAAATCTCGAATCTCTATCCAAAATAATTGACAATGGTACACCATAAAGTCTTATTATCTCTGACATGTACAAGTCCGTCAATTTATCAAGCAAATAATCGACTGGCACTGGTATAAAATGGGTTGACTTTGTGAGCCTACCAACCACTACCTATATTGCATCTTTCTTTTCTGGAGTCAATGGTAAGCCCGTCACGAAGTCTATGGTATCACAGTCCCATTTCCACACAGGAACCATAATGGGCTGAAGTAAACCCGAAGGTACTTGATGTTCAGCCTTCACTTGCTGACAAATCAGGCATCTCGATACAAACTCGGAAATGTCTTTCTTCATACCAGGCCACTAATACCATTTCCTCAAATCATTATACATTTTAGTGCTCCCGGGGTGCACAGTTAAACATCCACAATGCGCTTCATGCAAGATCTTATGAATAAGCTCATCATTTCTTGGTACACATACCCTATCTCGAAATGTTAGACATCCATCAGGATTTACTCGAAAGTCTGACTCAACATTCGACTCACATAAAACTATCTTGGCTTGCAAACTGTTATCATCTTTCTGAGCTTCACAAATCTCTTGGAGAAACAATGGTTTAGCCCTCAATTCGGCTAAAATGGAACCATCATCCAACAAAGTCATCTGAGTACTCATGGCTCTTAGTGCAAACAATGATTTTCTGCTCAAGGCATTGGCGACTATGTTCGCCTTTCTCGGATGGTAGTCAATCACCAATTCATAATCCTTAATCAGCTATAACCACCTTCGTTGCCTCAAATTCAAATCCTTCTGAGTCATCAAATATTTTATGCTCTTATGGTCAGTGAAAATCTGACATCTCTCACCATATAAATGATGTCTCCAAATTTTTAAAGCAAACACAATTACGGCAAACTCAAAATCATGAGTCGGGTAATGTTTCTTGTACGGTTTCAATTGCCTAGAGGTGTATGCAATCACTTTACCCTCTTGCATAAGTACACAACCCAATCTATTCAAGGAAGCGTCACTGTAAACTACAAATTTTCTTCCGGTTTAGGTTGCACCAGGACCGAAGCCTCAGTCAATAGTGTCTTTAGTTTCTCAAAACTCTATTGACACTTTTATGTCCAATCGAACTTCACATCTTTTTGCAAAAGTCTCATCATTGGGGTAGCTATCATGGAGAACCCCTTGACAAAATGCCTATAATCGTCGGCTAGGCCTAGAAAGCTCCTTACTTCAATTACGCTCCTTGGCGGTTTCCATTCAATAATTGCTAAAATCTTACTCGGGTCTACTGTAATTCCATCTTCCGAGAAAATGTGCCCCAAAAATCCCACTTTCTTGAGCCAAAATTCACTCTAACTGAATTTGGCATACAATTATTTTTTTCTCAAAACTTGCAGAACCATACTCAAATGCTCGGAGTGTTCGTTCTCATCTCGAGAGTAGATCAGTATGTCGTTGATGAAGACCACGACAAATTTATCCAAGTATGGCATAAAAATGTGATTCATCAAATCCATGAAGATCGCAGGGGCATTCGTTAGACTAAAAGGCATGACCGAAAATTCATAGTGGCCATACCTAGTCCTAAATGCAGTTTTCAGTACATCCGAGTCCTTGACTCTCAGTTGATAGTACCTTGACCTCAAATCTATCTTAGAAAATACTGTGGCTCCCTTCAATTGATCGAATAGATCATCGATCCTCGACAATGGGTACTTTTTCTTTAAAGTCATCTTGTTGAGTTACCGATAATCTATACATAGTTTCATAGAACCATCTTTCTTCTTCACGAATAAAACAGGAGCACCCCACGGAGAAAAACTCGACCTTATGAATCCTTTATCCGTTAGCTCTTGTAACTATTCTTTTAGCTCTTTTAGCTCGGTTGGAGCCATTCTATAGGGAGCAATAGAAATAGGGGCAGTACCTAGAGCTAACTCAATTCCAAATTCAATTTCTCTAACAGGAGGTAGCCCTGGCAACTCTTCCGAGAAAACATCTGGGTACTCGCATACTATGGGTACCGACTCAATTCTCAACTCAGTCTCTTTACTGTTCAACACAAAGGCAAGATAGGCTTCGTACCCCTTGGTCTACTTGGTCGGACTTTTCCCACACTAGCAATTGATGTGGTCTGCCCTTTCGACCCTAAAAATTGCTTGTCTTTACTTCGGGTTGAAAACTCGGCTGAGGTGACTAATCGAGCGGTGAAATCCCACGATTTCTTAGATGAGGATTCCTGAGACTTATTCACTTGTCTCTTCCTCGAGTCACGAGACTCTTTCTCAATTATTCTCTTCTCTTTACCCAACTCCTCGACTTTACAGGATCTATCCACCAACACTACAAATTCTTTTAGTTTGAGGACTCCCACGTATAAACAGATTTCTTCATTTAATCCGTCCTCGAATCTCTTGCACATGACGACCTCAGTAGACACGCACTCCCGAGCATACTTGCTAAGCCTTACAAACTCCCGTTTGTAGTCGGTCACTAACATATGGCCTTTGCTTCAATTCCAAGAACTCCTTCCTCTTATGGTCGATGAACCTCTGAATGATATACTTCTTCCGGTATTCCTCTTGGAAGAATTCCCAGCTAACTCTCTCCCTTGGTACCACCGACACAAGGATGTTCCACCATTGGTAGGTTGAATCTCTTAAGAGAGATACCGCGCACTTTAAGCACTCCTCAGGTGTGCAGGACAACTCATCGAATACCCTGATGGTATTCTTGAGCCAGAATTCCGCTATCTCCAAGTCATCGTCCTTATTCGCCCGGAATTCTTCGGCTCCTTACTTCCGAATCTAATCGACCGAAGGCCTTTCTCTCCTCACTACCTCAACCACTTGAGGTGCTACTAGAGCAGGTTGAGGAATTGGTGGGGGTGGAGGGGGTTGAGCACTAGGATTTCCTCGGGTATATTCAATATACCAGTTGCTCATCATGTGGAGAAAGGCTTCTCGGGCCTTTTCCCCCTGACCCAAGGTTTGGGTCTACTATTTGTTGGCACGATCCTTTGAGTGAGAGCTGGTGCGTTACTCGCAACATCATCGGTTGTAGCTCGGTCCGGATCAGAATTCATATACTACATAAAACACAATTGTTCAACGTCAGGAGCTATCACACTATCAATACACTAACACTCTTACATATGGCATGTATATCTAGACTCATACTTATGCTACGTTAGTCCTAAAATTGACTAAACCGTAGCTCTGATACCAATAAATGTAACACCCCTTACCCATACCCAAAGTTAGAATCGAGTTTGAGGCATTACCTAACTTATATCGCTTAAACGCCTCAATTAGGGCTATAAAATTTCATTTAAACCCATCCCTTGCTCATGATCGGCCCACGAGGCCCTATGCATACCTCCGAGAGGTTTCACAATCTATCTGGGAACTTTTATAAGCTTGGAAAACTTTTCCTCGAAATAGGGGCCATACACCTGTGTTGGTCTAAGGACACGTCTGTGTGCCCCTAAAACATGCCCGTGTCTTCCACCCATGGTCGATCCTGACCAATTTCACACGACCAGACACATGCCCGTGTCCCTGGCCCGTGTCCCTCACACGGCCTTGACACATCCATGTCTTAGCCCGTGTGCAAAAACCTTGGCATTCTGACTATGAAGCCATCAACTCACTATGGGTATACGGCTAAGGCACACGCCATTGTCCTTAGCTCGTGTGTCGAATTAAATTCTACAATTAACATGCAGACTTTACACGGCCTGGGCACACGCCCATGTCCTAGGCCGTGTCTCTCACATGGCTAAGACACAAGGTCGTGTCTCTGCCTGTGGAGCATACTGACTTGTAAACCAAGCATGTGATGGGATACAAAGTCGATCCACATGCCCATAGGGCTGACCGTGTGTCACACATAGCCTAGACACACGTCCGTGTGACTACTCGTGTGGACAATTAGATGGCTATTTACCAAGCCCTTTGCCACCCTACATTGTACACATACATACTCCAATTCAAAACAACACAACTCATAACCCAAAGGTACATCTAAGAACTTATTAAAACGTCCAATCAAAAGGGCATACACTTCAAGAATATCATCTTCATTTAAGCATAAGAATATGCCAAGTATCAGCCTAACTTAAGACAATTTACAAAATGACTTTAGTAGCATAAACAGCCAACACTTTGGCTAACAATTACAACTTAAAAAAATACCAACGTCCTATACATGCCATATTCAAACAAGTCTAAATTTTTATGCCAAAGTGATGTCGATAGTGTGATTTCTGAACTCCTACGTCCGCGTTCCTCGAGTTATTCTTGGCAAAACTACAAGGAGAAAGGGAAATGAAAGGGGTAAGCATAAATCTTAGTAAGTTTGCATGAAATAAATAGCAACAATAGGCTCATAATATAATCCATCCATGGAATTAACTAACCATACACAAGTCATAGGCTTCTTGCCATGCTTACTTACATTTTCCCTTATTTAGTACATACCATGCCACACATCGTAATCGTTTCTTCGTGACTCATTCACGAGTACCTGTATTCACTCATTCACATAACTTTAGTACAATTCTCATTTCTACTTCTAAACTCATTTACTTATCCCATTAAATACTAGGTATAGTCAAAGACGCATATTCATTGTCATTCATGTAGGTATGAAGCTAATGCCACATCCCCGAAGTGTTCTTACATGGAGTCACTTCTAAATGCCAATGCCATATCCTAGATATGGTCTTATATGGACTTTCACATCAAGTATCGATGCCATATCCCGGATATGGTCTTATACGATTTTCATATTTATTACCGAAGTCATATCTTGGATAAGGTCTTATACGAGATCTCAACTCGGTGCCGAGGCCATGCCCTAGACATGGTCTTATACGGGACCCTACCCATTTCTCATCTCGATAATAGCATTTTCATATTCATTATAGTCCACTAAGACTTCAAGTAGAGTATCATGCATCAATATGATACCAAGCATTCTCAATTATGCTAACACAAATGTTGTATTAATCACATACAAACTTACCTCGATTTCAAAATTAGCTAGCTTGACGGTCTAGTCCGAGACTTTGTTCTTTCCCCGATCGAGGTGGATTCTCGGTTCTTCTTATTCTATAATAGCAAATTAGCTCATTTTAATACTCATATTAATAAAGCACTTTAATAGTCATGCTATGGCAACATTACTATTTTGCCCCTAGACTTTAGGAAAATACCATTTTGCCCCTAGGCTCAGAAATGAATTCTAATCATATTTCTACCTTCCACAAGCTTAGGTGAACATTTAATACTCTTATAGATATCATCAAAACTCAACATTTCACGTACTTACTACAAATTTTATAACCTTTTCATCAAGGTTCTTTTTGGTGTTTTCATGACAACACCTTTCACAAAAGTTGTTCATCAACAACCAAGACTCATTTTATTCCATAAAAATGCATAAAATAATAATGAAAGCTCTCATGGTAAAACTCTAAACTTTTCACCATATTTCACAATAGTCCCCTCATTTGAAAGCTTAAGTTCTAGGGGTCTCAAATGTACAACTATTTTCAAGAAAAGATCACCAGAACACTTACTTGTAAAGGGATGAGTGAGCTAAAATTTTTGAAACTTTCTACCCTCTATTTGCTACTAATTTTCGATGGACGATGAAGGAGAAAAGGTGATATCTTTTCTTTCATTATTCTAATATTAAATTATCAATTAGTCTACCTACTATCACCAACTTTGACCAACTTTGACAAATTTGTCTCCTATGCTAGTCTATGGTCGGACAAGCCTTCTCAAAGGGCTAAATTGCCTTTTAAAGACCTCAAATTAACAATCTATGGCTATTTGGTACCTTTAGCCTATAGAATGGAACTTTCGCACTTTATGCGATTTAGTCTTTTTTCTCGATTAAACATGAAATCGCTAAAATTAAAATACTAAAATTCTCATGTACATACACAATCGTAATCTAATTCACAAAATATCATGAAAATAAATTTCTATAATCTCAGATTAGTGATCTCGATATCACTGTTCTGTCTAGCCGCTAAATCGGGCTATTACAATCCTAGCCATACAAAAGAACTTCAGAGGGAAATGGATGCCAAATTGAGAAGGACCTTATGTGGTAAAGAAGGCTTTTTCCGGAGGAGCGCTGATTTTGACTGAGATGGATGGCAAGAACTTGCCTAATCTTATGAAGTTAGATTCAGTCAAGAAATACTTCACCTAAAAAAATGGAGAGGCAAAGGTGAAAACTCTCAAAGGGCGCTTTAAGACCAAAGGGGTTTTGAATTGAAAACCCAAAAAAGGGCAATTCAAATATTGATCGAAGGTGGGCCATATGGAAATCCTGTTCTTTCAGAATTAACAAGAAAGAGAGATGTTACATCTTGTGGCATCAATAAAGTATTTTGGATCTCCAAAACACGTATCAAGTTCAAAAGGGTCCTCGAGAAGTTAGTACGGAAAAGCTCATGCTACGATATCTAGGGCAGTTGTATTCATCTTATTCACTTTGTATTTAGGCAAATTTGCTATTTTGATTAATTTATTCATTTCAAGCTTTTCTCCCAATAAATTTCAACTTTGTTCATTGTTACGATCTTTTTCAAGCATTTTTCATTGAAATAACGATTAATGGACAAATAATATTCAAATAAAAGGATTTTTGCACATTGCTTTGAAAGGTTTTCTAAATAGTATAAGGATCTTAAAACAGGACCACTATTCAGAACTAACCAAACTTAAAGGTTGGAAACATTTGAAAAAGAATAGTTTAAATTGTGACTATTTCTTCAGATTTCTTGTCCAAGATACCAGCTAAACAAGAAGGCATGGTAACACATCAATGATAGAACCTTGATAAACAACGAGTAATGACAACCTAAGCATTAAAAAGGGATCATTATAAAAAATGGCATGTTGCATTCATGCAAATATCATTCATACACATCTAGTTAGGAGCATTTGATTCATCCAAATCATGACATCCTAATTACTAGGCATAAATAGGTCCATGAAATGGATTCTACAGGTCATGTTCCCTAGAAAACGGTGTAACAGATCAGTTAAACCACAAATCTTATACCCCTGAAGTTTCAGTGGGACGGATTGAAGTTATCATGGAAAATCTTATATCCCTAAAGTTGCAATGGAACAAATTAAAGCCACAAATCTTATCTCCCTGAAGTTGCAGTGGAGCAGACAGCAAATTTTGTATATCTGAAGTTGCAGTAAAGTAGATTAAAGCTATAAGTCTTATCTCCCTGAAGTTGTAGTGGAGCAGATTGAAGATAGTAAATCTTATCTTTCTGAAGTTGCAGTAAAACAGATTAAAGCTATAAACCTTATCTCCCTGAAGTTGCAGTGGGGTAGGTTGAAGTTACAAATTTTGTCTCTCTGAAGTTGCAGTGGAGCAGACTGAAGATAGCGAATCTTATTTCCCTAAAGTTGCAGTGGAACAGATTAAGGCTACATATTACAAATCTGACCTCCTAAAATTGTAGTGGAGTAGATTGAAGTTACGAATCTTATCTCCCTAAAGTTGTAGTGGAGCAGGTTGAAGTTCTAAATCTTATCTCCCTAAAGTTACAGTAGAGCAGATTAAAGCTATAAGTCTTATCTCCCTAAAGTTGCAGAGGAGTAGACTGAAGATAGTAAATCTTATCTCTCTAAAGTTGCAGTTGAGCATATTAAAGCTATAAACCTTATCTCCCTGAAGTTGTAGTGGGGTAGGTTGAAGTTACAAATTTTGTCTCTCTAAAGTTACAGTGGAGCAGACTGAAGATAGCGAATCTTATTTCCCTAAAGTTGCAGTAGAACAGATTAAGGCTACAAATTACAAATCTGACCTCCCTAAAATTGCAGTGGAGAAGATTGAAGTTACGAATCTTATCTCCCTGAAGTTGCAGTGGAGCAGGTTGAACTTCCAAATCTCATCTCCCTGAAGTTGCAGTGGAGCAAATTGAAGATAGCGAATCTTATTTTCCTAAAGTTACAGTGGAACATATTAAAGCTACAAACCACAAATCTTTTCTTCCTGAAGTTGTAGTGAAGAAGATTGAAGATACGAGTCTCATCTCCCTAAAGTTACAGTGGAGCAGATTAAAGCTACAAGTCTTCCATAAACATGACTGTAATGGCCCATTTTCGCCCGGCCCACTAGAAAATGAAAAATACAAAACCAAAATAATAACATTAAAAGTCCATATAAAACAATCCAAATTACAAACAAAATAACAGACCCAAAATTCAGTGACCCAAAATTAACCTAATCCTAAAACCCAATACCCAAGCCAACGACCTTAACTATTTTCAGCAAAAAAAAGAAAAAGCAGAAAACCCTAGCCTCTCGCACCCTAGCTTGCCACCACCAACTGCCTGTCACCGCCAACCACCACCTGCAAGGACAAAAAAAACATACAAGAAGGAGCAGTTGAAACAGTAGAAAAATAAAAAATATTGTAAAACGGCTATAAAAGCCTAAAAACAGATTGTAAAATGGAGGTTTTTTGGAATAGAAATAACAAATACGGAGAAAAAAAAGCAATCAAAAAAAAAAAATATTAACAAAGGTGATTCCTTTTTTTATTTTTTCATTTTATTTCAAAAAATAATAATAAATAAAAATAGAAGGTTACCTGGGACGTTTCATCTCCCTCCGTCATCGGAGGCCCTTTCCGGCGTTGGGAACCTAAGACCTATTAAGGTTCGGCGCAACGATTTTTAGGGATATCGAAATTTTTTTTTGCTTTTTTATTTTTATTTTCATTTTTGAAATGGAGGGGGTCAAAAAGGGGTCGAAAATAAATTTTTAGGGTTCTCCGGCCACTGTGTATGATGGCACCGATTCTTAGACGACCAAACCGCCCACAGTGGTTAACAATTTGGACGAAGGGGGCTAGAGAGAAAATAAAAAGGCTAAGCTTTATTTGAAAGAGGGTTAAAATAATTTTTTTTGGAGATTTTTTGGCATTATGGGGATATAAAACGACGCAGTTTTGGGCTTGACTCCCAAATGCCAAAACGACGTCGTTTTGGCCTTTAACCCGCGTCTGACTAGACGAGAGGTAGGATCCGCTTGTTTATAAAACATGGGCTATTTGCGCTTGTAACCCTTCCGCTTTTTTGAAGATTTACAATATTGTCCTATTTCTTTTTTTTCCTTTTTAAAATTTACCCGGTTTAATTTTATTCTTTTTTATTTGGGTCCCCTGGACGTTGTGCATAGAGAAGTTGGGATAATTTTCCACTTGGTCCTTGATTTTTTCCTCGTGTCATATTTTACCCCTTATTGTTTATTTATCCCGATTTATCCTTTTAATTTTATTTAAGTTGCAATTAAGTCCTTTATTTTTTATTTTTTACTTATTTATTATTTCTTTCTTTTTAATATTTAATATTTTATTTAATTTTCTTTTAACGTGCATTCATTCTTTTTTCCTTCCTTTTCCTTTTTCCTTTTTATTCATTTATTATTATTATTATTATTATTATTATTATTATTATTATTATTTTATCATCTATACTATTATTTATTTTATTTTTTACACATACTTATGAATTAAATTGTACAAATGCTTTTATTGGCACATTTATTATTATTATTGTCATTGTCATTGTCATTTTATTTTATTTTATTTTATTTTATTTTGTTTGTATGTTCTTGTTATTCTACTATTTCTTCTATTATTTTGGGTATTGTCATGTCATGTCCATTTATTTTTAAATATGCACCTTCCATTTTTATTTATTTTAAATTACTTTATTTATTTATCATTACTACGATATTATTATTATTATTATTATTATTAATTACATTAGTAATACTGTAGGATTCCTTATTTACTTGTTATTTATCATTTTAATATTCTACCCATATAGCTATTTTACATTATTTCATTACTATCGTACTATATATTACGTTAATATATATTTGTTCGTTTTTTATACGATATTGAATAAACTAAATATATACCTTTTAAGTGTTATGTTAATTTTATTCAATACATAAAAGAATTTTTTAAAAAAAAAGGCAATGTTTCAGTATTTGAAAATTCGAGAAACCTTATCCTAACTTACGGGGTTTCAATTTCCTCGTTAAACCTAAATGACCGAATATCCTTTTAAAATTAAAATGCATAAGATTTAAATAAAAAATAAAAGGCAAGTTTATTTTCAAGGATTCGAGGTGTCGTGTCCTAATTTACGAAATGTGACATTTTGTTATCTCGAGATGAGAGGGTCTTTAACATACATTTCAATTTATTCAAGCTTATTTTTAAGTAAAAATAACATTAATAAAAAGGGATCGTATTTTAAATTCTTTTCAAGTTTTCAACTTTCGACACTAAGATATCAAGTAACCAACTAGGTACCAATTTTGGGTGTCGCGAGGGTGCTAATACTTCCTCGTGCATAACCAACTCCCGAACCTATTTTCTAAATTTTGTAGACCAAAAATCATTGTTTTAGTAAAATCAAACATTTTATTAAAACGATCAAATTACGAGGTGATCCGATCACATCTCATAAAAATGATTGGTGGCGACTCTTATCTTCGTTTTTAAATAAAAAATCGATTTCAAAAAAATGACTTTGACAATGACCTTTTTAAGATGTTATTTTGTTCAAACTTATTCATTGATAGCGAAGTATTTAAGCTTTCTATACATACTTAGAGTTAACATATCTCCTAAGATATAATTAAAAAAAAAAAAGCTTGAAGTTGATAAAATTGCATTACTAAAGTATTAAAAAAGGAACAGATATAATAACTATCCAAAACATAGTTTAATGGGTTTTCGTTACTAATAAGAGAATAAAGTTGACTCCTCCTAAAGGTATTTTGTATAGCAAAAAGGAAGAACAACATAGTGTGTGTATTCAGCAACACACTTCTCCTTGGACTGTTTGGTGCATGTGACAACGTCTTGGGATGTTATTACACATAATTAACTCTCCTAATTGTAATCATTAAGGATATATTAATATTTAATTAGAAGAATGGTGCCATTTAATTTGGAATATTCCATCAAGTACTTATGAATGAACAGTGAAACCTAGTGCTGTGTATCATATATAACCAAAAGAATGGAAAAAAAAAGTAGTACCTTCGAGAGTATATTATAGGAATTTGTTCTCATGTCGGTCATAAGCTTTTCTTGGCCTTTATAAATCTTTTGTGCGGAAAGGTGGACACCTAATGCCATCTTTCTTTTTCTGTTGCTTCACTCAATACTCTTAGTTAAAAAGAAAAGATTTTATAAAACTGTGATTCTATTATTAAAAAATAATAAGATGATGTAGAATTATAATTTCGTATAACTCTTTCTCTTTAATTAAATATATAAATATACAAATTTATTTATTAATTTCGATCAATGTGTCATATGTTATATGATATAAGAATTTCTATAGAGTAAAATTAGATAAATGAAATATTGGTTATTTTTAGTTGCATACATCGCTAACATTGTTACTTAATTTAGGCTTTGTTTTATATTTGTTGCACTTATAAATTATTGTATTTATCCAACATAAAATAAAATAATTGAATACATTTTGTTTAAACATATATAATTTAATCAAAATTAAAACTTAATATGTACAATTATATTAAATTAAAATTTTTGTATCATATTACAAATATAATAAAAGTGGTATTATTGAATGTTTATTCTATTGTGTCCCCCTGTATAGTTCATTCACACCTATATATAAGGCACGATTTACAGATGTGATGTGCGAGGGACAATTAGGTGCCATGCATGGTGACACGTTACCCCCCTTACGGGTTATACATGTCTTAGATACTCCTCAAAATATTATGGGCGACAGGAAGAAATCATGCAAGTGACGGACACTCATGACAAGCGAGCTCTTAGGGAACTCACCAAATTAATTGACGAGCCTATGTGTTAGATAAGCAACCACATTTTATACCGTTTTGTATTAATTGTATAACATAAATTTAAATTTTATCTTATGTAATGTGGAAAGAATCTAATAGACTAAAAAACATATTATGAGATTTTGACATTTTTCTCAATAAATGTCCGACAAAACAAATTTATATTAAATATCCAAACCAACAAAAAGGTGGAAATATTTAATTTTGATACAAAATTTATAAAAAGAAAAACATAAATTCAAAAACTAATTTATAAAAAATAATATAATAAAACATATAAGCGTATTCAGTAAAAGTATCATGGAGGCCTTTATACTAGGAGTTAGATTGTATTTCGTTCCTCTACTCAAAAAATAAATAAATTAGTCCCTGTACATTATATTAAAGAACAAGTTGATCATTTCTGTTAAAATTTTCATCTACTTGTAATATTAAAAACTAGCGTGATTAATAGAATAACTAGAATGTATCACGTGTACCTCATATTATTGTACAAGACCACCTTTTAACAACATAAATGAAAGGAATTTTTAACGAAAGTATAAATTTACTCTTTAATTTAATATATAATAAATAATTTATCTATTTAAATAAAAATAAAAATTACAATATATATTTTTAATATAAAGACATTCATGATACTTTTATCACGTAATTGAATATATAACTGTTAAGGAAATGAAACAAACATATATTATATAAACAAAAGGTAGGGGGAGGCATATGAAATGGAAATGGGAAAAAGTTTGGAAAGCAAAAGTAGAAAAAGAAAAGGTGCATTTTATTGGAGGTAGAGAGACACTAAGACACACGGATCTAGGTGGCTCCGACAAAGATTTATCCTTGTAATGGACCATTACCTAGTTTCCATTTTTGCATCTCATATTATTGGAATCTCAGTTTCCTTTTAAACTATGTAATCGATGCAATAAAACATCCTTTATATAAAGTTTACTTCAAAACTACTTTTTTGTTTGACTAAGTGTTATAATTTTTTTAATGTGGTGCCTTGAATATTACAGAAAATCAAAGTTATTGGGGTAAATTATCCATTTCATCATCCAACTTTTTAGGGTATTTTCATTTTAGCTTTTAAAATAAAATCTTTGTAATTTTGTTACCTAATTTTAGGGTGTTTTCATTTCAATCACTCAATCATTAAATCTTTAAAGGTAGTTGATTATTCATATCACATCATGTTTCTACTTTTATTTTGGTAAAAAAAAACTCTTTTTAAAGCATTGATTAGGGTAAAAAATTAAGGATTATAGTGAAAAATGAGTAGAAACTAAAATAATCTATTAAAAATTATCAAATCATACTTATTTACATATTGTCGAAAATTTTAAATTTTTTTTAAAATTAACATTTAAAATTAATTAAATAAATTATTGAAAATAACAGATTGGTTGGAGGCAGGCAATAAGAAAGCTGGCGATGGACGGCAATGACAGTTGGAGAAGGATGCGACACCACCCCATAAGGGGACAATGGCACCAGATAGTGGTGGCGGCCCAAAAAGAAAGAAGAGAAGAGAAGGAAAAGAAAGAAAGAGATAGTAAAGAAAAAAAGTCAAAATTATAACTAAAAAAATGACTTGCCCACGTGGAAAATTGAAAAAATTATGTGGAAATTCCAAAAATTTCTGCCGGTGAGAGGTTGATGTATGTTTCTCTTTGGTTAGTACTTTGGGTGTTTCATTAACAGAATCTATGTGGCTTATTGGTTTCTGTGTAGGGTCAGAATTTGGACTTGTATGTGTAAAATGAAATAACATTTCACTTACGCTCATCCATTCCAACTCCCAAACTCGCACAAAGTATAAGGATCATACCCCATCAAATATCTAATTTTTTATATTAATATTTGAATATGAATCCATATAATTATTGTAAGAGTTTAATTTTATCCGGGCTTAGAAATAAATCAAAACAAAATAATAAAAAAACATAAATGTCTATTTATGTTTTAAACAGTCCATTTACAATAATAAAGCCCAAAACAAATTACCAAATTGACCCACTACCCAATTATCTACCCAGCCCAAATAATTGACCTAAATAGACCTAAACTAACCCAACCCCAAGACCTAGAATGTACACGGCCCAAAGGGGCCCAAGCGTTAAACAGAAACAGTGAGCCTAGGGTTTCTGGAAACCCTAGGCGCCGCAATGGTAGAAACCAAATCGTCGCGCCACAGTACCCTAGCCTTCGCACTGTAGCCTCATCCTGCCTTCGATCGTGTCTTGGTTCACGCTCGAATCACCATCGTTGCCAGATTCTCCGTTAATCACTTGTAAAAGGAAAGAAAATCGACAGCAAAATATGGAAAAAAAAAATGAAATCTTTATTTCCTTTTTAGTTCATTCTTTGGGGTTATAAAAACCCCAATAAACAAATCTGCAATACACACAAACACAAGGAACACACAAATACAGAAAAATACTCACAAAATACGCAGACAAAAGATATTCTAAATAAAAAAAGAAAGCTTTGATAGCCAAGGTGATTTTTTGTTTTCTATTTGTATTATTTTTTCATTTTTATTTTCTTTTGTTCTTTTTCCTGTAAATAGTAAACCTACGGCCAATAAAATAAAAAAGGAAGATTTTACCATTCAAATCGAGTCTGAAGAGGAGTTAGTGGCCTCCGACCACCGTCGAGGAGGGTGTCTGACGACGTTAAGTAGGGCGTGGGACTGAGGTCCAGGGTTCAGCGATTGGACCCAGACGAGAGCTCTTAGAGGGTTTTTTCGGATTTTTTTTTTTAAAAACATGGTGTAAGAAATGAATTTTTGTTTAAAATTCGATTTATATAGCAGATAAAAAACGAGGCCGTTTTCGTTTAAGCAAATAGGCGCTAAAACGACGTCGTTTAGAAGATCAGATCCGCGCGTTGACCCGACCCGAGGAAGATCCGCACATTTTCATTGAAGGGTCTAATTGCCATCCAAGCCCTTCCGTTTTTTTTAAATTTACAATTATGTCCAACAATTTTTTCGTATTTACAATTTAACCCCAAAACCTACATTTTATTTCAATTTAATCCTCTTTTCTTTGTTTATTTCTTTATTTTATTTTACTACTATATTTAATTATTTTACTATATTAAAATATTATATTATTTATATATTAATTTTGTATAAAATTCAATTTTTATGTATTAACCTTACATATACTTAATTATTATTTATTTTATATGGTTTAATATTGTTTATATTATATATATTACTTTATAATTTGTATGTTTTACAAAATTTTACTATATCATATATTAATTTTAAAATGTTATTTTATGCAAATTTACTTATATTATATAGCATATATTTATTTTAAATTATTATATTATCCATGTATTTTGTTTAAACTTATATATTATTTATTCCTTTAATAATACATTTTACTTTTTTATGTATGTATATATTATTTTTATTACTCCGCATTATTTTTATTATTATTTCATTTTTATATATTTGATTCATTTTATTATTCCATATTATTTTAAGCCATATGTCTCAAATTGTAATATCTATAATAATTTGTCCTATGTTGTTATGCATGAATAGCTTTATATTTATTTATTATTTATTATCTTACATCTTATAGTTGTTTATTTATTTTGTTTATGTTATTTATCTAACAATATTATATTTTTGTTTTAGTATAATTATTTTATTGTTTATGCCACTTATTATTTCATATTATTCTTTAATTATTCATTAGTAGTAATTGTTAATATAATTTTAGTTATGATAAACCGATATTTGGTATATATGTTACAATGTATGTCTTATTCAAACCATTTTATAAAAATACCTTGTGAATGAAAAGTATTTTATTTAACTAATTTCAAAAAAAAAAAAAAACATGGTGATATATGATATTTGGGAACTTTGAGAAGAATTGTGCCCTAATTTACTGGGTTTCGATTTTTCTTGAAGAACTCAAAGTATCTCTTTTCATTCAAAATCGAAACTTATAAATTTCAAAATTAAAAAAGAACTTATTCTTGGGAATTCAAAACGTTGTGTCCTAACTTACTGGATATGATATTTTTGTGTCTCGAGATAGGAATTTTCTAAAATAAAGACGCGCCTATTTTCGAAGTCATGAGATGCTGTGGCCTAGCTTACTGGATATAGTATTTTATTTCTTTGAGATAAGCAAGTCTTGGTATTTTCTTCAAATAAAAGGATCTTATTTTCAAGTTTTTAAAATTTCAAACATTTGGACATGATTTTATCGATTAGGTACCAAATTTTGGGAGTTCTGAGGTGCTAACCCTTCCTAAATGCGTGAATCAACTCTGAACCCGTTTTCTTATATTTCAGTATACCAAAATCAATGTTTTGAAGTAAAATGTTTTAATAGGTGATCCAATCACACCAAAGTAAAAAGGGATTGGTGGCGACTCCCATTTTTATTTTTAAAGTAGATCCCCGTTTTTAAATGAAATTTTAAAATGGTTTTGACAATTATTTTAAATTTCTAAATCCAAAATAAATAATATTATTGGTAAGATATCCGAATATGTTAAATATATATATAAATGATAAATTAATTTTTTAAATAAAATTTAAAAGTAAAGCCAATGATACATTTACATTTGAAATTTTGGATTAACTACGCACAAAAGTAAATAAAATTGTGATGCAAAATGAGTTCAAATAATGAATTTCTTAAAATTAATATTGAAAAACTTCATTATAAATTATTATATATTCTTTTATTAATTTCATAATAAGTTTTGATCATGTTTATTTTTTTGACACAATACTTAAAATTATCCATCGCCTCTCCCATCAAAATTATGGGATTACACTCGCATCAGTGTGATGCAGAATAATCTTAAGGAATTAAGAGAGATATGGGATCAGTGGAGCGATGAGACCAAACAGTTGTTTCACAGCAGCTATGGAAACTTGCCGTACTTGTTGGACATTCAGGTAGATGGACATTTATTTTGAGCCATTACTCAGTATTGGAATCTTGCGTATAGTTGCTTTACTTTCAGCAGGGTTGATTTGGTGCCTACGGTAGAGGAGTATACAGCTCTATTGCGATGTCCTAAGATTCAAGTAGACAAAGCTTATTCAAAGGCTGCTAGTGTTCCGACCTTTCTGAGAAAGTTGATGAGCATTACGGGGATGAGCGAACAGTGGGTGTAACACCCCAAACCCGGCCTATGCATTAAGTCCAGATTTGGCATGCCACACAAAACGAACTTACATCTAGTCATCAATGATTTAAAGAAAACAAATATTCAAAACTATTTTGGGGATGGAGTTTATCAAAAAATCGAGATTTATTTGGAAACCATGATTTTAAAACGTAAGGGTTTATAATTTGATTTTCGGAGAAATAATTGGTTAAAATAATTTCATAAAGAGTTTTCCACGAAATTTTACGAGTTGATGATATTTAAGAAAAACCCTTTTATACATGAAGTTTAAGAAAACATTTATAGAAATTAAAACAATCCCATTTAAATATCTAAAACATATTAAAATCCATCCACGAAATAAAATTCATGAAAATAATCCGAGGCTTTATTACATCATAATTGAAATAGTACTTAAATAAAAATACTTAAAAGAAGTTCAAAGTTTTTATAACCCATCATTCGTAGTATGGTCTCCACACGAAGTCATCTCCACCCATGCCTCCATCAATTATCATTACACGAGAAGGGTAAGAAAAAGCGGGTAAGTTACTTAGAACTCGATGTGTAACCCACTTACCGTGTTCATTGGGCCAAAACCATTTAAGCAATTAGTCGGGCTTGAGCCCATTTACAAATGTACAATATAAAAATAATGCATATGATATACAATTCCCAACCAAGCCTAATTTCCATCAATTTACACACCATCCGTACCAACCAACACACTGTGGGGATCAAGTCAACCCATCCCACCAACACACCAATAGCAGGCATTAAGCCAATTATAATATTTGTGGAACAGGCCATTGTGACAGAGTCACCGAACTTGATTTTTGGCAACAGGCCATTTATAATATTTGTGGTAGAACCACCGAACTAGATTTTTGGCAACAGGCCATTTATAATATTTGTGGTAGAACCACCAATCTAGATTTTTGGCAACATGCAACATCCCCAAACCCGGCCCACAAGCCCTGACCGGATCTGGTATGTCACTGCGGAAAAACGATTGGAAAATCTTTGACTTTAGAATAAAACTTGAAAATTTTGTTAACTTCTGGAGAGTGTGTCCATTAAAAATTATTTAATAATATAAGCTCGATATAAAATACGTGAATTAAAACTTTATTATAATTTATTATATTATAAATCATTTGAAGAAAATATATCTAAGTCTAATATAAACTTTGATAATCGTAAATAGAATACTTTAAATAAAAGCGGCCCTTATTACATCGAATAAATACCCAAACTCATCGATGATATAAAATAATTAAATCAAATAAAACATCTCTCGCATAAAATCGCTTTTGCATGGCCACCTTTGTCTCCACTCCAACCGGTCCATTAATCACAAATCACTGCGATGTTGGATAAATAATTGGGTGAGTCACACGGACTCGATGTGTAATTAAACCATCGATATCCACCCACATGTTAGCCACAAGTCAACCCAATTATCAAATGCAACATGTAAACATAATCATATAGACATTACCACGATCCGGCTTGGCCCACAATCAAATCATATTCAAGCCTTTGGGCTAGGCCCTTTTCTCATCAGTCCACTGATCACTGGGCTTGGCCCATTTCCACGTATGTTCTCAAAACATACCCATCCACATGTCATACTAGGCTTGGCCCATTTCCATATCATTTCATAACGGAACAATGCAACATGAAACCCAACCCAATCCTAAGGTCCATCCGCTACACACCCCCTTAACCAGCCTACCACATACCAGTGGACTATCGAGTCACCCTCTCCTTTTCCCTCCAAGAAGGCAACCAATGCCATCCACGATGTAGCGTATAGCTAACATCAAACCACGATGGGGCACATAGCAACCCATCAAGCCATGATAAGGCACAGAGTCGATATCAATCACGGTAACCACGAACTTAATCGCTTAGATCCACAACGCGACCTCGATCGGCGCCAATCCACGATGTAGCACAAAGTCGACATCAACCACGTATCAAGTACACCACATCCTTCTTTCATAACCCACCCATGCACATGTAACATGATATAATGACAATATGATGCATGTGCATGTCATTCACAAACATAGGCATACACTCATATTTAAATAAATGACAACAATATTAACAATTTGCTATTTACACGATCGGCGTCATACCCTTTTAGGGTATCTATTGCACTTTTACCCTTGTACTTGTTAGTAAGCATATAACATAAGCGGATATCACATAAAACCCGAAAACAATGGCTAACTACACACCTTATAACTCGAAGCTCTAAACCCTCGATCCGACGCTATCATTTAGCGAGACTACAGATTATCCGCCTATCGTTTTCCGTTGCCGCCCACACCCGGTGGCCAATCTCGTCTGCATGAAACCGATCTCTTTTGAGCTTCGGGATGGGAGCTTTCCTTTCTCCTCTTGGCCTTTTCGCATCCATCGACGATACTTAATCGAACCACACGATTAATCAACAAAGTCATAATCTACTATTTACGAATCTAAGTCACTTACTAATCATCCTTATCAAATAAATTGAAATCCAGAAGGCTTCCTTTGCTTACATCGATTGCCCTAAAACCATGGTCAACACTCGGTCAACACATAAACATATACAATGGCCTAAGGCCGATTACCAATGAATCACTTACCCTTTCTATTGGATCACAAACACCACCGATCTTACGAAGTTGCCAAAAATCCTCATTACACAATATTAGAATCACTTATACCAAAATCCATGGAAAAGGCCCTTTGGTAGAATACTTACTACCACCTTACCTTGAGTAGCCAAATTGAACAGCTCCTTAGTGCTCCTTCACGCTAGCCACTCCAACCGATTGAGAAATAGCCCAACGAGATCACCCCACACAAATATCCCGCCAAGATCAAGACAAATGGAAAAGGAAGGTTTCGACAATAAAAGGAGAGATCCGAATTGCAAAGTGATGAAAGAAAGTAAAAGAAATGAGAATGTTCAGATTCGGTCAACAATTAAAATATAGAACAACGTGAATAGGGAATTTTAGGAGAACTAAGAACAAAAGAAATCGAAGTAAACAGAATGAGGTTTAGGGGGTTCAAGTGAATATTCGGCTACTAGCAAAATTTAGGAGACACAATTTACAACTTTTCGGCAAGAGACTAAAAGAATAATTCGACATTCTACCCCCCCATTTATAGCATACGGCCACTACCTATGGCCACTAATTCAATTTAATTTGAATTAATCCAATCCCTTACTATTTTATCCATACTTTATCTCTTTATCAAATCAAAACAATAACCCAATAACAACCATTATCTCTAATTAATAATAATAATCCTAAAAGATAACTAAGTAGATAAATAAATAAAATAATAATGAAAATACCAAAAGATCACCCGTCCAGCCGAATTTAAACACTACCAACACCTTTGGTCGGCCACCATTTCCTTTATAAATTCTAATCCAAATTCCCTTCTTATTTTACACTCATATTTTATCTCCTACTCCTATTATTAAGAAAAACAATCCAATAGCAGCCATTATCCCTTATTTCTAATTTAAAAACCAACTAAAATAATTCTACACTTATCTAAAATAATAAAATAACAAACCCTTATCACTCCTTCCAGCCGAATCCAAAAAGGACTAAACAACCTTAGCTTCCCCATGTGCCGTCCACCTTCACGCCAATCAGCAGAAAAAAAAGAAGAAAAACCCCACCTGCAACCTCCAAGGTTCGAACTCAGGACCTGGGGGAACCAGCGACCAAGTAGCGCCCCAGGCCATTCGGCCTAGGCGTTGTTTTGTGACATAAACGCGCGATATATTCTTTTAAGCCCTTTCCATCACCAATGCCAGCTTGCAAAATAAATATCAAAATTCTACCTTCCTTGTGCCTCGAACTCGCGACCTGCACTTAGCGCCTTTCAAGTAGCGCCTCAGCCACTCCGCCCACCTGCCTTTCATGTCCATAAAGCCCTAACATTTATTTTTTAACTCCTTTCTACCTCAGCCCATCACCACATAACAAAATAAAAACGCCAAAACGCTGCTCCAACCCTCGAACCTACGCCCTTTCTCTCCTCCAGCACCTAAGTGGTGCATGAGAGCCACCTTGCCATTTCCTTTCTTACGTCCTAAACTCCACCAAATTATTTTAAGGCCTTCTCGCCCCATTTCCCCTTTTTACACTAAAAATCTAAAATTTTCCAAGGTACTCCCCTTTCATCCGAGCATTCTTAAATCCTCTAAACACATCCAAGCACACCCAAAAACCTTCCAACACCTAAATTATACTCAACTGCATAGCCCCTAAACCTTGGATGTTACAATTCTACCCCCTTAAAAAATAATTTCGTCCTCGAAATTACTTATTCTACCGGATAGTCATGACTCACTAGTCTCGCCTCTCACAGACTCGATCTTAATCTATCATACTTCCCGACCACGGTCTCTAAGTTCGCACTCAAAATTCCAAACACCTCTCTTAGCAATCTGAGAAAAGGGCTAACTCATAAGCAAGCAAAGTAATTAAAGCATGTACCAAAGCAAAGGAGCTTACGATATCACATCCTTGGTTGACTTTGTTGGAACCATTCCTCCATGGCTTGAACCACGACCCTCATCGCCGAGGACAATTCTTAACCAGATGTGCCTTAGATCCGCACCGAAAGCATTCTTTACTATTTCCCCAACACTCTCCTAAATGGGTTCTCCCACACTTAACACATGAATGATTTCCATTCACATCCACTGTGTACGAACAGGATTCTCGATCCTTGGTCTTTTCTGAACATTACCAAATGATGCTGATGGTCCAACATTTCTCTTATTCTCGTTCCTATTCTTCTCTCGGTTTCTCTTATAGTCTTCTTAACCTCTTGACGATCCGAGCTTTCTCCACCGAATGGCGAAGTCCCTTTCTCTGCGGAGCTATCAACTCCCATAACTCATCTCATGACCCATCTTGAATCGAACACTCCTTCGAATCGGTAGCCACGATTCCTTTGGCGTCTTGACTTAGTCGCCTAAACTCAACTTCATATTCCGCTACCGACCTATTCCTTGCACTAGATTTAGAAACGCTTTCCTTTGCGAGTCTAAATAACTGCTCCTACGTACTTTCCTTCAAACTTGGCCTTAAAGTAATCCCAATCCAATCGATCTGCCGGTACACCTTGTTTGATAGTGAGCCACCAACGATAAGCTTCGTCGCGAAGTAATGAAACAACACCTTGACTTTTCTTCATTGGTACAGTCAAATCGTCCATGATTCTTTCGATTGCTTCAACCAATATTCGCCACGTTCGAGCTACTCCCCGACACTCCTCTAAATATCTCAGCTTCGTTCGATCTAAGCCTTTCCGATACTAACTTCCGGGTTCCATTTCCCCTACTAGCTCCTACTACTCATTTTAGCACTCGTAACATGGCCCGCGATACCGCGTCATCTTCTCGGTCTAATCTTGCTCCTCCCGTCCCACTTCTTTGGTGGCGGTACTTCACTTCGACCCATGGCGAGACCTACTGGTTCGAAATCGCCATTCTACCTCTGGCGTCCTTAGAACTCATCTCTATCGTCTTGATTTAATCGATTTAAGAAATTTTATGCATTAGAAATTTTGTTCCACTATTTATCCACGAGCAATTTTATGAGAAGAGATTCTGTAAGTGGTTCTTTCGATCACACAAGGTTCGGTTCAAGTTCACTACCTTAATCTGGAGTCACATTCATGTTCATAAGCAGAGACACACTCATTCGATGGTATCCACCACACACATTCACTATCACGGACATTCGCCGCTTTTACCCTGTGGGTATTTAGTCATTTTCCTACATGGGTATTTTTGGTAATAAATCAAAGCGATTTTGAAAACTTTAATAAGTCAGGATCTTTTTAAAATTCCCAAAACTGAAGAGTATTTCTGAAAATTTCGCCAATTGAAGGTATAACAGGATTTTGAAAACCAGGGGTATTTTGGTAATTTGTCAATCAGGGTAATTTTGTAAATTTCCAAAGTTAGGATATTATTTTTTTTCCATACATAAAATTAGGTACTTTTGCAAAGTAAGAAAGTTTTATTAAACTTGGGGTTAAACTGAAAATTTTGAAAGTCAGGGGCATTTTAGTAATTTTCAACACAGGGGTATTTTCGTAATTTTTTTCCCAAATCAGAGTATCTTGATACTTTGAAAACTAAAGATTTTGGTATTTTGCAAAGTAAAATCATTTTAACAAAAGTTGAGGTAATCTGTAATTTTACAACACGAGGGCATTTTGTAATTTTGCAAGTAGGGGTATTTCAGTAATTTTGTAAATCGAGAAAATGTCTTTCAAAATCAAATTTAGGGTTTACAAACCGTAGGGGTAAATTTGAAGATTTTAAAACTAAGGGTTTTTAAAACAGTAAAGCTAGTCCCTTTCGGGTTTTAATAATTGGTTTAGCTTTATGAACAAGTCCTCTTGGTTAAGGTGAACCGTAGCTACGCACTGGTAGGATTCAAGTGGAGAGGAGGTGAGTCACGGATGCTTAAATACCAAGCTCCCACTGAATACCACTCCTAGACATGCGCACACAGGTTGCCACACCTTAACACGACTTACTTCATAGGTTTGTTTAGTAACCTTAAGTCTTATGCACATGTTTGAGTAGACTAGCCTTAGGGTTCAAGCGATCCCAATTCACTAATCTACGAGCCCAACAAAGCCCATAACAGTTCATATAACAAATTACTTCACAAGTCTGAAGTACTTACCTAGTGGACTCGGGCCGGAGGTATAGGTGCCATGCCAGAAAATCCTGAAAAATTTCTTAAAAGCCCATATTTTGAAAAGCCCATTTGAAAATGTTTTGACCCAAAACCCTCAAAGCCGAGTTTTGAACAGGCTCGATACCAATCTATAACATCCCCAAACCCGCCCACAAGCCCCGATGGGATCTCGGTATGTCCTGCTGAAAAACGATTGGAAAATCTTTGACTTTAGAATAAAACTTGAAAATTTTGTTAACCACGGAGAGTGTGTCCATTAAAAATTATTTAATAATATAAGCTCGATATAAAATACGTGAATTAAAACTTTATTATAATTTATTATATTATAAATCATTTGAAGAAAATATATCTAAGTATAATATAAACTTTGATAATCGTAAATAGAATACTTTAAATAAAAGCGGCCCTTATTACATCGAATAAATACCCAAACTACTGATGATATAAAATAATTAAATCAAATAAAACATCTACTGCATAAAATCTGCTTTTGCATGGCCACCTTTGTCTCCACTCCAACCCGGTCCATTAATCACAAATCACCTGCGATGTTGGATAAATAATTGGGTGAGTCACACGGACTCAGTGTGTAATTAAACCACTGATATCCACCCACATGTTAGCCACAAGTCAACCCAATTATCAAATGCAACATGTAAACATAATCATATAGACATTACCACGATCTGGGCTTGGCCCACAATCAAATCATATTCAAGCCTTTGGGCTAGGCCCTTTTCTCATCGATCCATCGATCCTTTGGGCTTGGCCCATTTCCACGTATGTTCTCAAAACATACCCATCCACATGTCATACTGGGCTTGGCCCATTTCCATATCATTTCATAACGGAACAATGCAACATGAAACCCAACCCAATCCTAAGGTCCATCCGCTACACACCCCCTTAACGACCTACCACACACGGGGACTATCGAGTCACCTCTCCTTTTCCCTCCAAGAAGGCAACCAATGCCATCCACGATGTAGCGTATAGCTAACATCAAACCACGATGGGGCACATAGCAACCCATCAAGCCACGATAAGGCACAGAGCCGATATCAATCACGGTAACCACACGAACTTAATCGCTTAGATCCACAACGCGACCTCAGTCAGCGCCAATCCACGATGTAGCACAAAGCTGACATCAACCACGTACTCGAAGTACACCCTGTCCTTCTTTCATAACCCACCCATGCACATGTAACATGATATAATGACAATATGATGCATGTGCATGTCATTCACAAACATAGGCATACACTCATATTTAAATAAATGACAACAATATTAACAATTTGCTATTTACCTGATCAGCATCATACCCCTTTTAGGGTATCTATTGCACTTTTACCACTGCACTTATTAGTAAGCATATAACATAGCGGATATCACATAAAACCGGAAACAATGGCTAACTACACACCTTATAACTCGAAGCTCTAAACCCTCGATCCCGACGCTATCGTTTAGCGAGACTACCGTTATCGCCTATCGTTTTCTCGTTGACGCCCACACCGGTGGCCAATCTCGTCTGGTAATCGATCTCTTTTGAACCGGGATAGGAGCTTTCCTTTCTCCTCTTGGTCGCTTTTCGCATCCATCGACGATACTTAATCGAACCACACGATTAATCAACAAAGTCATAATCTACTATTAACGAATCTAAGTCACTTACTAATCATCCTTACGAAATAAATTGAAATCCAGAAGGCTTCCTTTGCTTCATCGATTGCCTAAAACCATGGTCAACACTCGGTCAACACATAAACATATACAATGGCCTAAGACCGATTACCAATGAATCACTTACCCTTTCTATTGGATCTGAAACACCATGATCTTACGAAGTTGCCAAAATCCACATTACACAATATTAGAATAAACATACCAAAATCCATGGAAAAGGCCCTTTGGTAGAATACTTACTACCACCTTACCTTGAGTAGCCAAATTGAACAGCTCCTTAGTGCTCCTTCACGCTAGCCACTCCAACCGATTGAGAAATAGCCCAACAAGATCACCCCACACAAATATTCGCCAAGATCAAGACAAATGGAAAAGGAAGGTTTACAATAAAAGGAGAGATCCAAACTTGCAAAGTGATGAAAGAAAGTAAAAGAAATGAGAATGTTCAGATTAGGTCAACAATTAAAATGTAGAACAACGTGAATAGGGAATTTTAGGAGAACTAAGAACAAAAGAAATCAAGTAAATGAATGAGGTTTAGGGGTTCAAGTGAATATTGGCTACTAGCAAAATTTAGGAGACACAATTTACAACTTTTAACAAGAGACTAAAAGAATAATTCGACATTCTACCCCCATTTATAGCATACTACCACTACCTATGGCCACTAATTCAATTTAATTTGAATTAATCCAATCCCTTACTATTTTATCCATACTTTAGCTCTTTATCAAATCAAAACAATAACCCAATAACAACCATTATCTCTAATTAATAATAATAATCCTAAAAGATAACTAAGTAGATAAATAAATAAAATAATAATGAAAATACCAAAAGATCACCCGTCAAATTAATTTAAACACTACCAACACCTTTGGCCGGCCACCACTTCCTTTATAAATTCTAATCCAAATTCCCTTCTTATTTTACACTCATATTTTATCTCCTACTCCTATTATTAAGAAAAACAATCCAATAGCAGCCATTATCCCTTATTTCTAATTTAAAAACCAACTAAAATAATTCTACACTTATCTAAAATAATAAAATAACAAACCCTTATCACTCCTTCCAGCCGAATCCAAAAAGGACTAAACAACCTTAGCTTCCCCATGTGCCGTCCACCTTCACGCCAATCAGCAGAAAAAAAGAAGAAAATCCCCACCTGCGACCTCCAAGGTTTGAACTCGGGACACTGGGAACCAATGACCAAGTAAGCGCCCCAGGCCATTCGGCCTAGGCGTTGTTTTGTGACATAAGCAGCGATATATTCTTTTAAGCCCTTTCCATCACCAACGCCGACTTGCAAAATAAATATCAAAATTACGCCTTCCTTGCGCCTCGAACTCATGACACACCTAAGCGCCTTTCAAGTAGCGCCTCAGCCACTCCGCCCACCTGCCTTTCATGTCCATAAAGCCCTAACATTTATTTTTTAACTCCTTTCTACCTCAGCCCATCACCACATAACAAAATAAAAATGCCAAAACGCTGCTCCAGCCCTCGAACCTGCGCCCTTTCTCTCCTCCAGCACCTAAGTGGCGCATGAGAGCCACCTTGCCATTTCCTTTCTTACGTCCTAAACTCCACCAAATTATTTTAAGGCCTTCTTGCCCCATTTCCCCTTTTTACACTAAAAATCTAAAATTTTCCAAGGTACTCCCCTTTCATCCGAGCATTCTTAAATCCTCTAAACACATCCAAGCACACCCAAAAACCTTCCAACACCTAAATTATACTCAACTGCATAGCCCCTAAACCTTGGATGTTACACAACAGGCCTTTCTTCTCTTCGTCAATTATCCCAACCCATGCAGTCATGTATATATATAATGCATAACAAAATATTCATAAGGTAATTTTAACAAAAAGCCCATATTACAAGTTATCAATTTGGCCCATTAATCAAAATAACAATTTGGCCCATTTAACGATCTAGTAAACTTGGCCCATTTCATCTCATATCACATTTAACTCATATATTAATATCACATTTGGCCCATAAAGCAACATATTTCAATTTGGCTCATAAAGGGTATTTTCGTAATTCGGTCCATAGGGACATTTCATAATTTAGCCCATTTAACACATGAGGCCTTTTTCACAATTTTCACACTTGGCCAATTTATCAAAATAATCATATGACCCAAAATATCACTTTTTTTAACAAAATAGCCCATTAAGGGCAAATCTGTAATTTTTCCACAACCTAAATTTCGGTTTCATGCATTCACACAAAAAAATATTAATATATCATATTTTTCCAATTTTACCGAATTTACAATTTTTATTCTAATGCTTACGGTATAGTATAACCCATGAGATAAGTGTGAAGTTACACACCTAATTACTGTGAGAACTATACTTTCTCGCTCGACGATACCTAAACACGCATCACGATAGATTAGAGCACTAATACTTATTTGTAAATCTATTCTTAAAAAAAATAAGCGTTCTAAACTTTTACCCTCGAAATTTTGAACAACTTCTATTTGTGGTTTCTCCCCGATTGATGATTCGTTACCCGTTGAATAACCACGAACAAACAAAGGTTCAGGAGTACGAATGACTTCAAATAATTGATTTTCGCCGGATGAGGGTCCACAACCCGGTGGAAAATCTCGGATTACCGTAACGGTCCTTCGTTTGAATTTAGGGGGAATAGCGGAACCACCCCTCTTCCGAACACTATTAACAATCCTTTTCGTCCCTATCTTGTTTGTCTTCATAGACAAAGGATCATTAGTCCTAACAATATATCGAAAATCTTAAGACTAATGGCTTAAAAGGGAGAATTCGGCTTACCTTAAAATTCTGAATGATCCCAAAAGGATCCCTTGAACATTATGATCCAATCTTAATTGACTTCAAGACTACTTCGAAAAGATGATGATTCGACCCTCCACTATTTCACTAAAAAAATAACGAAAGAAATCATCTGAATAAGTGATTGGTTATTCGATTTAAAAGTCTCTTCCAAGACATTCTATAGATCCGGCCATGGTGACCAAATAGTAAAAAGAAAAGACAAAGAAAATTATTCTTACCGATGATCCAAAGTTTGAATAGAAGAAAATAATTGAAAATAAAAGTTATGAAGAATGGAAGATTCGGCTATGATGATGATCACAAGCATTGACCATGGAAGATAAATGAAAGAAGAATGTGTTTGAATGATAAGTAAAATGGAGAGGAAAAGAGAATAGGGAGAAGAGAAAGAGAGGAGTTTAGGGACAAATATGCATTCTAACAATGGAGAAAAGAAGAAAAGAATTGGCTTTTGTGCTTTGGTATTTCGGCACAAGGGAGAGAGTGTTTTAAGATGTTAGGCAAAAATATGACCGAATGGTAAAAATAAAATGAAATGGCCAAAGGAAACAAAGCTTACCTATTGCTCAAATTCAGCTAGGAGAAAGGGTTTGGAGAGAAATGAAAATTTTACACAAAATGCTAAGAATTGACCAAAACTAACTCCTAATCCTAGCCAAACTACTAACAACATTCGACCACTCCCCCTAGCCACAAAACCATCCATGTACATTGGCCAAAAGTCAAAGCTTTAGCCACCCAAAAGTTTCCATGACAACATCCTTGATTCATGCCTTGTGTTCCCCCTACATTCCATAAGTTTAGGATTTCTTTCCCCAAGTTCTATGCTTCCCTTAACCATTAGCCACCTTGCCATAAGTAAAATAGTCCAACCTTACCAAATATAATGCTTGACCGACACATGCTATAAAGGTGCAAAAATAAAAGTTACCAAAATGCCATCCATGGTATTGAACCTCTCCCTCAAGTAGCACTTATGGCGTAACTCCACTTTACTACTAGCTCATCTTATGCTAGTTTTTGACACATATTTTCCTTAAACATCAGGGTCACTTGATCCACTTCAATAAAGTACTCATTACTAAAATTTATTCTAATTCCGAATAAATCTCAAGCCTTCTCAAGACTATATTAAGCGCACAAATTAAATAATCCACAAGCTAAGCACCAAAAGCATGCAACATATCGATCCTCATATTTTAAGATGTTACAACTCTACCCCCTTTAAAGAAAATTTCGTCCTCGAAATTTACCTGGTTAAAAGAGGTGAGGATATTGTTGCGAATTTAAATCCTCGAGCCCCCACGTAGCTTCCTCCACTCCGTGATTTCGCTTAAAGAACCTTAACCAACAGTGCAGTCTTCTTTCTTAGCACCTTAACATCGCGATCTAATATTTTCACTGGTTCTTCCTCGAAAGACAAATCTGACCTCAACTCCACTTCTTCTACCGGTATTATGTGAGACGGATCCAATCTATAACGCCTCAGAATAGAAACATGGAAAACACTATGAATCTGACTCAACTCCGGAGGTAAATCAAGCTGATAGGCCACTGATCCTACACGCTTCAACACACGGTACGGTCCAATGAACCTAGGGCTCAACTTGCCCTTCCTTCCAAATCTGAAAATCTTTTTCCAAAGTGAGACTTTCAGAAAGACCTGATCTCCCACCGCAAACTCAATATCTTTACGCTTCAGATCCGCATCGACTTTTGTCTATCCAAGCTTCCTTTAATCGCGCTCGAATCACCTTTACCTTTTCTTTCGTCTCGGATATCAATTCGGACCCAAAACTATCGTTCCCCAATTTAGTCAAACAAGTAGGGTATACAACACCTCGACGTATAATGCTTCATAGGCGCCATTTGGATACGGATTGGTATTCTGTTATTATCTGTGAACTCGCCAAGCAGTAGAAATTCCTCCCAACTACCTCTGAAGTCGATCACACAACCTCGTAACATGTCTTCCAAAATCTGAATTACTCTTTCTGATTGACCATCTGACTGAGGATGAAAAGCCGTACTGAAGTTTAACTTTGTTCCCAAAGCCTCATGTAAAGCTTTCTAAAACCGTAATGTAAACCTAAGATCCCTGTTCGATATGATAGACACTGGTACCCCATGCAACCTCACGATTTTAGATACATACAGTTTAGCCAACTTCTGTAACGAGTAATCCGTATGAACTGGTAGAAAATGAGCAGTCTTCGTTAATCGATCTACTACCACCCAAACAGAATCTTTCTTAGTAGGTGTTAAGGGTAACCCACTAACAAAATCCATCGTTATCCGCTCCCATTTCCATAGAGGAATCTTTACCGGTTGCAATAAACCCGATGGTAATTGATGTTTCGCCTTCACTTGTTGATAAGTCAAACACTTTCCTACAAAATCAGTAACCTCTCACTTTAACCTTGGCCACCAATACTGCTCACGGAGATCCCGATACATCTTATTTCCTCTGAGGTGCACAGCATACGGGCTACTATGCGTCTCTCGTAGAATCATTTATCTCAAATCTGAATCCATGGGCATACAAACTCTTCCACGAAAACACAGCACGCCATCCTTGTTCAATCCAAAGTCCCCTATTATACCACTTTCAACTTGTTGCATTAAAGGACCCAACTTTTCATCTGATAACTGATTTTCCTTGATTTGCTCCAACCACAGAGGCTTCACCTGAAGTTCTGCTAGCAGACTGCCATCCTCATACAAACTGAGATGAGCAAACATTGCTCTTAACTCTGATACTACTTTACGACTCAACGCGTTTGCCACCACGTTAGCCTTTCCAGGATGGTACTCTAGTGAGAAATCATAATCCTTTAACAACTCCACACATCTCTGTTGTCTCAAATTTAACTCTATTTGGGTAAGGAAGTACTTAAGACTCTTATGGTCCGTATAAATGATTGACTTCTCACCATAGAGATAGTGCTTCCAAATCTTTAAGGCAAACACCACCGCAGCCAACTCCAAATCATAAGTAGGATAGTTGACTTCGTGCGGCCTTAACTGTCGAGAATCATAAGCTACCACTTTTCCACTTTGCATTAGTACACATCCTAAACCCGTGTGTGATGCATCACAGTAAACGATAAACTCTTTTCCAACCTCAGGTTGAATCAATACTAGCGCTTCCGTCAGAATCTTCTTCAGTTTCTCGAAACTTTCTAGTTATTTATCGGTCCACACACACGGTACTCCCTTTCACAATAGCTTAGTTAGGGGTGCAGCAATCAACGAAAACCCCTCAACAAAGCATATATAATAACCAGCCAAACCCAAGAAATTTTGAATTTTAGCCACTGACTTCGGCGGTTTCCAATACAACACTGCCTCTACCTTTCGAGGATCAACTCTTATTCCTTCGGCTGACACTACATGACCCAAGAAAGTCATTTCCTTCAACCAAAATTTGCATTTATTGAACTTGGCATAAAGTTCTTATCCCACAAAATTTGCAACACAGTGCGCAAATGTGAGTCATGTTCTTCTTCATCCATCGAATATACCAAGATGTCATCTATAAACACCACTATGAACCGGTCTAAATAGGGTTGAAAGACTCAGTTCATCATGTCCATAAATTCAGTTGGTGCATTGGTCAAATAAAACGGCATCACCAAAAAATCATAATGTCTATACCGAGTTCGGAATGCCGTCTTATGAATATCTGCCTCTTTCACCTTGAGTTGATGATAACCCGATCTCAAATCAATCTTGGAGAAAACTGAAGCTCCTGTTAATTGATCAAACAGGTCGTCAATTCTCGGCAATGGATATCTATTCTTGATCGTCAACTTATTCAACTACCTATAATCAATGCACATATGCATCGACCCATCCTTCTTCTTAACGAACAAAACCGATGCTCCCGACAGAGACACACTTGGTCGAATAAATCCCCGATCTAGCAGTTCTTAAATTTGAGCTTTAAGCTCGCTAACTCCTTGACGCCATTCTATAAGGAGCAATGGACACGAGTCGTTTGGGCAAAAGCTCAATGCCAAATTCTACTTCCGATCTGGAGGTAGACCCGAAAGTTCTTCGGGAAAGACATCTGGAAATTTTTTCACCGTTCTCACACCTTCCACCGTTAATTTTTTGGCATCCAAAGCACTAACGAAGGTTAAGAATGCTCCATACCCTTTCCGCACCAATTTTTCTACCTTCAAAGTAGATACCACGTTTGCCAAAAAGTTCCTTCACTCGCCTATCATTACTACCTCCTCATCATCCACAGTCCTTATTGACATCCGCTTTTCGACACAATCCAATTGTGCCCGATGCTTCACCAACCAATCCATGCCCAAAATAAGATCAAACTTGCCGAAAGGCAATTCCATCAAATCCGCTAAGAATATTTCTCTTTGGATCTCCAAAGGCACGTCTCTAAATAATTTATTCACTATTATCGACTGTCCTAAAGGACTAATTACATCATCATCTCTATCGGTAATCTCGGATTTAATATTTAGGTTTCGGATATGGCACTAGCAACATCTGAGTGAGTAGACCGATATCTATCAAAGCGAGATGGTACATCGGAGATGAAGAACATACCAGTTATCACATCAGGTGCATCGCCATCTTCACGACACCTGACCGCATAGACCAATCCCGACTGTCTTGCCTCCGCGTTACCTCTAAAGCCATTACCTCGACCCAGTGCACCTTGACCACGTTCGTTACCATTACCACCACGACCTGGTCCATGACCTCTCGATGGTCTTTGAGTACCCCTATTGGTGAGCATCGAGGTTCTGAGCTTTTGAGTCATATCGATCCATCGAGGGCAATTCTTATCTTGATGATCCTTGGAACCACATTTATAGCGAGCACCGCTTTTTCTCCAACATTCCCCGAGGTGTCGTCTTCCACAGTCAGCACATTCTCGACTCTGATTGGTAGTCACAGGTGCTCTAGCTTGAGCTGGCTCGTCATTTCGTGGCCTCTTGTGAAACCTTTTAGAAGAACCTGAGTACTTAAAATCCCTCTTGCCTCTAACCCTTTCCCGATTCTGGCGTTCTAAATTCTTAGCCTCTTCTGCTATCTTAGCTTTCTCTACAAGCGAGGTAAAAGTCCGTACTTGTTGTGGGGTTATCAGTACCCGCAACTCATCATTCAGCCCATCTTCAAATTGTACACAGTGCTCATGATCAGTCGGCACTATTGTGCGAGCATAACGGCTTAAGCGAAGAAATTCTGCCTCGTAAGCTGCCACCGTCTTACTTTCTTGAACCAAATTTAGGAATTCATTCCTCCGGGCATCTACATAACTTGTCCCGACGTACTTCCATTAGAAAGTAGCTTTAAAGAAATCCCAAGTAACCAATGCGACCTCGGTGCCTTCTCGAACGATAAGCCACCATTGATCGCCTCGTCCCTTAGCAAGGACACCGCTCCTCTAAACTTTCGACGATTGCACTCCAGATCATCCAAAATTCATTCTATAGCCTCAAGCCAATATTTCGCAACATTGAGCTACACCAAGACACCTCTAAAACCTCGCCACCACTTGACTTGAGTCGTTCGATATTGATCCCTGACTGCTTGGACCGGTTCTAGTCCCAAAAACCCTCTAGGACTCGCAACATTGTTTGAGTCAAAGCATTATCCTATCTTAAATGGTCATGTGATCTAGTTTCACTCCGGGTGGCGTGGGTGCATCCATTTCGAGCATATGTGGCGCTTGGACGTAGCACCTCGTCCTTTACCACGGCCACATCTCTCGCGTCCACGACCACGTCCTCTAGTGCTCATAATTACTAATTCGATTTAATCTGATTACAAGTTTTATGAATCAAAATATCATTTCAGTGTTTATTAACAATATTTTATGAGATATAAGAGATAAAGTTGTTTTCGCAATCACATCCTATAGTCTCAATCTCTACCGTTTTCAACACTTAAAACTAGAAGTTCTAGAGTGTTCCTATGATCATATCACAAGAATAAACATTTAATAAGCAAATACTTACTTAACTTGATGCCGGATGCTCGTGGTGCCATACTACCTTTAAAACATAAAGTCTAGAAATTTAAGCAGTTTTTTAAACAAAAATCGTTATTGAACCCAAACCACAGTCGAGTTTTGAAACTGGGCTCTGATACCATAAAATGTAACACCCCAAACCTGGCCTATGCGTTAAGTCTAGACTTGGCATGCCACACAAATCAAGCTTACATCTAGTCATCAATAATTTAAAGAAAACAAATCTTCAAAACGATTTTGGGGATGGAGTTTATCAAAAATTTGAGATTTATTTGGAAACCATGATTTTAAAACGTAAGGGTTTATAATTTGATTTTCGGAGAAATAATTGGTTAAAATAATTTCATAAAGAGTTTTTCACGAAATTTTACGAGTTGATGATATTTAAGAAAAACCCTTTTATACGTAAGTTTAAGAAAACATTTATAGAAATTAAAAGCAGGTCTCATTTAAATATCTAAAACATATTAAAATCCATCCACAAAATAAAAATTCATGAAAATAATCCGAGGCCTTATTACATCATAATTGAAATAGTACTTAAATAAAAATACTTAAAGAAGTTCAAAGTTTTTATAACTCATCATTCGTAGTATGGTCTCCACACGAAGTCATCCCCTGTCCAAGCCTCCATCAATTATCTTTACCTGAGAAGGGTAAGAAAAACGGGGTGAGTTACTTAGAACTCAGTGTGTAACCCACTTACCATGTTCATTGGGCTAAAACCATTTAAGCAATTAGCTGGTCTTGAGCCCATTTACAAATGTACAATATAAAAATAATGCATATGATATGCAATTCCCAACCAAGCCTAATTTCCATCCGCTACACACCACCCGTACCAACTAACACACATGTGGGGATCAAGTCAACTCACCCCGCCAACACACCAATAGCAGGCATTAAGCCAATTATAATATTTGTGACAACAAGCCATTGTGACAGAGTCACCGAACTTGATTTTTGGCAACAAGCCATTTATAATATTTGTGGCAGAACCACCGAACTAGATTTTTGGCAACAGGCCATTTATAATATTTGTGGTAGAACCACCAATCTAGATTTTTGGCAACAGGCCTTTCTTCTCTTCGTCAATTATCCCAACCCATGCAGTCATGTATATATAATGCATAACAAAATATTCATAAGGTAATTTTAACAAAAAACCCATTATACAAGTTATCAATTTGGCCCATTAATCAAAATAACAATTTGGCCCATTTAACGATCTAGCAAACTTGGCGCATTTCATCTCATATCACATTTAATTCATATATTAATATCACATTTGGCCCATAAAGCAACATATTTCAATTTGGCTCATAAAGAGTATTTTTGTAATTCGGTCCATAGGGACATTTCATAATTCGGCCCATTTAACACATGAGGCCTTTTTCACAATTTCCACACTTGGCCAATTTATCAAAATAATCATATGGCCCAAAATATCACTTTTTTTAACAAAATAGCCCATTAAGGGCAATTCTATAATTTTTCCACGACCTAAATTTCGGTTTCATGCATTCACACAAAAAAAAGTTAATATATCGTATTTTTCCAATTTTACCAGATTTATGATTTTTATTTTAACGTTTACGGTATAGTATAACCCATAAGATAAGTGTGAAGTTACACACCTGATTACTGTGAGAACTATACTTTCTCGCTCGACGATACCTAAACACGCATCACAATAGATTGGAGCACTAATACTTATTTGTAAATTTATTCTTAAAAAAAATAAGCATTCTAAACTTTTACCCTCGAAATTTTGAACAACTTCTATTTGTGGTTTCTCCTCGGTTGATGATTCGTTACCCGTTGAATAACCACGAATGAACAAAAGTTGAGAGTACAAATGACTTCAAATAATTGATTTTCGCGGATGAGGGTTCACAACTCGGTCCTTCGGAAAATCCTCGAACACTATTAACAACCCTTTTCGCCCTATCTTGTTTGCCTTCATGACCTCTTAGTCCTAACAATATATCGAAAATCTTAAGACTAATGGCTTAAAAGGGCGAATTCGACTTACCTTAAAATTCTAAATGATCCCAAAAGAATCCTTGAGCGTTATGATCCAATCTTAATTGACTTCAAGACTACTTGAAAAGATGATGATTTGACCCTCCACTATTTCACTAAAAAATAATGAAAGAAATCATCTGAATAAGTGATTGGTTATTCGGTTTAAAAGTCTCTTCCAAGACATTCTATAGATTGACCATGGTGACCAAATAGCAAAAGAAAAGACAAAGAAAATGATTTTTACCGAAAAAAAAAGACAAAGAAAATGATTAAGCTATGATGATGATCTAAAGTTTGAATAAATGAAGAAAATAATTGAAAATAAAAGTTATAAAGAATGGAAGATTGCTTTGGTATGATGATGATCACAAGTAAAAATTCGCCACTTCCTAGGAGAAAGGGTTTGGAGAGAAATGAAAATTTTACCAAAACTAAACCATCCATGTACATTGGCCAAAAGTCAAAGCTTTAGCCACCCAAAAGTTTCCATGACAACATCCTTGATTCATGCCTTGTGCTCCCCTACATTCCATAAGTTTAGGATTTCTTTCCCAAGTTCTATGCTTACCTTAACCATTAGCCACCTTGCCATAAGTAAAATAGTCCAACCTTACCAAATATAATGCTTGACCGACACATGCTATAAAGGTGCAAAATAAAAATCACCAAAATGTCATCCATGGTATTGAACCTCTCCCTCAAGCGAGACTTATGGCACCAACTCCACTTTACTACTAGCTCATCTTATGCTAGTTTTTGACACATATTTTCCTTAAACATCAAGGTCACTTGATCCACTTCAATAAAGTACTCATTACTAAAATTTATTCTAATTCCGAATAAATCCCAAGCCTTCTCAAGACTATATTAAGCACACAAATTAAATAATCCACAAGCTAAGCACCAAAAATATGCAACATATCGATACTCATATTTTAGGATGTTACAGTGGGTCACAGCTAGAATCAAGCAAAAAGGTGAATGTAAGTGCATCCCTTGGAAAGTTTTGAAAGATTTGATTTTAGTATATCCCGATATGAAGAAAAAGATAAAAGTTTTTGCTTTGAGTATATACGGGTTAGTGATTTTTCCTAGAGCATTGGGGTATGTGGATGAAGCTATCTCAGATATTTTTTATCGACTTGATAAACAAGTCACACCTGTTCCCGCAATCTTGGCCGAGACATTCGATCACTAAGTGCATGTAGGAGAGCTGGCGAAGGTAGATTCATAGGATGTGCATAGATGTTGTTGGCTTGGTTCCATAGTCATTTTTAGAAGGTGGATAGGGTTCCTATTGGGTCTTCTCGAAAAATTATTCCCTATTAAAGGAGATAGTGGCTACTCCGAGGGGAGATGACATATCAGAGAAAAATTGGACAGCACTTCTACATAATCTTCAAGACGATGACGTTGAGTGGAGAGCTCCTTGGATGGTTCCTGATGAGGTGCTGTACCGGTGTGGGAATTTTGATTGGGTCCTCTACTTGGAATTTGGGGAGCCATTGGATATGCACCATTACTCGTATTGAGACAATTCAGATCAAGGCAGTTCGTACCAACTATACATAGGTTAGCTCAAAGTGAGTTTTCGTATAAAGGAGAGAGCTACAAGAAAAGGGTTAAGGAGATTTCCAATGCTTGAAACCAGAATCATCGCATGAAGAGAGTGGCTGTAGGCCCAATGATGACCCCAGGATATAGTGGTTGGTGGAGCAGAAGAGTCAATGACAATATCCCTATGCCAAGTTCAGAAGGTGTTCGACCGATTGAAGAGTACTTGTGAGTGGTCCCATCAGAGTTGGAAATTATAAAACAAGATTTTGAAAGGAGAAATTTAGAGCTCGAAAGAGGATAGAGAAGCTGGAACAAGAAAATGTATACTCGAGCCTAGATATGGAGGTGCAGAAATCAGAAGCCAAGAAAGTGAGAAAGGAGAAAAGGAAGATCGAGATAGCTTGAAGAACGAATATAAGAAGATGCATTTATAGATGAAGAATGCTGGATTGGGGAAGACTTCGCAACAGTGGCAACAAAAGTTCAAGAGGAAAAGGCTAGGGCTGACTATTGGGAGAAGAAGTTCCTAGAGATGCAAATACAGAATGAGACCCTAGAAAGGAGTTTGGCCGAAAGCCAAAAAGAGAAAAGTGGATTGAAAGCTAAAGTCGCTGAGTTGGGATGGTCTATTCATCATCATCAAAGTCGTAATTCTGTAGCTGAGTTGAAGTTCAATTTGAGCAAGATTGAGGAAATGAAGGGCAAGATCGAAGAGTTAGAATTAGCATTTTACAACTGTGAACTCCGAATTAAGCTTCTTGAAACAAGAGAATGGCATTTGAAGGAAGAGCTCCACCATTCGCATGATCAAGTTAGAAGTTGGGATTATCTCATGAGGGAAGCCATAGTTCAGATTCAAGAGGTAGTTGATCTTCTACAGACTTTGGCAGTGCAGGCTAACGTATTGAGCATGAAGTATGAGCTACAGTAAGATCGTAGTCAAGAGCTAGTTACGTTATTAGGGAAAATTAAAATTTTAGGACTTAGGGTGAAAGCATATTTATAATCTGTTTTATGTAAAGGATTTTGTTTTCTAATAAAGTTTTCTAAAGTAAAGTTGAATCAGAATCGATGCCTCTTTACATTCATGCATTTGCATTACATAACATCATATGCATTCAAATTTATAGAGAGAGTCTAATTAGTTGAAATTATAATAGAGAGTGTGTGTGTGTGTAAGAGAAAAAGAAAAAAATTTAGAAGCTGAACATCCTTATGGTACACGTGCTAAACCGAGGAAAATGGACCAAAGACTTGAGCAATTCCAAAGAGATATTCAAGACCAGATACAAGAGCAAATGGCAAAACTCCAACAAGAGATGAGGGGCCAGATGTTAGAGGCCTAGAGGAACATGATGGCTCAAATGGCCCAAATGATGAGTGGGATGATGGACAAAGGAAAGTGTCTTATGGCCATTACTGGAGAAGAGAGTGAAGGCAATCCCCCGGGTTTTACCTACCACATGCGCCAGCACAACCTGAAGAGTATCCTCAGAGGCCATCTGTTACAATTAGGCCTCAACAGGGGTAAACTAATACAAGGCCACCCATGAACTTTCAAATGGGCTCAGGATCCAACCTAGGAGATATCTCTGCTAACCCTGTTATCCCAGATTTGGATATTGCAGAAAGGGAAGGGATAAGAACTGAATCCTTGAGGCAGTTAGAGGATCGCTGTAGATGGTTGGAGGAAAATTTCAAAGCTCTAGAAAATGCCGATCATCATCATGGTATTGATGCAAAGGGTTTGAGTTTTTCCCAGATTTGGTGCTTCCTCATAAATTCAAAATGCCAGAATTTGAGAAGTATAATGGAACTAGCTGCCCTGAAGCCCATATCACTATGTTTTATAGACGCATGACTGGCTACGTGAACAATGATCAACTTTTGATTCATTATTTTCAAGGTAGTTTAGTGGGGGTAGCATCTAGATGGTATAACCAACTTAACCGCTCTAATATTGGCTCTTGGAGAGACTTAGCCCAAGCCTTCATGAAGTGGTATAATCATATTATAGACATGACACCTGATAGAATCATACTACAAAACATGGAAAAGAAATCGAATAAAAGTTTTAGGTAATACGCACAAAGATGGAGAGAAGTTTCTATGCAAGTTCAACCTCCTCTCTTAGATAAGGAAGCCACCATGTTGTTTATCAACACTTTAAAGGTACCTTTTATCACCCATATAATAGGAAGCACCACTAAAAGCTTTGCGGATATAGTGATGGTAGGGGAAATGATAGAAAATACCATAATGGATGGTAAGATTGAAGCAGGAGAAACCACTAGGAGATCTGCTCCTAGAAAAAAGGATAATGAGGTGAACAATGCAAGTACATACAACAAAGAGAACTCAAAGGCAGTTACTGTTAGTCAGCCGAAAGTAGTTACTGCTGGGCAATAAAGGTCGACAAGACAAGAATCAAGCCCCAGACAAAAGGCTGAAAAGATCCAATTTACGCCAATCCCAATGACGTATAAAGAGCTATACCATACTTTATTAGAGGCACGCATGGGGTCCCCATATTATCTACAACCAATGCAACCCCATATCCTAAATGGTATGACTCCAACGCTCAGTGTGATTACCACGCGGGAGTATCGGGACATTCAATAGAAAATTGTATTGCCTTTAAAAAGGTAGTTGAGAGGCTCATCAAGTTGGGGATTGTCAAGTTTGATTATACACCCAATGCGGAGAACCCATTACCCAACCACGAGAGATAAGGGGTAAATGCGATTGGTGAAAATGTCGTGAGATAGGTTAAAGGAAATGTCTCAGAAGTAAAAACTCCGTTGAGAATAGTGTGGAGGGAAATGGTGAGAAGGGGACTGATAAAATCAAGTCTCGAAGAAGGAGATGAAGAACTGAGGAACTACTGCGAGTTTCACAAAGCTGATGGACATGAGATCCAAATATGTACTGAGTTTAGGGTATTGGTACAGAGCCTTATGAATAATAAGGAACTAGAGTTTTACGAAGAAGGTTCAGAGGGAGGAAACATATACGCAATCGAAAGACAATTAACAAATCAAAAAGTCAATTATCCGAGGGTCATTATTTCCCGACCGAGAAACACAAAAGGCGGAGCACAAATCGCGCCTAAAGTAGAAATCCAGAAACATGTGTCATTTCCTTACAAGGATAACAAGATGGTACCATGGAATTACACTTGTAGCGTGACAACATCGAGAGTAAAAAGCCCAGCTAGCACTTTCAAGGAGGCCCAAAGTGAGGGATTCTATACACGAAGTGGGAAGCGTTACGATTCGGTAGACGTTGGAACAAAACCAGCAAGAACAAATATTGTGGCCGTTGAACCAGAGAAAGGACTTGATACCCTTATCAACATACCTGTAAATGAGAAAGAGGCTAAATAATTTTTAAAATTCTTCAAGCACAGTGAATACAGCGTGCTGGAGCAATTGCGCAAACAACCGGCTCGCATATCGGTGCTAACCCTATTTTTAAGTTCGGAAGTTCATCGTGAGGCTTTGATGAAAGTGTTGAACGAGACTTACGTTACTAAAGATATATATGTCAATAAACTTGACCGAATAGTTAGTAACATAAGTGCTGGCAATTTTATTTCCTTCAGTGATGATGAAATTCCACCTGGGGTTATGGGATCAACCAAGGCCTTACACATAACTACTCATTGTAAGGGATATACTCTACCGAGCGTGATAATTGATAATGGATCAGCCTTGAATATCTTGCTGTTGTCGACACTAAAGAGGTTGCCGATAGACAGTTCTCATATGAAAACATGCAATAACATAGTGAGAGCGTTTGATGGCACCAAGAGAAAAGTGATGGAAAAAATCAACATACCGTTGCAAATCAGACCAAACACATATGAGGTAGACTTTTTGGTGATGGATATAAAACCCTCTTACAACTGCTTGTTGGGAAGATCCTGGATTCATTCAGCAGGGGCAGTGCCTTCATCCTTGCACCAAAAGTTGAAACTGGTAATAGATGGTTGTTTGGTTACTATAAATATGGAGGAAGATATCGTAGCGACTATTACCAATGATGCACCATATGTAGAGATAAATGAAGAGGTCATTGAGTGTTCTTTTAGTTTTTAGAGTTCATCAATGCAACATTTGGTTTGGAAGGAAATAAAGTTTCGGTGCCTAAGATATCCAAGACCACAAGGATGGGCTTACAAATGATGGTAGGGAAAAGAGTCTTACTAGGAAAAGAATTGGGCAGACATCTCCAAGGGGAAGTTCAAGTGCCGATGATGAAAGAAAAGAGGGATCGTTTTGGCTTGAGTTTTAAGCCAGATGTTAGACAGAGAAGAAGAGAAACAAAGAACAAGTAGGAAAGAAGAAGGGTACGTCTGAATGGAGAAGAAGTCCAGTGGGAGTCGATGACATTCTCCTATATATCCCAGACCTTTATATCCGGAGGGATAATTCACCCTGAGAGAGGGTTATTGGAAAGTACTCACATCAATGCCATACACGGGGAAAAAGTTGAACAAAGAAACCTGTTGGGCATTCGCCCTTATGAGCCTGGAAGCGTTTTGAACAATTAGACTGCAGAGGAACTTCCTGTAGTTTTTAGAGATTATACAGAGTAATATTTAGAATGGTCTTGTTGTTTTTAGCCTAGGAACAATAAGATTTCTTTTGTGAAATAGGCTCATGCTCAGAAATTGTTATTTCAATAAAATACATTTTGATAATTAACTTGAGTAAATATTCTTTCATTTCATTCTTTTGACTTTCTAATTTCATTCCAAATTTTATATTTTTTCATTCATATCATGTGAATAATTGTCCTCAAATTCATTTGTACATTCTTTGCTACCCATCATAGGTCCCTAGATATTAATGATGTGAGCAACAATAATACAAATCCAGAGGTCCACTTTGAGCAAAACATGTGTTTAGAAGAATCTCGAGATTTTAAAGATGGTGGATTGTGATTTATCTCCAGATCATTAAGAATGGTAAAGCAAGAGGACAAACAAATCTTACCCCATGAAGAGGAGGTAGAGAACATAGCCTTGGAAGAAGGAAAGGTTGTGAAAATTGGGACGCGCATAGCTGAAGAGACAAAACAAGACCTCGTTGAGGTACTACAGGAATTTAAAGATATCTTTGCATGGTCATACCAAGATATGCATGGGCTAAGTACCGACATTGTAGTACATCGCCTTCCCATAAGAGAGGAGTGCAAGCCAGTTCAACAAAAGCTATGAAGGATGAGACCTGATGTAGTGTTGAAAATAAAAGAAGAGGTCCAAAAACAATTTGATGTTGGTTTTCTACAAGTGGTCAAGTACTCAGAGTGGGTGTCCAACATTGCTCCCGTTCTTAAAAAAGATGGAAAGGTCCGAATGTGTGTGGACTATAGGGACTTAAATAAAGCTAGCCTAAAGGACAATTTCCCTTTTGCATATCGACACATTGGTATCGACACATTGGTGGATCGGATCAAGATGCACCCGAAAATTTTCATTATTTTCCTTCATGGATGGATTTTGAACATATCAAAGGGCCATGGTAGCATTGTTCCACGACATGATGCATAAAAAGATTGAAGTGTATGTTGATGATATGATTGCCAAATCTCGAACAGAAAATGAACATATTGAAGTCTTGAAGAATTTGTTCCTTAGGTTGAGAAAATTTCAATTGAAGCTCAACCCGGTAAAGTGTACTTTTGGAGCTCGATCGGGGAAATTATTGGGTTTTATGGTTAGTGAAAGAGGAACTGAAGTTGACTCAAATAAGGTCAAAGCTATACAAGAATTGCCTCCACCGCGTACTCAGAAGGAAGTTTGAGGTTTTCTTATAAGGTTAAATTACATTGCTCGGTTTATTTCACAATTAACCGAGAAATGTGATCCCATATTTTGTTTTATCAAGAAACACAACCAAAGTGTATGGGACGATGAATGCCAGAGAGTTTTTGACAAAGTTAAATAGTATCTATCAAATGCACTAGTATTATCTCCGCCTAATCCAAATAGACCATTGATACTGTATTTGTCAGTATTCAATAACTCTATGGGATGTGTACTTGGACAACACGATGAGTTGGGAAGAAAAGAAAAGGCGATATACTATCTCAGCAAAAAGTTCACAGAATGTGAAATGAGATATTCGTCGATTGAAAAATTGTGTTATGCCTTGATTTGGACAACTTGGAGATTGAGGTAGTACATGCTATATCATACCACCTGGTTAATTTTGAAGCTTGATCCGTTAGAGAATATGATGGAGTCCACTGCTTTAAATGGAAGGATGGCTAGGTGGTAAATTTTGCTGTCTGAATTCAACATATTCTATGTGTACCAAAAGGCTATAAAAGGGAGTGCAGTAGCAGAATTTTTGGCTAGCAGAGCTTTGGAGGATTATGAACCTTTGAGCTTTGATTTCCCAAATGAAGAGCTGATGTATGTAGCAAATACTGAAGATTGTCCGTGGAAGCTAAACTTTGATGGAGCATCAAATACTGTGGGAAATGGAATTGGGGCAATCTTGGTATACCCTAGTGGTGATTATTATCCATTCACATGCAAATTGGATTTTGATTGCACAAATAACATGGCGAAACATGAAGCTTGCATCATAGGAATTCGAGTAGCCTTAGAACGCAAGATTAGAATGCTAGAAGTATATGGAGATTCTACAATAGTGATCTATGAGCTTAAAAGAGAGTAGGAGACAAGAGATCCTACACTAATTATTTACCGAAAAATAGTCCTGGGATTGATTGAAGGATTTGATGACATTACTTTCAATTATCTTCCACGCGACGAAAACCAGATGGCAGATGCCTTGGCGACCCTGGCTTCTATGATCAAAGTAAACAAACCGGAGGATATGAAACCTATTCAGATGAGTATCTTCGAAGTTCTGGCTCATTGTTAATATATGGAAGAGGAGGAAAAAGATGATCACCCTTGGTATCAGGATGAATTACGATACGTAAAAAATCATGAGTACCCGGAGCATGCCACTGAGAATGAGAAAAGGACTTTAAGAAGATTGGCCTCTGACTATATTTTGGATGGGGATATCTTGTACAAAAAAAAAAGAAAAGATCAAGTACTATTGAGATGTGTTGATGCTGTTGAATCTAAGCAAATCTTTGAAGAAGTTCATAAGGGCGTTTGTGGAACACACGCTAATGGATTCACAATGGCCAAACAGATAATGAGATTTGGGTATTATTGGTCCACCATGGAAGGTGATTGTATCAACTATGCTAAGAGATGTCATAAATGTCAGATCTACGGAGATAAAATTCATGTGCCTCCGTCACCTTTGCACGTTATGACTTCTCCATGGCCATTTTCCATGTGGGGCATGAATGTTATTGGACCAATCTCACCAAAAGCTTCGAATGAACATCGATTCATCTTCATGGTAATTGACTACTTCACGAAATGGGTAGAGGCTGCTTTATACGCTAATGTTACTAAATCAACAGTTAGTCAGTTCTTGAAGAAGGAGATCATTTGTCGATATAGAATGCCTGAGAGGATCATATCAGACAACGCACTAAACTTGAACAACAACTCGATAGCAGAAATTTGTAGCCAATTTGGGATCAAACACCATAACTCATCTCCGTATCGTCCAAAAATGAATGGGGCAGTGGAGGCGGACAACAAAAACATCAAGAAGATAGTAGGGAAGATGAATGAGACTTACAATGATTGGCATAAGAAACTACCGTTTGCACTCTATACTTATCGGATGTCCGTCAGAACCTCTACTGGGGCAACGCCTTTCTCGTTGGTTTATAGGATGGAGGTTGTTCTACCCATTGAAGTGGAAATTCCTTCTCTTTGAGTGTTGTCAAAAATAATGCTGGATGAAGCTGAATGGATTCAGGCTCGGTATGATCAGTTGAACTTAATTGAAGAGAAGAGGCTAAGGGCTATTCGTCACGGTTAGATATACCAAAAATGAATGATGCGTGCCTATAATAAGAAAGTTTGCCCAAGAGAGTTTCATAAAAGGGACCTTGTACTGAAAAAGATCATTCCCATACAAAAGGATTTTAGAGGAAAATGGATGCCGAATTGGAAAGGACCATATGTGGTGAAGAAGGCTTTCTCTGGAGGAGCACTGATATTGACCGAAATGGGTGGGAAAAGTTTACCCAATCCTGTGAACTCTGACTCAGTCAAAAAGTATTTTGCTTGAAAAGGAGAAGAAGACAAAGTGAAAACCCACAAAGGGTGCTTTGAGTTTCTAAAATAAAAATAAAAAAATGGAGAGGCTAAGGCGAAAACCCGGAGAAGAAGAGAAACAAAGAACAAGTAGGAGAGAAGAAGGTACGTCGAATGGAGAAGAAGTCCGATGGAGTCGATGACATTCTCCTATATATCCTGACCTTTATATCCGGAGGGATAATTCACCCTGAGAGAGGGTTATTGGAAAGTCGTCACATCAATGCCATACACGGGGAAAAAGTTGAACAAAGAAACCTGTTGGGCATTCGCCCTTATGAGCCTGAAAGCGTTTTGAACAATTGGACTTCAGAGGAATTTTCTGTAGTTTTTAGAGATTATACAGAGTAATATTTAGAACGCTCTTATTGTTTTTAGCCTAGGAACAATAAGATTTCTTTTGTGAAATAGGCTCATGTTCAGAAATTGTTATTTCAATAAAATACATTTTGATAATTAACTTAAGCAAATATTCTTTCATTTCATTCTTTTGACTTTCTAATTTCATTCCAAATTTTATATTTTTTTATTCATATCATGTGAATAATTGTCCTCAAATTCTTTTGTACATTCTTTGCTACCCATCACAGGTCCCTAGATATTAATGATGTGAGCAACGATAATACAAATCCAGAGGTCCACTTTGAGCAAAACATGTGTTTAGAAGAATCTCAGGATTTTAAAGATGACCGGGATTGTGATTTATCTCCAGATCTGTTAAGAATGGTAAAGCAAGAGGAGAAACAAATCTTACCCCATGAAGAGGAGGTAGAGAACATAGCCTTGGAAGAAGGAAAGGTTGTGAAAATTGGGACGCGCATAGCTGAAGAGACAAAACAAGACCTCGTTGAGGTACTACAGGAATTTAAAGATATATTTACATCCTGGGCTAAGTACCGACATTGTAGTACATCGCCTTCCCATAAGAGAGGAGTGCAAGCCAGTTCAACAAAAGCTATGAAGGATGAGACCTGATGTAGTGTTGAAAATAAAGAAGAGGTCCAAAACAATTTGATGTTGGTTTTCTACAAGTGGTCAATCTTTCGAGTGGGTGTCCAACATTGCTCCCGTTCTTAAAAAAGATGGAAAGGTCCGAATGTGTGTGGACTATAGGGACTTAAATAAAGCTAGCCTAAAGGACAATTTCCCTTTACCGCATATCGACACATTGGTGGATAATACGGCAGAATTTTCATTATTTTCCTTCATGGATGGATTTTCAGGATACAATCAGATCGAGAGTTTCGATTACCTAAAAATTGTATATGGGTCGGATTGAAAGAGTTTCGATTCTTATTGTGATAAATATGGTACAAGCCTTGCGTTCTCAAGATTCAAGCGGAGTTGACTTAGAAATTACATTGGGGCAAGCTTGTTGAGCAGAGCATGATTGATGAACAAGAATGAAGGACAAATGAGTGATAAAACCTAAAATAGGAATCATACTCATAACATTTTTGCATCATAGCAAATCTCATTAGGAACATTTGATTCATTCCAATCATTGCATCCTAATCCTTTAAAAGGAATCATTTTCATGACATGTTACATTCATGCCACTCATTACACATATAGTTAGAAGCATTTGATTCATTCTGATCATAGCATTTTAGTCATGTGACATAAACATATGGAACCGAGTCTACAGGATATGTCCTTTAGTGGACGATGTAGCAATATCGGTGAATTTGCAGATCTCATCTTCTTGAAGTTGCAGGAAGTAGATCGAAGACATTTCAGTCTTATCTCCCTAAAGTTATAGCGGAGTAGACTAAAGATAGGCGATTTTATCTCCTTGAAGTTGCAGTGGAGCAAATCGAAGACAGAAGATCTCATCTTCCTGAGGTTGTAGGAAGCAGATCGAAGACATTTTTATTCCCTGAAGTTGCAGCGGAGTAGACTAAAGATAGAAGATTTTATCTCCTTGAAGTTGCAATGGAACAAATCGAAGACAGTAGATCTCATCTTCTTGAAGTTGCAGGAAGCAGATCGAAGACATTTCAGTCTTATCTCCCTGAAGTTGTAGCAGAGTAGACTAAAGATAGAAGATTTTATCTCCCTGAAGTTGCAGTAGAGCAAATCGAAGACAAAAGATCTCATCTTCTTGAGGTTGCAGGAAGCAGATTGAAGACATTTTTAGTCTTATCTCCCTGAAGTTGCAACGGAATAGACTAAAGACAGAAGATTTTATCTCTTTGAAGTTGCAGTGGAGTAAATTGAAGACAGAAGATCTTATCTTCTTGAAGTTGCAGGAAGTAGATCGAAGACATTTTTTGTCTTATCTCCCTGAAGTTTCAGCGGAGTAGACTAACGACAGAATATTTTATCTCCCTGAAGTTGCAGTGGAGCAAATCGAAGATAGAAGATCTTATCTTCCTGAAGTTGCAGGAAGCAGATCGAAGACATTTTTAGTCTTATCTCCTTGAAGTTGCAGCGGAGTAGACTAAAGATAGAAGATTTTATCTCCTTGAAGTTACAGTGGAGCAAATCGAAGATAGAAGATCTTATCTTCCTGAAGTTGCAGGAAGCAGATCGAAGACATTTTTAGTCTTGTCTCCCTGAAGTTGCAGTGGAGTAGACTAAAGACAGAAGATTTTATCTCCCTGAAGTTGCAGTGGAGCAAATCGAAGACAGAAAATCTTATCTTCCTGAAGTTGTAGGAAGCAGATCAAAAGCACTTTCAGCCTTATCTCCTTGAAGTTGCAGTGGAGTAGACTGAAGACAGAAAATATTATCTTATTGAAGTTGTAGGAAGCAGATCAAAAGCACTTTCAGCCTTGTCTCCCTGAAGTTGCAGGGAATAGACTGAATATAGAGGATCTCATCTTCCTGAAGTTGCAGGAAGCAGATCAAAGATTGAAGCCATCAGACTTATAGTTCAATACTTTCAAAGTTGCAGTTCTAGTACCCCTAAAGTTGCAGGGGAGTTGGAAGCCGTTTGAAGAAGACCAAGAAGTCAAGGCTCGGCAAAGACCAGGCAAAATTAGACCTTCTGTTGTCTATGCTCTATTCTCATTACACGACAATGAGCAAAGAGGGGAAGCTGTAAGAGCCCAATTTTGCCCGGGCTTAGAAATAAACCAAAACAAAATAAAATAAAAAGCATAAATGTCCATTTTTGTTTTAAACAGTCCATTTACAATAATAAAGCCCAAAACAAATTACCAAACTGACCCACTACCCAATTACCTACCCAGCCCAAATAATTGACCCAAATAAACCTAAACTAACCCAACCCCAAGACCCAGAATGTACACGGCCCAAAGGGGCCCAAGCGTTAAACAAAAACAGTGAGCCTAGGGTTTCTGGAAACCCTAGCGCGCAGAAAATGGCGTAAACCCCACCTTCACACATGCACCTCATCCTACCTTCGATCGTGCCTTGATTCACGCCCGAATCACCTGCAAAAGGAAAGAAAATCGACAGCAAAATATGGAAAAAAAAAAAACAAAAATGAAATCTTTATTTCCTTTTTAGTTCATTCTTTGGGGTTATAGAAACCTCAATAAACAAATCTATAATACACACAAACACAAGGAACACAAAAATACAGAAAAAATACTCACAAAATACGCAAACAAAAGATATTCTGAATAAAAAAGAAAGTTTTGACAGCCAAGGTGATTTTTCGTTTTCTATTTGTATTATTTTTTCATTTTTATTTTCTTTTGTTCTTTTGTCTGTAAATAGTAAACATACGGATAATAAAATAAAAAAGGAAGATTTTACCTTTCAAATCGAGTCTGAAGAGGAGTTAGTGGCCTCACCACCCCCCGAGGCGGTAGCGCTGACATGCGTGGTAGGCGCGTGGGACGGAGGTCCGAGAGTCTGGCGATCGGACCCAAACGAGAGCTCTTAGAGGGTTTTTTTGATTTTTTTTTAAAAACATGGTGTAAGAAATGAATTTTTGTTTAAAATTCGATTTATATAGCAGATAGAAAACGACGCCGTTTTCGTTTAAGCAAATAGGCGCTAAAACGACGTCGTTTAGAAGACCAGATTCGCGAGTTGACCCGACCCGAGGAAGATCCGCGTTTTCATTGAAGGGTCTAATTGCCATCCAAGACCTTCCGCTTTTTTTTAAAAAAAATTTACAATTATGTCCAATGCTTTTTTCAGATTTGCTTTAACCCCAAAATCTACATTTTATTTCAATTTAATCCTCTTTTCTTTGTTTATTTCTTTATTTTATTTTACTACTATATTTAATTATTTTACTATATTAAAATATTATATTATTTATATATTAATTTTGTATAAAATTCAATTTTTATGTATTAACCTTACATATACTTAATTATTATTTATTTTATATGGTTTAATATTGTTTATATTATTTATATTACTTTATAATTTGTATGTTTTACAAAATTTTTACTATATCATATATTAATTTTAAAATGTTATTTTATGCAAATTTACTTATATTATACAACATATATTTATTTTAGATTATTATATTATCCATGTATTTTATTTAAAGTTATATATTATTTATTCCTTTAACAATACATTTTACTTTTTTATGTATGTATATATTATTTTTATTACTCCGCATTATTTTTATTATTAATTCATTTTTATATATTTGATTCATTTTTATTATTTCATATTATTTTAAGCCATATGTCTCAAATTGTAATATCTATAATAATTAGTCCTATGTTGTTATGCATGAATAGCTTTATATTTATTTATTATTTATTATCTTTCATCTTATAGTTGTTTATTTATTTTATTTATGTTATTTATCTATCGATATTATATTTTGTTTTAGTATAATTGTTTTATTGTTTTGCCACTTATTATTTCATATTATTCTTTAATTATTCATTAGTAGTAATTGTTAATATAATTTTAGTTATGATAAACTGATATTTGGTATATATGTTATAATGTAAGTCTTATTCAAACCATTTTATAAAAATACCTTTTGAATGAAAAGTATTCTATTTAACTAATTTCAAAAAAAAAAAAACATGGTGATATATGATATTTGGGAACTTTGAGAAGAATCGTGCCCTAACTTACTGGGTTTCGATTTTTCTCGAAGAACTTAAAGTATTTGATATCTCTTTTTTTTCAAAATCGAAACTTATAAATTTCAAGATTAAAAAAACTTATTTTGGGGAATTCAAAACGTTGTGTCCTAACTTACTGGATATAGTATTTTATTTCTTTGAGATAAGCAAGTTTTGGTATTTTCTTCAAATAAAAGGATCTTGTTTTCAAGTTTTTAAAATTTCAAACATTTGGACATGATTTTATCGATTAGGTACCAAATTTTGGGCGTTACGAGGGTGCTAACCCTTCCTCGTATGTAACCAACTCCCGAACCCGTTTTCTTATATTTCGTAGACCAAAATCAATATTTTGAAATAAAACGTTTTAATAGGTGATCCAATCACACCAAAGTAAAAATGGCTTGGTAGCGATTCTCGTTTTTGTTTTTAAAGTCGATCCCCGTTTTTAAATGAGATTTTAAAATGGTTTCGACAATTATTTTAAATTTCTAAATCCAAAATAAATAATATTATTGATATGATATCCGAATATGTTAAATATATATAAATGATAAATTAATTTTTTAAAATAAAATTTAAAAGTAAAGCCAATGATACATACATTTGAAATTTTGGATTAACTACGCACAAAAGTAAATAAAATTATGATGCAAAATGAGATGAAATAATGAATTTCTTAAAATTAATATTCAAATAACTTCATTATAAATTATTATTATATATTCTTTTATTAATTTTATTATAAGTTTTGATCATATTTGTTTTTTTGACATAATACTTAAAATTATCCATCGCCTCTTCCCAACTCATAAATAGAAAAATAATACACTTCAGTATACTCAAACCCACATTTTCATGCACCAATATCAATGTTCATAACAATTGAACTAATACTCAATCAACATTATTCTTATATATTTGAATCAAAAGATTTCCTGTAAAAAATATCGATAAATTGTTGCAAATTAAGACTATGTTTTTTACTAACCAAGCCATGGGCATTACTAATTCATATTTTTTGCCAACACGTACCATATTCTAATATTGATACGTGTTTCTTAAGTGTGGGTTCGCTTGTATAATGATGTGAGCCCACCACATGCGAACTCATGTAAGCGAACTATGCATGTTATCACTATTGAAATAAAGAGGATCAAGTCGGTCTCAATCGAATAAATAAGTAGCGGGTCGATAATGATGAACACCACAACAATTATTTTTAAACTTAGATTTATTATTTATCTTTTCTCACTAAGATAATAAGTTAACACTCGACTTTCAATATTACTTATGCTCTATTTCAGAATATAGATTATGAACGAAATTCAATATTTGCAATTTATTGAACGCTGTTCAATGAAATGTTCAAATTTCTTGCAATTTTTTCAAGCAAGAAAAAGAATAACTAATAAATTGCATAATCCTAATATCTTGATTTCCATTTTCTTTAATTAAATCTGAAAACGGAGTGGAGTTTCTACAATTTTTCACCTAAAAAGATTAAATACTATATTTCTATTTTAATGAGATAACTTAAACTATAATTCTTCCTGTAATTGTAACATCGTTTCTCATTTTCCAAAGTTAAGAGCAATTGATTTGATTAATTAAATGTATCAGTTTAATTAAATAATTTTAAAATATCAGAAAATAGAAGCAAAAGTATCCCAATTTAAAATATTATACCTTCTTTTTTTTTTTGAAAATTTTAATTATACTCACTTAAAATATTAAAAATTTTTACAAAATTTAAATTCAAAATTTTTTACTCTTAAATTTTTGAAAATTTTACTAAGGGTCCCTTTAGATGGGCATTTATCTTCAGTACAGTGCGTCTAGTTTTCTTTTATTTCACTCTCCTATTGCTACCGTTATTTTTATACCTTAAAAGTAGATAAACATACTGCCCATCCAAAACAACCCAAAGCCCCTCAAAACTTAATATCAAAGTTTACCACTAGATTCAAATATTGAAATCTGTTATTCACAAAAATAAAAGAAATTCAACTATTAAATGTTGGTGAAATGATATCAAAATCCACTATAAAATCTATATAGATAATAATTAGAATATACAAGTCGAAGTATTACATGCATTTACATATTCAAAACCATTAAAAATCAAAGATTTCAAATATTTAATGGGATATATCTCAAAATTATACAAAATTTTAATTTAATATATAATTATACACGTGAAATTCTAATTGTGGTTCAAATGTATACTTGAAACTTTAATTTTAATTTAACAATACACAATTAAAGAAATAAATACATCAATTTATTTTTATATTGGATAAAAATAATTATTTATGCATACAATAGATAAATATAAAATGATGTTATATCAATAATTGTGTTAATAATTTACAAGAATTGGATCAAATCAAAATTTCATGTATAAAATTACATACTAAACCATAGTTCATGTCTAATTTTGGAAATTATTCCTACATTTAACCTAATTAGTAATTTCAAAATATATGGTTGTATATAAATAACTTTATATGTATGTAATTAAGGTATATTTATATATGTATCAATATTTAAAATTTTGATTGAGTTAGTGTTATCTTTAACTAGATTCGAACTTTTACATTAATTTTTACAAAGAAGTAAATATAATTTTGAATGTATTTTATCTTGGGTAATTTACCAGAAAATACCCTTTTTCTACAAAATTTACGGAAAAGGACCTAGTAATTTATTATTTACTCGAATGGGCCATTTTCCCGAAAATGCTTCCACGTCAGCGCGATTTCAGGGGATGCATCAGGAAAACGCATCCCTGAGGGAGCATTTTCTATCACATCAGCACAAATTACGTTCTTGAGGGCGCGCTTTGCTGATGTGGCAAAAACGCTCCCTCAGGGACGCGTTTTGTCCGCTTTCCAACGGTAAAAAAAAACTATAAACCCCCCACACCCTTTCATTTTTTTCACACAAAGGTCTTAACTCAATTTTCTCTCAACTTTCTCTCAAATTCCTATCAAATTTCTCTCAAATTCCTTTAAAGTTCCGCTCAAATTTCACAATAGTCCTTTAGTTTTTACAAAAAAGCCCTGTTTAAAAGTTTTTTGAAATATTTTTTTTGTTGAATTTAAAAATATTTGATCGTATTAATAATAGCCAGAGAATTAATTCGACTCGACAATAAACACATCTTCGTCGATCAAATGACAATGGTAAGTTATAATTTTAATTTTTCAATACTATTTAATATTTTTAGGTTTATGCAATTTTAATTAATTTTATTTTATAATTTTTAAACAAATGTAGATCGGGTGTTGCAATGCTATATTGGTAATATGCCTGGTCCGTCATCGTCGTTAATTGAGAATTACCTACGGGAAGTGGGTTTTTGGCACATGGCCACAACAGGCCTGGGGTGCAAGTTGGACCCAAAGCTAATTAGTGCGTTGATAGAGAGGTGAAGGCCTGAGATGCACACTTTCCATCTTCCATGCTGAGAGTGTACTATCACTCTGGAAGACGTGCATTTGCAATTGGGATTGTCGGTGGATGGGTTCGTAGTCACCGGGTCCACAACTTCTGGTGATTGGGAAGTCGTATGCTACGAGCTTTTGGGTGCTATTCCGGATAACATTAACGGAGGTCGGATCGAGATGGGCTGGTTACAAGACACATTCCCGGAGCCGGATAATGATTCGACTGAAATAGAAAGAATACGGTATGCTCGGGCATACATTCTTGAGATGATTTGAGGCTATATGATGCCGAACTTGTCACGAAACCTCGTACATTTGAGATGGCTGCTAAAAATCGTTGATTTTAGAGCAATCGGTGAATTGAGTTGGGGGTCTGCCGTGTTAGCAAAATTGTATTGGGAGATGTGCGGGGCGACACAGCCGAATAAACGAAATTCAGAGGTTGCCTATCACTATTGCAATCATGGGTACGGTTTCGCTTTCTATTTTTATGTCCTCGAGTGAACCACCCATATACATTCCCACTCATAACGAGGTAAATTTAATATTAGATTTTACAATTATTACGTAGATTTAAAATATAATTTGTTTGCTAAAAATTTATTTAATTAGGTGGAATACCTACCTCGCTTGAAGATATACAACTTCTATTAAAGCAACGATCGGAAGCACAAGTAAGTATTAAATAAAATATATTTTCGTAATAAAATAATCATTTCGTATTTTGTATTTCATATTTAGTATTTAGTATTTAGTATTTAGTATACAACTAATACTTTTATCATGTTAATATAGTTTGAGTGTACATCATACAAGGATCCGTCAATTCGTGCAGAAATTTCGAAAGAGTTCTTTCAAAATCTGAACATTTGGCATGTGAAGATGGCATTGGTCAACTATGCCACTGTGGAGATGCATCAGTCAGATCGGGTTCTGCGTCAATTTGGATTCCGACAATCGATTCCCGTGGCACCTGAGGTGCTCGATGATGAGCACAAAGTCGACTTACGACAGTTGCATACGGATTAGGCAAGATTTTGGTCAGCATATACCGAATTGTGGGAAAACAGGTATGATTATATGCCTACTCGGGAACCGATCATCGTTCCTGAGTTAGCGTGCGTGCCGGAATACATGCCATGGTTTAGGATCCATGGCAAGCCGTATTTACTATTCGAAGAGAAGAGGCAACTGCAACTCGTGAACAAAAGGAACGGCGGGGCCCTTTAAATCCAAAGAGAAAGGGACGATGGGACGGGCCCATCAACAGCACCGACACAATCACCGGGCCCATCAACAGCGCCCACACAGTCATTGGGCCTAACACTTCAGCCGACAACACCCACATCACAGTCTTTTCTAGTTATGCCAGGTGCGTATCCTAGCCCTTATATGTATCCTAACCCTTATATATTTCCTTTTCCTAGTCCAATGGCAGGTTGGAATACATGGCCCAATTCGAGTCCGTTCCCGACTACTCTGACTAGCCAATGATCAGAGCCCATCGTCGTGATGAGGATCGCGTCGACGAGTTCTTCTTTTTACCAATCCCAAGGAGTTTTTCTTTTTACCAATCTCCTTCGCCTTATGGGATTCAAACACCTTCGCCATGGATGATGCAAACATCTCTGCAGTTAATATTTTATCAATGTGGGTCATCCTCCCAACACCCACAACCAGACCCCCTGCCCGAGTAACCAGAATCCCTACCCGAGCAACCATAGCCCCCGCCGGAAGCTAGAACAAGGAGGAATCCAGCTCGTAACTGTCGACCACCCCCATGTGACATTGATTCTGACCGGCACCAACATTGATTTTTTTTAATATATTTGTATAAACTTTTTTATATTGTTTCATTTAATAAAATAAAAGTTATTTTTAATATTTCAATTGTAATTTAATTTTTATATTTTAATAAAATAAAAGTTGTTTTATAATAAAAATTAAAACAACTTTCATTGTAATTTAAAAGTTGTTTTAATGTTTTTTATTTTTATTGAATTTATTTTTATTTTAATAAAATAAAATTTGTCTTTAATATCCTAATTGTAATTTAATTTTTTATTTTTATAAAATAAAAGTTGTTTTTAATATGATCGTTGGAAAGCGATTTAAACGCTCCCTCGTGGACGCGCTGCTTTCGCTGCATCCCTAAAATATAATCGACGTGGGACGCGTTTTTGGAAAATAGCCTATTCTCGTAAATAATAAATTACTAGGTCTTTTTAAAAGTAAATTTTGAAAAAAAAAGGTATTTTCTAGTAAATTACCCTTTTATATTTTCATATTTTATATAAAATCTTAAAACATATTTTCAATATTACCATCCCAACTAAAAACATATTTTATAAATTTGTTAGTTAATTGCTAAAGTTTCAATTTAAAAACTAAAAATAAAAAAATGTTGATAAAAATAAAAATAATAGATCAAAACACACCTTAAAACCAATGGCAAACTAGTACCGAATACTAACTTCTAACAACCTTGGTTCCCAACTTCCCTTTCTACTGTTCTTTGGATTTCTGAATTTAAAAGTTGAAAGCAACTACGGGTTTTTATTAAAATAATATAAAAAAATTAAAATGGTATATAAAATTAATTATGTACTAAAATAAGACAAATGGGAAAATTTTGGTTTTAGGTGAAAAAACCTTGGAATAAAAGTAGGCCTTAAGAATAAAATGTGGAGGAAAATGACACAAGTGGTGTGTGTGGTGTAGTGGCAAAGTGGCCACAAGGAAGGAAGGAGGCATATTTGTTTGTCGCTAGTTGGTAAAGTGACTAGGCGTGGATTATGTTATAAAGGAGCACAGGTTGAATCTCATGAAGCGAGGTATTTATTTTATGAGTGGACGGTAAGAGTTTGAGTTGAATTTAAACTCTCTTGTGAAGGATCCCCATCGGAAAGCACCCTCAATCACCAATTTCTATTTTTTTCAGTAATTTTTTTGAGTGATCTATTATCAATATTTCTATTTTTTAATTTTGAGAAAAGGAAGGAAAAAAGGTGTCACTATCACATCCAACTTTAAATTTAAATAATAACCTTCTAAGCACTCCTTATTTATTATTTTCTTTTATTCTCATTTAACTCACCATATTGTATTTAAACAAGCCATTAATCTATTTTTGTAGTTAAATAAGCCCTTTAATTATGTTTTTACTCATAAAATTTTAAAATTGTTGATTAAATTAAATATATATATTTTATTTAATAAATTATTCTCATCAAATTTATATCAATATAAGATGTGAATTAGTTTATATTTTTAAATAGCTTTACTTTAATGTTAAAATAGCTTTAATTTAGTTTTACTTTACACAATTAACAATACTTCACTCTTAGGGCACATGTTTGGAAATTGTAAATATTATAATATACATTTTGGACTCTTCAAATTTCATATATGCATAGATTTAATAGTTATTATTATATTACTAAGAGTAATTAATATTATATTATTAATAATATCTATTTATATATTTAAATTAAATATTACAAATAATTTAGATATTTAAAATTTATATGTCATATATCATTATATTAAATTTTTTTTACTTTCCATCATTATGTCTAAAATAGATATTTTAACTTTCAACCGTAATTTTACGATAATAATATTAAACAATTGAAATTAACATATTACACTTTTTTACAAAACTTTTTAAAATGATAAGTATCATTTCCTTTTTTTTTATGATAAAGCTTTATTTGTTTTTAACGTTAAATATCTTATACTAAAACTATTGTTATACTTTTTTTGCGGAGATGAAGTCGAAAATTTTATGTTGTGGGATTGAGATAAATTTATAAAATATAGGAAGGGTCTAAAAATTTTATGATAAATTTCTTAAAATTATTTATTGAATTTTAGGAGGATTAAAATATTATTTTACTACAAAATTAAAAGGTTTCAATTGAATTATTATTTTTGGGAAAAAGATTGAATGAAATAGTGGCGTTATGTCATCAGATCCCTTTCAATAGATTTATGTCACATCGTATTTTATCACGAATTTCAAACATTTTATCTTGAATTTCAGGATTTTAATTTTGATTTGATTTTTTTCAAGATAAAAATATTAAAATTCAGGATAAAAATACTGATGTGGCGTAAATCTATTGGAAAGGGATACAGATGATGTGACGTCACTGTTTCATTCAATCCTTTCCCTATTTTGGGAGGGGATAAAATTGAAAATTTTCTAATTACTCAGAGAGGGGGAGCAAAGACTCGATCTGCCACTTTGTCCCTATTCTCATGTTTACGTAACACATTATCATTTTTGTGTTTTTAAAATTTAATCAACAAGTTTTTAAATTTTATGAGTAAAAACAATAAGTAAAGAGCTTATTTAACTAGAAAAATAGATTAATGGTTTGTTTAAACACAATATAGTGAGTTGAAGGAGAATAAAAATAATAATAAATAAGGAGGATTTAGAAGGCAATTATTTAAATTTAAAGTTTGAGTATATGCAGTATCCATTACCTCCTTTATCAAAACTGGAAAAATTATATAATAGATCCTTCAAAAAACTGCTGAAAAAAAATAAAATTAGTGGTTGAAGGGATGTCACAGGCAGCATCAAAAGTACCAGTGACAGAGGAAGCACCAAAGATACCAGTGGCTGAGGAGCACCACCCCTTTGTACCATTTTGATACATAATTTATTTCATATACCATTTTAAAAATTTATTTTTTATATTATTTTGGTAAAAAACCTGCAACTACGCTATTTCCTTCCTGGCCACTCCTTTTTTCTTAAACCCTAAATTTTGAAGCCCCAAATTTATTTTTTATTTAAAAAGAGAGTTTATTTTATATTTTAAAATCCAAACTGGTTTCGAGGCATTAAAGCCTAAAAAGGAAGGAAAGAGAATTGGAAAGCTCAACGTTGAACCCCACTTTCTTTTCATCGTCATCTTTTCTTTTACTAATTTCATGCCTACATCTCTCTCTCCATTACACATTATCCATTTCTTGCCCTCTTCTTTACAAGCAATAAATTCCCTCATAAACCACCTCTCGCTTTCTTCCTCTTCCTCTCTGCTCTGTCTTTCATACACTTCTCTTTTTGATGGGATGGAACTGTTGTCAGCATATCCGTGCCTACGTCTTCTTCTTCTTTTCTTGTAACTTCACTTCTCTCTTAGTACTTTTGGAGTCCACAGTTCCCAAGTTTTTCCATTTCCTGCTAAATTCCTCACTTCAGCTTTCCCTCTCCTTTTCACGGTTTATCTGAGAACTGCCACTGCGCCCCCTTACCCACATCAGATTATTCCTCTCAGGTACCCTTTTATTCTTCTCACTTACCCCTTTTTCATCATTAGTTCATGCTAACAATACAAATTGGATGTATCAGTAAGTATACGAATTATTATTATGGTTATAAACTATGGGGTTGTTGCTAATGAAAGGACCCGTATGGGGTCTTAGTCAATGAGCTTGTCGTCCTTCCACTTCAAACATAATACATATCTACTACTAATTTTCCTTTTTAAAAGTTCAACAATTGAATTTTATTTGAAAAACTTGGGGTGAAAGGCCCTTCTTTGTTTCCAAAAATATCTTCCATGCAATTTGTGGTAGGGATAAGAGTGTTGACTCCAATGATGTTGACAAGTTTATAGCTACAATAAAAGTTCGGACTTTATTATTGGAGCGCAATGACCATTAAGGCAGCCTCCCCCACCCTTTCCCTTTTAGAGTTTAGCCTTTTTTTTCTTTCCTTTTCCATTTTTTGCTACTCCTCCATACTACTACTTGCGCACTCTTTCTTCCATTGGAAATGGTTGCTTTGCTCACTTTTACAAGTTTTTTTTTTTTTTTATAAATTAATAAATTTTCAATATTTAACTCTAAGTCTAACTATACAGTTTAAAACTGGGCAATCCGATCCCTTTTTTTTTCTTTATTAAATGAAAAAGTTTTGATTAAATATCCGTACTGTCTATGCTACAAGTTACCCTCTCTATCTCTATCTCTCTCTCTTTTATCACAAACACAATTAATAGTTAGAATTTTAAAATTATGTTCTCGAATTTCAAACCTATGGAAAATTCAAGTCAAATTAAACGTCTTGGTGTTTTAAAATTTATCTGAAGATTTTTATTTAACATATTGGTGGTGGTAAAGTTTTATTTTTACAAAAATTTTACTAGAGTTGGAAATTATTATTTATCTTAAAAAACATCTTTTATCTTACTTGTTTATTTTTTAACAATTTATTAAATATTAATTGAACACTATGACTGTTTTAATCTCTCTGTATATTAAAAATTCCAATTATTAATCTATAAAATAATGATTTTTTTTTTGTATTTCTCGTAGTTCATTTATAGTTTATATTTGTGTTTTGTGTTTTTATTTTTTTACTAAGTGTTTTATTTATTTATTTATATTTTTAAGTTATGAAAAAGTAACTCCTTAATTGTCTACACCTTGGATTTGGCCATCATTGATGAATAACTTGTACTATGCTTCATATTATGAGACCTCCATCCAATCCAACCCAATCCCCTTCCTCTAATTCTTCTTCAAAGGTAGAAGGTTTGCCCCAGTATCTATTTACACATTAATCCTGAAATGTAATTTTTATACCGTAATTAGGAAACCAAAAGGTGTAAAGTAAAGCCTTTGTGCTTGGTATCTGCGAGGTATTTTCCTATGCAAGCCAGTGTTTGTAGTCAGAAATTGTTGGTCTGCTTCTAGTTTTCTGCATACGTATGTTATGAAGAATCCTTTGGTAATTGGATCAGGTATTTTTTATGTCAGTAGGGACAAAGATTTGATTAACTGATAGGAATGAAGAATAGAAACGCAGAAAAACAGAAAAGGAGTTGAAAGCTAGCGCTAGCCTAGCCGAGTGTTGCAGCAATATTAGGCTGTTGAAATCCAGTAGGTGTTTAGGTAAATCAGGTTTGGGGTTGGCATTTTGGAGTTAAGGGATGGAATCATCGTCATCTGCTTCGTTTAAAAGAGCTCGGGCGCCTGCCACCGGAAACCAAGTACCTTCATGCTTGGTTGATGGTTGCACTGCGGACCTCAGCAAATGCAGGGACTACCATCGACGCCATAAAGTATGCGAAGCCCACTCTAAGACCCCCAAAGTTACTATTAGGGGTCAAGAACAGCGCTTTTGCCAGCAGTGTAGCAGGTAAATTTATTTGGAACCCCTTGTATCAACTTACTGTTACCGTCATAGTTTTTGTTTATTTTTACTCAAATTATTTTGCACTGCAGCACTTTTGATTGGGATTTGATTGTTTGCTTTCTCTTGCCCCCAAATTGCAGTTCTACGGTGAAATTTCTGACTCACGGTTTTGTTTATCAAATAGTAGCCGCCTAGCATGTTTTGTTAAGCATGAGCTTTATTTGTTGTCTGAATTCTTGTATGTTTTGTTGTAGAGCACCTAAATATTGTAAAGCATTTTTAAATAAATAAAAAATCTGAAGCATGTTCGACGTGTACCTGATATTCGACAATAACACTTGAAAGTCTGAAATACATCCTCTTAACGCTACATGATACCATTGTTTCTTTGTACTTTATTTCAATTCATCATCATATCAGCTTACTAATTGGATTATTAAATATTCTAGTGTGGTTTGCTACTAAAGATAAGAGCTGAGTTACGGGTGAATGCATTTGATTAGGTTTCATTCGTTGGTGGAGTTCGATGAAGTGAAACGAAGCTGCAGGAAACGTCTTGATGGACATAATCGACGACGGAGAAAGCCTCAACCCGATTTCATGTCTGTAAATTCAGGAAGGTTTCCATTCAATCACCAAGGTTTGCTTTTGTAATGTTGATATTAGAATGGAAGCTTTTTTCACCATTATTTTGGCCAAGTGTTTTGATGTGGAGGAAGAGTGTGGTGCAGGTACTCGATATTTCCCAATCGGTAGCTCTCAAATGCATTCTTGGATGGGAGGTGTGAAAGTGGAAAGTGATATGAAGTTGATAAACTTCAGCGGCGGAAAAAGCTTGTTCCCTGGATTCTCATCTGACAACCACCTCAAAGGAGAAAAGCATTTCTCATTCTTACAAACCACCGCTTCATCACACCCTGGAAGTGGTTCCCTTTGTCAACCGTTTCTCGAGGCGTCAAGCAGTGGTGACAACAGCCGGAAAATGTTCTCCGATGAGTTGAATCAATCTATTGACTCTGATCGTGCTCTCTCTCTTCTGTCATCGCAACCGGCTGAGACTCGGGAGATAGGTTTGAGCCCCATGGTGCAGCCTGCCTCTGCTTCCTTCTTCATCCCAAACTTGCAATTTATTGATGGAGGACGAATGGGAGGTGAGCCAGTAGGGAGCGCCATTTTGGACGCCGATAGTGGAGGTAACAACAGCCACCTCCAAGGGCATGAAATGTTCCAAAATGAACATCTTGGTTCCTCTGCAACTGGTGCTCACCATACACTCTCCTTCTCATGGGAGTGAATATCTGCCCTTTCCATTCTTCCTTCAAATCAGATGGTTTTGAGTAATAAAAGAAAAAGGGCTATCCCTTTAAATTAGAATGTTTAAAGCCCATATTATGCGGTTGCATATTTATGAACTTGTTTGTGTGTTTTGCTTTCAGAATATTTAATGAACTTTTGTTTAAAGGGGTCCCCAATGATATGTATGAATCCTTTAGATGAAACTATATGTTCTTCTGCTATAGCAGTTTCTTCCTCGTCATTTCTACTTTTGTTCTCAACGCTAATATCTTTGCTAACCATTTAAAGAGGTAATTAAAAAATCAATTAAGCTCGTTGCGAGGAAGTGCACTTAGTTCAGCCTTTTGAATCATGATTGTATTCAATTAAAATTCCTTAATTTCTTTTTTCCGTTTATTTGATTTATATTATTATTTTACGATAGCTTAATTGATTATTTAAGTAAAAATTTATTAAATTTATTAAATTTTAATTTTTTATAATAAATGATAAATTTCATAAAAAATTATTACATATTTATAAATAAAACTATAAAGAAATTAAAGAAAATTTTAAATGTAATAAAAAGTTTTAGAAAAATATAGAAAAACATTATAATTTTCTAGAAAATATAGAAAGAATTATTAAAATTATAAAAAAAGTACAGAAAAATTTTAGAAGTTATAATTTTTTTAGAAAATATATAAATTTTATTAAAATTATTCAAATATTATAAAAATAAAGAAAAAGTTAAAATTTGAGCTTAGGAGCTAAGTTGGCTTTGGGCTTGGTTGAGAGGTTAAGAGAAGTTAGAGAATTTGGTAATTGAAACATAAGGATTAAATTGAAGGAATAACAAACATTAGAAAGATTAGATGCATCATTAATCGAAGCCCCTAAAAGTTATTAAACCAAGGACTTTAATGTAAATTAACCATCATTAGTTTGTGTTAGTGGATAACCATAATTTATACAAATGATTTCCACTAACTTCACCCAAGTATGATTATAGCCATTAGATCTATTTATTTACTTATAATTACTAGTACTACTTAATAATAATAGAAAAGATGAAAGAAGTGGCCATTTCATCTTTTTCCCAAACGGCATAAAAAGAGAGAAAAAAGAAAGGAAATTTCCTCGAGATTTCTTCCATTGCCGTGAGCTCAAATTCAAGGTTAGAGGGCTTTCCATTTTATTTTATGAAATTAGAGAGAGAATGGTTAAAATTTTGAGTAATGTACATGTTTTTCCATAGCCGGCAACTTCTAGTTCTAAAGTTGGAATTAAGTTCGAAAAGGAGAACTGAAAGTCATAGGAACTTGAGGTAATAGAATCTTAAGTGGTCAAGGTTGAGATAATCATGTCAAAATGGGTTGCGAATCGACTCGTATAAATAACGAGTAAGAAAAATAAAGAATAATAAATATAAATATTTTATGTGAAAAACCTTCAAAGAGAGAAAAGCCACGAGTAAAGATAATTCACTATTCCGACAAATCAACGAAGAGTATAAGATGAAAAAAATAATTTCAAAAAGCAAAACTCAAAACTCAAATACAAAGCTCTTCATCAAATCTCATGTAACAGATATTCTGTTAACTCTTTAATCAATGTTATAAATACCCTTTAAATAGGTTAATGTTTAAGTCCTATCATGACTAAAATATTGTTAGACTAATTAGGGTTTAATTGAGAAAAGATTACAGAATTTAACTAGGAGAAGAAACCCAGTTTAAGTTGAATACACGTCGCCACATCATGAGCAGACTTGTCCATGGGTCGGGCCACCCAACCTGGCCTGAAAGCCCGTCCAAAAAGTGAGGGGTTGGGCAAAAATATAGACTCGAAAAATAGGCTTTGACAAAAAATAATGCCTATTTTCTAAACGGGTCGGGCCTCAAGTAATCTTTTTTTGGCCTGGGTCGAATTTGCAAAAAAGAAAATACAACTGTTATTTTTTACTCTCTTTTTTTTATTACTATTTTTTCATTTTTTTTATCATTTTGCTATTATATTGTTACTATTTTGTTGTTATTATTTGGATATTATATAATTCTTGTATTATTATTAATTTTGCTATTATTTTAGAGATATTTGCTTACTAAGTTGCATTTATCTAGTATATATATTTTTTAACTTTTTTCCCATTTGGTGGGAAACATTTATTTTAATATTTTTAGTGTGTTTGATGTATTACATTTTTTAAATTTACTTTTGTATAAAAATAATAATATAAAAAATTTTAATACAGGCAGGCTAGGCCTTGGGCAACATTTTAGGCCCATTTTCAGCTTGGGCCTAGAAAACATGCCTAATTTTTTTACTTGACCTGACCTGATCCGGCCCATGGACAACTCTAGTCGTGATGTGGTATATCGTCTTACCGGGATGTCATTCTTCACGTCGTCACAACATTGTGCTCTTCCTCGTCGTGACGTTGATTCTTTTTCTTTTCTGATTTATCCAAAAATAGAAGGCACACCCCACAAAAATGAATGAAACTCAATATATTTTTCTCTTATTATGAAAGAAGACCGAGTGATGTATTTATACAAACAGTAAGCTAACAGATAATAGCAGATAACAATAGCAGTTTTGTATAACAGACTAACTGACACTAACTGACATTACTAGCTAGACGTTTAACCACTAACTGACTTTACTAGTTAGTCTAACATTCTCCCCGTTTTCCCTTCGACTATTAAACTGATCATCACTGGCAAAAACCTGTAGAGCATGTCTAAACTCAGTAAACTGGTTTGGCGTGATCAGTTTTGTAAGAACATCAGCCACTTAATCTGCTGACGGGACAAAGTTTACTTGTATAGAGCCATCAAGAACTTTCTCTCGGACGAAATGATGATCTATCTCGACATGTTTGATACGTGCATGGTGAGTAGGATTCACAGCCATTGACACCGTGGAGGTATTATTGCACCAAACCACTGGTGACTGAACCTGCATCACACCAACTTCATCTAACAAATGCTTAACCCACAACAGCTTAGAGACGCAATTTGCTAAACTTCGATATTCTGCTTCGACAAAGGAACAAGACACAACTGCTTGCTTTTTAGAGCTCTAAGCAACAGGGTTAGGACCTAAGTAAACCACATAGCCTGTAGTTGACCACCTGTCCTCAACAGAGGAGGCCCAGTCAGCATCAAATAGTACACTAAATTGAACAGCCCTCGAGAAAAATACAAACCATGATCCAATGTCCCGACAAGATATCGTAACACTCTTTTGACAGCTTTCCAATGATTCTCGGTAGGTGAGTTCATAAACTGACTTAGCTTGTTAACACAGAACGCTAAATTAGGTCTTGTGATGTACAGGTATTGAAGCATACCAACAACACTCCGATATAACTGACCATCGGCAAGAGGAGGACTACCATCCCATGCAACAAGCTTGGGTGTGTCAACCATGGGTGTGGGGGTGGGTGCAGCGCTTGACATCCCAGTTTTGTGAAGAATTTCCTGAACATATCGCTTCTGATTGAGAACAAGTCCTTGAGCCCAGTGTCAAACTTCAATGCCTAGGAAAAAATTGAGTCTCCCCATAACTTTAAGAGTGAACTTATTATGAAGTTGTGTCACTACATCATCAATGTCCTTGTTAGAGCTTCTAGTGAGTACTATGTCATCCACATATACCATGAGAAACATGCAAGAATTGGAGGAAGTCCGAATGAATAAAGAAGAGTCAGCTTTTGAATCAGAGAAACCAAGTGTATCGACTAGAAACCGTCTGAGAGTTTGGAACCATGCTCGAGGTGCTTGACGAAGCCCATAGAGTGCTTTGTTGAGCTTGCAAACCAACCTTGAACCCATTTGACTTGCCACTTCAAACCTAGGGGCTGTTCCATATATATTTACTCAGTTAACTCACCATTTAGAAAAGCATTGTTGACATCAATTTGCCTCAAATCCCATCCTTCATGATAGCTACAGCAAAAATGGTTCGTATAGTGATTTCTCGAACCACCGGAATGAAGGTGTCCCGAAAATCAAGACCAGCATACTGAGAGAACCCCTTAGCTACTAGTCGAGCTTTGTACTTGTCGATGGAGCCATCAGCTTTCTTTTTCACTTTAAATAACCATTTGCAGCCTATTACTTGGCGATTGGTAGGAAGAGAACACAAATGCCATGCATCGTTGATGAAAAGAGCTTGCAATTCACGATGGACTGCAGTTCGCCAATACTCATGGTGCATGGCTTCATAAATTGTGACATGTAAGTCATTAGAAGGAGAAGAAGTTGAGCTCATGTATGCCTTAGGTTTGAAAACCGCCCTTTGCTTCTCGTAATCGTGGTATGAGAATTAAGAGGAGGTAAGGGCGGTATAACAGTCCGATTTAGACCCTAATCTAAACGGTAGTTTTGGGACCACGAATTTGAGTTAGAAAAATATTTTTTAAATTATTTTTGGTGTTTACAATGTGTGAATTTGTGTGTATTAAATTTTCGTTTAAAAATTTTGTCGTTTAGGTGTCCGATTAAATAAAAAGACTTAATCGTGTAAAATGAAAATTTGATGGTTAATTATAAAAGGTCCAAGATGAATGTGTCTTTATAAGAGGAAGTGCTTATGTTGCTATTAAGCCATTAACTTTATGTTTGGACAGCATTAGACATATAATATATGGTTATATTATAAAAACCATTAAGCTTAAATAAGTAAATTAAACATTAAGTTAATATATGTTATAATATAATATAAAACATAAAAAATAAAGCCATTTTAATGTTCATATTGTTCTTGCCGAATACAAAAGAAAAGAAAAATAAAATAAAAGGTTTTAGGGTTCGACTATTCTCCACCTTGATTCAGTGTGAGTTTTAGCTCGGTTTTTGATAATTTTTACGTTTTTGAGATTGTTGCTTCCAGTACTATCAAGCCAATATCCTAATTTTTGATTTTGATGAATATTTTGTGTTATGCCATTGTTGATAGCTTGTGATTTTTGTTATTTGATGATGAAAATGAAAGATATGTTTTAGATTAACATATTTTGTATTGGAGTTTTGATGATTTTGAGTAATTTAGGACTAAATTGCAAAATAATAATTTGAGGATTAATATGTGAAATAAATGAAATATATGGGCTTTTTTGAACACTATGAAAATTTGGCCAAACATGGGTACCTTGAAATTTTGAGTATTTTGTGTTTTGTGCGATAGGGACTAAATTGTAAAAATTATAAATGTCAGGGGTAAATAGTAATTTGCCCATTTATGTGTTTTTGGACTAAATTGAATGAAATATGTTTGAATGAGCTTAATTTGAATATGTTTGGATTAAAAACCAAAAAAATTGGACTTGGATCAGGGAAAAATGAAAATAGACGAAAGTCGATTTTCATCGTTTGTCGATATTCGAGGTAAGTCCCTAAGTAATTAAACATAGTTTTTTTTTTTGTGATACCTAGTAATATGTTGAATGGACTTTGTGTAGTCATTAGCAAGTTAGCCGAATGTAATTTGGCTTATAAATTATGTGTTTGAATTATATTGAATGAAATGTTACATTGGAAAATTAGTTTGAATAATGTGCAATATTTGAAGTATTTGACATTTGATATGAGTATGAGACAGCTCTATAATATTGTTATTTAGGCTTTAGGCCTAGCAAGCTTTGTGCCGGTGAAAGATATCGGGCTTATTGCTTATTCGGTGTATAAAATCAGGCTTCAATCGAGTAGGCCTCGTCTTGGGTATATAATCTGAGCTTAGACCTACAGAGCTTTATCTTTGGTGAATTATTATAAGTTTATGCTTAAGAGATTTCAAGTTGATGTGGTATTTGAATAAGAAAATCGAGATAGATGGGCAGGTATAAATTAACTTGATACCTATGATAGATAAGGTAAGTAAGTACTTTGAAATTTTAAATGTTAAGTCATGAGTGACATTAGTGAATATATAAAAGTTTGAATTGAGCTGTTGATCTGTAATGCCTCATAATCCTATTCCGTGTCGGATATGGATTAGGAGTGTTACAGACGGTGGAAGGGACTGATTGGTTGTGGTGGGACAATGAGAGCTGGACATAGGATTGCTAGGAGAGTGGTTTAACGGATTAGGTAGGCTAGAATGATTGACAGGAGAGAAAGACTGTACTGGGGAATTAATTGTAGTGTCAGATGGTATGATAGGTGTAGGTGGGGTGGATAAGATAAGAAGTCTGGAACTCGACTTTGGTGTTGATAAAGGTGACTTGACTTGAAGACTATTATTTTTAAAGGGAAAATCATCCTCATGGAAAGTGACATGCTGTGAAACATATAGTCTCCCATTAGAAGCTAGACATTTATACCCTTTGTGTAGAGGAGAGTAACCCAAGAATGTACAGGGGGTGGAACGAAACTAGAGTTTGTGACTATTGTAGGGCCTGAGGTTGGGAAAACACAAGCACCCAAAAACTCTAAGGGAAAGATAGTGTGGCTTAAGCTGAAAAAGTTTTTTATAAGGTGAAACGTTACCAAGAGAAGAAGATGGTAATCGGTTGATAAGGTAGATGGCACTGATGAAGGCATCAGACCAAAAACTTAAATGCATTGATGCATGAGCCAGTATAGACAGACTAACTTCAACTATTTGTTTGTGCTTTCACTCAACGAGTTCATTTTGAGCAGAAGTGTATGGACATGTAAGTCGTTGCACAATTCCTTGTTGAGATAAGTATGATTTCAGCACTTGAAACTCACCCCCTCCATCTGTTTGCAAGGCTTTAAGCTTGACACCAAGTGATCTATCTGCTTGTTTATGAAACTGAGTGAAGATGCTACACATATCTGACTTTTTCGCATGAAATACACCCATGTATACCTTGTATAGGCATCGGTAAAGTCACATTACAACCGAAAACCATTTGAAGAAATCGGTGCTGGTCCCCAAATATCAGCCATAAATAATTGAAGATGAGCAAAATACTCAGTCGTGGACTTAGCAAATGGTTGATTATGCTCTTTGCCAAGATGACAAGCGACACAATTAAGTGGTATTTTATTTGTATCAAATGCTATGTTACAATGAAGCAGAGCTTTAGTGAGAATATCTTTACATGGATGTCCTAGTCTAGAATGCCATATATGTAAAGGAACGGAAAGATTAGCTGAGAAGCATTGTGCTAACTCTAACAACCCAACCGAGCCACTTCTGGATGCATTTGTGAGATGCAGTTTGTATAGACCATGGTGACTGAGCCACACAAAAGGACCTCCTTGGTTTGAATATCACACACTTGACATTGTGTAGGAAGAAACTCGAATATCACCTGATTATCTTTTGTAAACTTGGACATTGATATGATTTTTAGCTATACGGTACAAACAACAAAAGCGCATATACAATAGTCGAGTTCTAGTGAGCAAAAAGATCGACCAATAGCCAACACAGTGAAGCGGCACCATTAGCAACAAATACTTTACGGACCATTGTAAGAGGAACTATCAATCATGGAACCAGCCGAATTTGTCAGATAATGGGTTGCACCTGAATTAGGATACAAGGCATTATCTCCAATTGTCTCTGGAGTTGCAAAGCAAGCTTGAGGTTGAGTATTGGTAGAAACTGGAGCACTAAAATGTTGAGACGAGGGAACAACAAAAAGGTTAGTCCATGGAGAGACTGAACTAGGTTGGAAGCACCAGCTCGATTGAGGACTAGGAACAGGCGAAGGATACAGAGGCATGGTAGGTGACATCCACGTTGGTATAGTAGCCCCTAGTCCAACCATGCAAACATTTGCTTGCGCAGTGGGAGGTCTATATCGAGCACTTTTATAAGTGGTGTCAAACCTATGATGACAACGGTCAACAAGATGACCTATTTTCCCACATAGCTGACATTGAATGCGTGCCCCTGATGATTTACCATGGCCACAACCTCGAGTTGAAGAAGGGCGATAGATAGGAGTATCAGAACAAGACTTGTAGACTCATCAGATGAATGAGTCACTGCATTACCCGAGCTAGATACCTCAAATATAGAGACTTGTTGGCAAGCTTCTGCATCAATCAACATAGTTGTAACACCTTGAACGGTGTAAGGTATTTGGCTGGCCGTGATAATGGTTATAACTGACTCATTCTCAGGAGGTAAACCATTGAGAATCGCTATCACATGCTCATGTTGACTAATAACCTCTCCACAACTGGAAAGGTTATCACAAAACCCTTTAATATTCATCAAAAATTCTTTCATGGACAGATCTCCCTTGCGCTGAGAGTGGAGTGCACGTCGATAAAACATTAACCGAGAGGTGGTTTTGCTACCATATAGGTGGTGATCGCGTTCCAGATTGAGAACTTGTATCCAATCGGTGAGATGAGGAAGGACAGTGGGGCTTACAGAAGACAGAAGCCAAGACGCCAATGCACTATCTTGCTGTTTAAAGCGAGTGAATTCTAGATTTTCTTGAAGAACACCATCTCCTCCTGGAATCAATTGTGGTGGAATAACAGCACGAGAATCCAAAAAAACTGAAGTTTGTAAGTTTTGATTGCAAGAAGAACATGCTGCCGCCACAAAATGTAATTAGCATCATCAAGAAACACACTGATCTTCTTGGTGGAAATAAACCTCTCATCGACATTGTCGAAGACCTGGACGCCATTTTGGTGCGGCGTAATGAAGCAAACGAGGCTAGATGGAAGCGCCATAAAACCTCACAAGATCAACCAAGACGAAAAAAAACCTCTGATACCATGTTAAAGTATAACAAGAGAATTCATGAATGAAACTCAATATATATTTCTCTTATTATGAAAGAAGATTGAGTGATGTATTTATACAAATAGTAAGCTAACAGATAACAATAAATAACAACAGTAGTTTTGTATAACAGACTAATTGACACTAACTGACATTATTAACTAGACGTTTAACCACTAACTGACTTTACTAGTTAGTCTAACAAGGCACACCCCACAAAAATGTTTTCTATATTTGAATAGATGTGGGTAACATTATTTCTATATTTGATATCGTATGTAGTTAAGACCTCAAAAGACAAAAGGAAAGACAAAGACGATTGATGCCATCAATTTGTGCAAATATGATTTGTTTTCTTTACATATATCTATTAAGTATTTAAGCTTAGGAAACTGTGATGATAATTTGATGGGGTATATATATATTAAATGATTTGATAATTCGAGAATGACCTACATAATATTATATGATAGCTTAATGTTTGTTGTGTTATTATGATGAGGATAATAAATGGAATAAACTATAACCTTATTTGACTTTGAAATTACCCTATTAAAGCGAATGATTTTATGTTGTGGAAGAAGCTATTATGATTTGATGAGTTGATAATGATTAATGTTATATCTTGAAATGGTAAGTATCGATTGAGTTATTGTAATGAGAAACACGAATGTTATTATATCTTAATTATTTGAGTATAATTTTATTATATAATGAAATGGTATGATTATTGGTAAATATTACTATGTTTTGAGTCAATAAGGTACACATTTTGAGACTGATTTCAAGACTTGTCTCCCCTTTTTTGAATTCTTTGCTTTAATGTTTGTTGCCTTGAGACATAGACCATTATGTTTCTGGATTTGGCAATGATGTCTCGAGGCTGGCATAATAAATCATAAAACTTAAACCCAAAAATGCACCAAATGAAGACATGCTCCTGATATCTCCGAGACACTATAAATTGTTTTATCTATGTGAATGTTTGGTTCTCTTCAGTTTCAGAGTCTGATTGGATGGATACGACAGTGATTGTGGAAATCTCGAAACTTATTTCTATTTGAAGGAAAGGATGAACATCATATCTTGGTTTGGAAAAGAGCTCTTAAGGAATTTCATGAATTCACAGAAGCTAGCATACATGCTTTCATATAAGGCAAGTAAATGAGCCAACGGACTGCTGACGGAAACCACCTTCAAGTGTCATTAAAATCAACATTGATGCTTTTTTAATCGAACTCTCCTTAAGTCTGTATTCATTGCCATAGCACGTGACCATTCCGAAAGAGTTGTTTGAGGAGCCTATGCGCTAGAAAGAGCAAGCCCTGTTCCAGTGGTTGAAGCCTTGGTTCAGAGATGCTAGCTGAAAAAGGATGTCATCCATGTCTTGATACCATAGTTACTAATTATAATCTCTCCCTAATCTTTAATTTGGAGGAAAACACGTTTAAGAATTTCGAATCTATGTTTTATTGATTATTGTAATAATAATAATACCAACTGAATTAAGATTCAACAGGTAAACGATTTTCAATTATAAACTTTATTTATTTTGTATTTATGTTGAAAATAAAAAAAATTAAATTAGTTTTAAAAATAACACAACTACCTAAGATAATTATGTGACTTCATCCATTCCTCTAAAATCTTTTTTTCCTTCCACGTTGTTAGAATCCCTTAAATTAAGGATAGAATATTAGGAGATCTTCTGTAAATAGAAACTAATCCTAATTACTGATTCTTAGGAAGTCACTATCTTCTTGCGATTATTTCCTACCTTAGGATAATCTTTGTCTATATATTTGTAAGTTAACCAGTAGAATATACATAAGAAATTTCTCTAATTCTCTACATGGTATCGGAACCTTAGGAATCATTCGATCTCTCTTTCTTTTCGAAAAATCCCTTCCTAAAATTTCCTCCAATTTTTTTCCCCATGGGTGACCTCAATGATGCCATGTTCGAAACTGAGATCTCACAAATATCTCAGAATGGCAATCGAGGGATCAATCAAAGTGACATCAATTATTCTCTAATGATCACTAGTCATCGTCTAGATGGAAAAAATTTCCTGCAATGGTCCCAATCTGTCCTCATGGTGATTCGTGGTCGTGGCAAATTAGGGTATATTAATGGAGACCTCTCACGTCCAAATGTTGCTGACCCGACTTATGCTACTTGGGAACTCAACAACTCTATTGTTATGGCGTGGTTGATTAACTCGATGGAAGGCCACATAAGTCGAACCTACCTTCTCTTCAAAACTGCAAAAGACATGTGGGATCCAATTAGTGAGAATTATTCTGATCTGGGAAATGCTTCTCAAGTTTTTGAGATAAAACTCAAACTGAAAGATATTCGACAAGGGACTCTAGAGGTAACTCACTACTATAATAATCTAAAAATATTATGGCAGGAGTTAGACATGTACTACGAGGCAGATTGGGGTGAAGGCTTAGAACAGTCTAAGTTCATGACTCATCTCAACAAAGAACGACTCTATGAGTTTCTAGCTGGACTAAGGAGTGAATTAGATGAAGTTCAGGGCAGAATTCTAGGTAGATCACCCCTTCCAACCATTGGTGAAGCATTTGCTGAAGTAAGACGAGAAGAAAAATGGCGTCTCGTCATGATGGGAGAACCTAAACCAATGATCTCGTCTGAAAAATAGCCTACTGAAGTTTCTGCTCTTGTCTCCAAAGGTCCATCAACACAAAAGTTGCATGCTGGAAGTGATTCTGGATCAAACAGATCGGTATGTAGCCATTGCAACCGTGTTGGTCACACTAAGGAAAAGTGTTTTAAGCTTCATGGTTATCCGGATAAAAAACAGAGAGAAAAGAAAACTGCCATGATATCCTCCACTAATGCAGATGAAGTACTTGATGTCAGCCTAACCAAGACTCAGCTTGCGAATCTCCATAAAATTCTGAGTGCTTCTACTGGATATGAGACTCTAGTTGCTCAAGGTACTGCTCTTGAATCTAATAACCAAACCTCTTGGATACTAGATTCGGGAGCCTTGGATCACATGACGAGTAACTTCACTGCTTTTAGACTTATACCACTTGTCATAACAAGTCAAGAATCCGAATAGTCGATGGTTCATACTCACCGTGGTTGGAGTAGGAAAGTAAAAATAGCAAAAAATTTTCCCTTGATAATGTTCTACATGTCCCAAAATTGTATTGTAATTTACTTCGATAAGTAAACTTACAAAAGATGGAAACATGTTTGCTAAATTTTCTAATCTTGGTTGTGTATTGTGCAGAATGTAAATCGAGGAAGATGATTGGCACTGCTAAAGTTGATGATGGATTATATGTGTGGAATAAAAACAGTACACAAGGGGGATTGGCTCTATCTACTTCAAAAGAAGATAACATTATGTTATGACACCGTAGGTTAGGACATCCAAATCTCTTGTATCTAAAAAGGCATCTTCCGCTGCTATTTAGAAATAAAAGAATAAATTCTTTAAAATGTGAAATTTGTGAGTTATCCAAACATACCCGAGTGCCATATCCTCTGAAACTATATACCCAATCTAAACCTTTTTCATTAATTCACAGTGACTTATGGGGAGCTAGCCGAGTGACAAATATTACTGGTGCGAAGTGGTTTATAACCTTTATTGACGATCATACTAGAGTATGTTGGGTGTATCTATTAAAAGACAAATCTGAAACACCCAATGTTTTTAAAAATTTTCACTTTATGGTTAGAACCCAATTCAACTCCACCATACATACGCTCCACACTGACAATGGAAGAGAATACTTCAACTCTGTCCTAAGTCCTTACCTTTCTGACCATGGCATTATACACCGAAGCTCTTGTCCAAACACTCTTCAACAAAATGGGATTCCCGAGAGAAAAAATCGACACCTCCTAGCTGTGGCTCGAGCCATTATGTTCACCATGAATGTCCCTAAATATCTTTGGGAGAAGCTGTTCTTACTGCTTGCTACCTCATTAACCGAATGCCCTCAAAGGTATTAAACTTTCAAACACCTCTAAATACCCTTTTAAAATCCTTTCCCCTATTCCAGTTTACTAACCTTCCAGCCAGAATATTTGGTTGCAAAGCCTTTGTCCATAATCATCACCCTAATCAGTCAAAACTTGACCCTCGGGCTCACACCTGTATATTCATTGGTTATTCTTCCACCCAAAAGGGCTATAAGTGTTACTCCCCTCTTTTACGTCGAATGTTTGTCTCACGGGATGTGACCTTTTTTGAAGATGAACCATATTTTGGAGCCTCTCATCTTCAGGGGGAGACCTTAAATAAAGATGAAAACCTTAATACCCTTCTTATCATACCCCCTCAAGATCCTGTCACTACCCTCAATACAGATATTGTTTCTTCTGATCCTAATACCCTACCTGATCCTAATACCACATCGGATCGCCTTCTAATCATAAAAAAAAATAAGAACAGATTCCTAACCTGTAGGTTTACTCTAGAAGAAATCGCCATTCTAAAACTGATATAGCAGTGTCGATCCCATCTCTCCCGAGGACTGTTCTGAAGCTTCTAAAACTGAGATCTCACCTCCATCGCCATCCATCTATCTTCTAATCGCAATGAGAAAGGGCACAAGGAGCTGCACTCAACACCCTATTTCTCGGTTTGTATCCTATGGTAATTTATCTAAGTCCTATAAAGCATTTGTGACTAATGTTGATTCTGTAAAAACTCCCAAAAATATAGAAGAAGCACTTGAGTCAGATGAATGGAGACAAGCTGTCATGGAAGAGATGGAGGCCCTCAAGAATAATGGAACTTAGGAAGTTTCAGATCTGCCTAAAGGGAAGAAAACAGTGGGCTGCAAATGGATTTTTACTACAAAATTCAAACCTGATGGAAATATCGATAGATACAAGGCTCGACTTGTGGCTAAGGGCTTCACCCAAACCTATGGGCTTGACTATGAAGAGACATTTGCACCGGTTGTGAAACTTAACACCATTAGAGTTCTCCTATCTCTCGCTGTCAATCTTAATTGTCACTTGACTCAGCTGGATGTTAAAAATGCTTTTCTCAATGGTGAGCTAAATGAAGAAGTATACATGGATTTTTCTCCGGGGTTTGAAGAAAGTAAAGACAAAGTTTGTAAGTTGAAAAAGTCATTATGCGTCTTTGAAAGCAGTCTCCAAGGGCATGGTTCAGTCGTTTTACAAAGGCTATGATGAACAGACAGTATACTCAAGGACAGGCAGACCACACTATGTTCTACAAGCACTCTGAGGAAGGAAGATGTTGCATTCTCATTGTCTATGTAGACAATATTATCGTGATAGGAGATGATACTAGAGAAATTGACTGATTGAAAGAATTTCTCGGAAACGAATTTGAACTTAAAGACTTGGGGAATCTCAAGTACTTTCTTGGCATGGAGGTAGCAAGGTCTAAAAGAGGCATTTCCATCTCCCAAAGGAAATATGTCCTCGACTTACTCTCTGAAGTTGGGTTGATGGGTTGCAAACCAGCTGAAACTCCTATGGAGTTTAATCTCAAGTTGGGTACTGATCACGATGGAGAAGAAGTTGACTGGGGGAGATATCAACGACTGGTAGGTAGGCTTATCTACCTAGCTCACACTCGTCCAGACATAGCCTTCAGTGTGAGTGTCATAAGTCAATATATGCATGCTCCAAAGGAGAAACACCTGAAAGTTGCATATCGAATACTAAGGTATTTAAAAGGGACTCCTGGTAAAGGCCTATACTTCAAGAAGAATGACAACAAGAATGTGGAGGTTTATACGGATCTTGATGGCGGTGTTCTATCAACGACAGACGCCTACTAGTGGCTATTGTAGCTATGTTTGGGGTAACTTAGTGACATGGAGGAATAAAAGCGATCTGTGGTAGAACGCATAGCGGTCTGAAGCGAATATCGAGCACTAGCGCATGGTATTTGCGAAGGAGTTTGGGTACAAAGACTAATGAAGGAACTAAAAGTTCCTTATAATAGCCTATGCAACTATTTTGTGACAACCAAGTCTTTGTCGAAGATAGCTCACAATCTTGTGCATCACGATCTTACTAAACATGTTGAGATAGATCGTCATTTCATAAAAGAGAAAATACACTCGGAGAAGTAAGTGTTACCCATCTACCTACCGGATAACAGAGTTCTTGATGTGTTAACAAAAAGCACGAACAGAATATGTTTGAAGAACTTGTTGGCAAGTGGGTTTGATAAACATCTACACTACGACTTGAGGGGAGTGTTAGAATCCCTTAAATTAAGGATAGGATATTAGGAGATCTTACGTAAATAGAAACTAATCCTAATTCTTGATTCTTAGGAAGTCACTATCTTCTTGCGATTATTTCCTACCTTAGGATAATCTCTGTCTATATATTTATAAGTTAACCAGCAGAATATACATAAAAAATTTCTCTAATTCTCTACACACGTATATCTGTTGAAGGCAGATAAGAACTGAGCAAGAATCAAATCCTATTACTAGACAACAGAACTTAACAAGAAAAAAAAAAACAAAAAAAAAACAAAGAAAGAAAGGATTTATAGACCAGATGGGATTGAGAAATTGACATATTCTTTAGGAACATTATTGACCGTGTCTGTGTCTTGTGATAATCTAATCCTATGTCTGAAGAAGATGCCAAACATGCATAGGGCACTGGTTATTCCTAAAAAGTAATTATGGAGCATATGAAAAATAATGTAAATTCTGACGTTCATTTTTGAAGTGTGGTGGATTATATGTTTTTGCTGCTTCAGTGTTATACAGAAGCATGTATTGTCAAATTACATTGGGAGGATTTTCAAATTTGCTTCTAATTCACAAAATAAAATGCATTTTTAATTAAAATGCAAGATTGCCTAATTAAATACTTTAACCTCAAAAGCTTTGCTTTAGGAAGAATATAAATGAAAAATAAAGTTAATACAGATCACTGAATCTGTTTTAATAATTATATGTAAAACATATCACAGTCCAATGAACCAAATATATAAATATATAAGTCACAGTCGTGGAAAAGCGAAAGAGACCCTCCGAATATATGCATTATCCAGTTCCTAATCTATCTGGGTCCGGATGTAATCGGGTTTTTTTTTTCCTTAAAGTTTTAAGCTGATGGACAGCCATGTTTATCTAAAAACCAAACCCCACTTTTGCTAATTCTCACACTCAGACAAAATAAAACCCTCTTTATTCATAATAGTTTCTTTAATCTATTATTGGTTCATTCAGCCACTGTAACCAGATTCTGCAGGGAATTTGTGGCATCAATTAGGTGTTTGTCAAGGGTAGATTTGCCATTTCAGATGATATTTGTAGTGGGGTCATAGGAAGGCAGTCTATATATACAGGAGAGTTTGGCCATTGTTATCAACCAAACCATCACTTTCCAAGCTTCATCGCCAACTAAAAGAGTTTATCATCCTTTGTTTTTATTGTTTAGATTCAACTCAAATGGAGGCAACTCATCATAAGAAGGGGTTCTTCAAAGGCAAATTAGCCAAGTCTTTCTCTCGAATCACCAAGGCAAGGACGACGAGTAGCGGAAGCAACAGCAGCAGCAAGGTGGTTCCCTGCTCCACGCCATCATCAACATCATCCATGTATTCGTCTATTCCAAGGGTGTGCACCTATTCTTACGCAAGCTCCAAGCAGCCAACTAGTTTTCATGAACAAAAGAATGTGGCAGATCTTCCGTCATCTATGCAAAAGGTGTCATATGCTAGCTTTAAGCCCCACGACCACAACGGGTATGCCATCGAGACTTGGGGTCATGCCGATGAAAACGTGGATCTTAAGGCTTCAAGCTATATTTCAGACGTCCGAAAACGTTTTCAGCTTGATAGAGTTTAATTCCACTTGATATATCTACAATATATATATATATATATATCTTCTCTGCTTAATTAAGCAGAACTATGGTATTTATGGTCTACTTTGGCTAATTATTATAAAGAAATCCTTTGAGTTTTTGACCCATCCATTATCGATTTGTATCGGTTCCTTTACATGGAAACACTTGGATCTTAATTAATTACTTCTTGCTCTCTCTTTCTCTCTCTCTCTATATGTATAAAACTCGATCTTACCAATCATTTTAGTCCCCGAAGTCGAGCTTCGATTTAAGCAAATGATTTAGGGCAAGAACATGAAGAAATTGTTATGACGATGCTGTACCTTTTTTTGGTTTTCTGATTTGAAACTGGGTTTAAATTAATTCTGAGCAGAATGCACTTTCTCATAGTAATCTAATATCATAATTAATATATACAAGATCGCAGTCTAAGATAAAATAATAAAAAATGCTAAGATTTAACCTCCATAGTTATTGATAGCATTTTTTTCTTTTGAAGTAAATTGATGGTGGTATAAATCAATTAATTGAAAATAATTTTGGTAAGAATACAAATATGAATGTCTAATATATATTGATTGATTGGCCCTTTTGAGACATAATAACTTTTTAATTTAATCATCTTACTTTTATGATAAAAATTAGACCCCATTTAATTTTCGCTTTTTAAGTTTAATTTATAATGTTTGTCAAATTATCTGAAAATGAACAAAAGTTAATAGACATTAACTTTATTGATGTCGCATACACATGGATTACCTTGTGGATGCCACATCAACTCTTAATTAATTTTTAAATTTTAAAAAATTAGTTAATTACTAACATAACATACCCGTGAAGATCACGTCAGTGAAGTTAATAAACATTAATTTTTTATTTATTTTAAAGTGATTTAACAAATAATACAAATTTAAAAATTTAAAAATATAGGACTAAAATAATTTTTTGTAATCTTAAAAGACTTATACATATATATATATATATATATATATATATATTTGTTGCAATTACACTATAATAATGGTATATAATGAAAGGAGGATTGGGTTAGCGTGGTGTAAGGGCAATCAATTTGAAAAATTCATTCGGGTTTTACAACTAAACCAATGGTTTGGTTGCCAAAATATGAATCTCTTTTATATATTTTTATTTAAATAATTTCTTTTATAATTAAGGGTAAAAATAATTTCCTCGCAACATAATAAATTTATCACCAAAAGAAATTACCGTCCTAATTAAGTAATAATTTTAACTTCATTGCGATCAAATTATTAAAAAAAAAACTTTTCTCATGATTCGTGTAAATTAACTTGCAGCTGCAATATGGGTTTAATCTTACTATATTAGCAAGATGTTTTATAATTTGGTCCGACTTCAATTAAATTAAATATTATAAAAATATATTTTATTATTTTGAATAGTAAAATGAGTTATTAAATTGATTTAGATTAATTGAGTTGAAATTAAGGTCACGTCGGTTTGATTGAGTTGTTTTCGAAAAAACTTAAATCATTTATCGTATTAATTTTTATTTAGACAAAATAAACTTTAGATATATTTAGTAAAATTTCAAATTTTTCTTAAAAAAAAATTAGATATAACATGTTGAATATTTTTGTGTGTTTGTCCTTCAAAAAGGTTAATTTTCCTATTTATATGATACGGTCCCTTGAATGTGACGTCTTAGGTAGGTCATCATGCAAGCCAACACGTACCTTACTCTAGGTTTAACATGTGTTCTTTAAACATAGTTCGCTTGCATGATGATGCGAACCCATCACGCGAGATGTGAATACCCCACGCACGAACTATGCAAGCTATCACAATTGGATCGGGTCGGTCCCAATTGGGTGCCCGAGTCACAGGTCGGTAATGGCGAACACCATAACAACTTGTCCCCCATCTAGTTCAAAAAAGAGTCACTTTATGACTCTATTAAGAACTTGGCTACACAAAGTTGGAGGGGTTCTGAGGAAAAAACTTATCATATATGCTTTTCACTTAAACTATTATACATGCTTCATCACGTGTTAAAGAGAGGTACAACTGTATTAAGTTGATTGTGCCTTCACTCTCGGAAAGACGAATCGTCAGGGTTTGAAATTCTTTAAAAGGACGTGACCTTAACCCAAAATACTAAACTGTTTGGATCAAAAATTTTTAGGGGCTATTATTGAAAAAGATAATCATGTTTCAAAGGTAAATTTCTTTAAACTTCCAAATTGTCTTTGTAGCTATTCCAGGTTTAGTTGGGTACGATGGTTGGGTTGAGAAGAGATGTTCATAGCAGTTAGGGTAACCGTAGTGGTTCAGTAAGTGAGCCTTCACAACGTCGTGAAATAAATGCTCCAATGGACGCGAAAGCATACGCTTACACCATAAAGCATAAAGAAATGAGTCGTCATTTGACCGTTCGAGGGATTCAGCTACCCAAATTTACCAATGGCTTCTCCATTGTTGAAAGGTCGAAACGATTGAATGGCACCATCAATGGAAGTTTCCTACTTCCCTTACATGTACTAGAAGCAAGTTTTCATCTTCCACTCCACCCCTTCTTCTACCATCTTCTTGACGAGTATGGAATAGCTCCAAGGCAACTATCATGCTTCTCATGGTGGGTCACAGTGGCCTATTTCATTGAATGTGGTTGATGAGAAGAGGCACATTGATTTCTATTTTCCAAAATCTATATCAACTCAAGGCATGCAATGGAGAAGGTTTTCTAAGCCTGTTTTATTTTACTCCTCACGATGGATTGAAATCAATTATTTTCAGCTAGTCTTCAAACCTTCGATTGAATCGTTGTAAATAAATACGGGTAAAGAATAAATTTGAAGCTAGTTATGATTTTCCAATTGAGTGGTCTATACCAAGTAAGAGTGTGTGCCTGCGAAGACAAAAAATTCCGTAAAAAATGGCGTGGCATTTTATAAGCTTCATCAAGGTTGTGTATTGAATCTAGAGAAAGTGTTAACTATTAGAAATGTGTTTCACCATTGCCTCATAAACTTGAGCCCTAATGGATAGAGGCCAATTGATGATAACAATGGTGCAGACGCTGTGTCAGTTTTTGTTGCGCAATTCGCGTGGCTACATGGAGCTACTGATGAGTTAGACTTATTCTTTTAGGGAAAAGGAAGGAGCCTAAAAATTATTTTTATACATTTTGTAAATTAAAGCCTCGTTTGTGGTCCTTTAAACCTATAGGAAATTAATAAGGTAGCTCAAACACTCCTATGATTTATGTTGGTGCTGATAATAAACTTGTTGGTGATACAGACACAACTCGTCTTATTGAAGAGACTTCAGGAGAATCAACAAGTTTATCCAAGGAGATCGGTGAATACATGACGTTCGATCATTTATGCAAAATATGCGAAGGGGTCTTTCTGGTGATTTTGTTGGGGAAGGAAGTGCAAGTAGTTGAAAGAAAGAAAATACTATTGATGAAGCTATCAATGTTATATTAAGTAGCGAAGACAAAGGTAGCCCTATAAGGGAACTTCATCAAAAGTAGGGAAGGGATTACGCTACATTATTTGGTGATTGATTTGACCTCGAGAGACACATTTAGTTGATGGGAAATCACTTGAGGATCCACACCAGACATGTCCACTATTGACCATGCAAAGATGTTTGAGTGCTCCTTCAAACACTACACTAAGTCATTCATTTCTTCTTCTACTAATGCCGTTGAAATCCTTACTAACCTTTCTGTGTCATCATAAAACAATTGCACGATTTTTTTGACCTCTGCTACTTCTGGCTTGCGAACTCTTTCCTCACTTGTAACATTTAAGCTATATAAATCTAAAACCTGACTAGTCATCTCTACTTGTTGTGAACTCTGTCCCTGTGGTACTTGTTCGTGAGTTTGTTTAACTAATAGCATATAGCACTATTTGGATAACTGTTGGTCAGACTACATGAAACTTATCCTTGTCCTGGTAAGGAATTTGATCTTCAAACAAAATGTGACAATCACCATTCTGGCCATTCCCATAATAGGACGCCCAAAGATGGCATTGTAAGTCATAGGATGGTTTACCATAAAAATTAAACATACTCTCTTATAGTGTGCTTGCCATCCCTAAGGGTAACAGTCAGAGTAATACACCCTTTTTACTTCAATTGAATGATTAACGAAGCCATATAAAGGGCTCGTCTTATTCAAAGCTTACTCTTTCAGCTTTCATCTTTTGATACGCATCCCATGTTAAAACCTCTACAACACTTCCATTACCAACCAAAACCCTTTTAATCTCGAATCCTATAATGGTTGCTGTCACAACCATAGGGTCATTTCCCTCTTCATCACACACTGTATCATCATCTTTTTCATTAAATTTCACCATTCATTTCTCTTGTTGACGTAATCTTTTCGGTGAACTAACTAACGTCATGCTTTTGAGATGAACTTTTCTTTTCATGTTGAAGGTTGTCCACTCCTCGTCTGTATCAATTATGACATGTATCGTGCCTCTAACTTTTGTTTACCTTTATTGACACAACCTTAAACCCTAAAACCTGACAGTGAAGCCTCCTAGGCTACAAAATCTTTCAACTCGTTGTTTTTAACAACCTCCTTTGTAACATCCTTCAAAGAGAAACAACCCTCAGTCTTCTGCCCCCTATCATTGTGGAAATTACATCTATCCCTTGAGTTGGATCTTAACTGACTGCATCATATAGGTGATGGGCTCGGCAAAATGCTCAAACTTCTAATTTAATTAAGAATGTAGGTACGAAGCATTTAAATGAGTGTAAGCTTCAAATTTTCCATTAGGAACATACCTTATTATATGCTTGCCTAATACCTCTGAAATGCCCTTGGTGATTCATTCTAGGAGTGATTCATTTATTGTCTTCCCACCTTGGTCTCGTAGACCCTAAGAAGAAGGACCTTGCTCACCATTCAAACTCTAGCAACCCTAAACTACGTATCATCCCTCTGAAAGGTGTTGCAAGCTACTCTTTTAATTTTCTCCACCTCAGGAAACTTGTGGGTTCTTTCGTATAGGTCTGTCAAACTCTACGATCTATTAGCAGTAAATAAGTATTGCACATGCTCATTTTGAACTCTCATAATGATAGCATCAATAGCCCACTAGTTCTTCAAGTTCTTTGTGTTTAGTATGGCTACATGAAACCATTTAACATAACCTTGCAAAGATTTTCCATCTTTTTTCTTCACTGACATCAAACATATAGAAGTACTCATTATCGTCCTATGGGCACGAAACCTCCCCAAAAACATCTGACCTAACTACGAGAAACTTTGAATGGAACCTTGTGGCAAAGATAAATACCAATCCTTTGTGCTTCTTCTGAGAGTCGTCGAGAAAGCTTTACACTTCGCCACATCAAAAGCCCCTAATACATTCATGTAATCATTATATTGCATGAGATGTGCTCTGGGATCCCTTCTACCTTCAAACATCTTTTTTGTCACTTTGAACTCAGATGATAGGTTCATGGCTGCCACTTCTAGAGACAAAAGATTGTTGGAACAAATCAATCAGTCCATGTCTTGCCTATCATGATGCAATGCTCGAACATCTCTATGCAAAACATCCATCTCATTCTTTCATGGTTTTGCATGTGCTTCCACATCCTCTTCCTAGATAGGCGACATGATCCTGAAGATCAGAATGATCGAACTGCATCTTTCTTCTTAGTTCTTCGTTTTATCTTAATAGCTCATGGTGAAACAATTACTGTTGTTCAAACCTGGTACTTTGTTGAGTCATTTGTTCTTTCATTAACCTTAGTTGTTCTTGTAAACCAAACAAGTGTTGTGGCAATGCTCAATTATCAGAGGGGAAGGACAGCCCCTAACCCGAAGGGCATTAAGATAAAATGAATTAAAAGCACCTCCTTGGCCTGAGTTGCCTAAGTTTTTTGGCAGATCAGCAAACCAGATAGCGAAGAGATCCATCTCTCGAGGTTGGTTGCCGATGTCAGAACCTCCTGCTTGGTTCAATGAGAAGCTGTTGGGGAAGTTATCATTAGAGTGAGCCATCTTGGTTTTTTAATTTTCTGAAGATCGAAAATTTATGTACGTTCACCACACCAAATTGTTGTGTATTTTTGTGTTTCTGTCATTCAAAGAAACTAATTTTCCTATTTTTATGATACGGTCCCTTAGATGTGACATCCTAGGTAGCCCATCATACAAGTCAACACGTACCTTATTCTATGATTAACACGTGTTCCTTAAACATAGTTTGCTTGCATGATTATGTGAACCCATCACGTGGGTTGCGAACACCCCACGTGCGAACTCATGCTAGCGAACTATGTAGGGTATCACAACTAGATTGGATCGGTCCTAATTGAATGTCTGGGTTGGTAATAGCGAACACCATAACATAATGTTTAAGTTATTTTTACTATTTTAAATATAAATTATTTTTTACATCATAATAAATTAAAATTAATTATAAATTAAATAAAAATAGCATTGAATTCGAGGAATTGATTTGAGTTGGTGATGAAAGTAGGGGGAGATTATGATGAAAAGAATGGAGGTGTGGAAAGGAGTGAGAAAAACGGAATGATTGGTAGCAACAAAATGATTAAAAACAGAAAACGAAAGGTGGTAGTGGAAAAGGGTAGAGGGTAGATACAAGTAGGGGAAATGAGAAGTGGCAGTGGCCAGTGTGAGTAGTGGTAGGCAGGAGTTCGGAATCCAATATATTATAATTATTAACAAAAAGGAAGACCATATTTATAAAAAAAAAAAGATGAAAAACAAAAGTAGTACAATGTACTATTCCTGTTTTAGAACCTGTTCTATCTTCCCTCTTTTATTATTTTTATCTCATATTCCCACATTAGCTTAGGTTGTATGTATGAAGAAAGCCCAGCCTACCTACTATTATTTTATTATTCCCTCTTCGCATATCAAAGTGGGCTAAAAGTTGATGCTCCAAAACTCTATATGGAATCTCTGGATTAATATCTCATTTTTCCTTTTTCTCTTTAATTTCATTACAGCCTTTTTCATTTTTTCCCTTCAAATTTCAGCAGTTGAGAGGTTTGATGCTTCTTAATTCAATTAAGTCATGCAATTATTCTTAAAAATATATTATGTAAAACAATTAATCTGATTAACATTGTACTCTTTTTTTTATAAATTATTACAGATAAATATTAAAATTATATTTTGGAAAAATTCCTTCTATGCCTTTAGCTGGATTTAACTAACCTTTTATTCGATTAATAAAAGAATGTACAAGATTTCGCGAGCAAGTAAAAAGTGTTATATTGGAATATCACTTGTCCATAACCAAAGTTATCATTACGGTACGAATGGATGTAAATATGTTTCAATCTATCATTTTACTTTTTAAATGAATTTTAAAATATTACATCTATATAATTTCTTTTACAAATATTATATAAATAAAATTAAATAAATTTCAAATATCATCATATATATATATATATATATAAACTTCACTAATAAATGATTAGAAAAGTAGGAATAGGTTTCTTCACCAAGTCTTTGAACTAAGTTCAGATATTAAAGTTGACATTATTTGTAAATTATTCCCAACTCAAATAAGATTATACTTAGACCGTAAAATAAATAGGAACTTCTGTGAGTATACCAAAAAAAAAAATCATCTAATACAAACTATCATTAAATATGGTCGACTATTATAGGAATTGTTAAAAGTTGTGTGACCCAAATTCTTGTTAAAATAAATACAAGTAGCAAGATAGGAGGATCTACGAGGGTGAAAGTCGAGGGCTGCACAAGTAAAATCCGTATAGAATAAGATGTTTTAATCTTAATGCATTACTTCTATTTAACTTTGATTAAAATAAGGTTTTTAAACTTATAAATAGACATAATCGTCTCTCTTATTGTATTATTCGAATTCGCATCTGCTCATGATTTTTTTCACAAAATGGTTTCTAAATAAAATTATGTGTGTTCTATTTTTGTCTATTTCTTTGCAATTTATTGTCACTATCAACGTTCGATTTTCACAGGGATAAATATGAAACTTTAGTTTTGATTTAATTGTGCATATTTAAAGAAATAAATACATATATTTATTTTCATATGGATTAATATAATTATTTATGTAGGTAATATATCTACATAAAATAGTATTAATTCGATAATATTATTAATGATTTGTAAATTTTAAATTAAATCAAAATTTAATATTAAAAATACACAAAATCAAAATTAATATATATAAATTCTACATTAAATTAAAATTCATAATTACCCATTATTATATTCAAATTTCAACATGCATCATGACGTGCAAGTAGATGAATTATTATTGGCTTCGCATGAGGATCCAAGGGTGGAAAAAGGAAATGTGAAAACCAAAGCAAGTTCATAGCTAAACTAACAATAAGACATTGGGTGAAATTATATTAGATGAGAAAACGGTAGTTGTGATTCAAATTGGAGAGTTTTGATGTCATGTCGAATTAAATGATTATTTATTTTGAATGCAATAATTGTGACATGTGCTAATGGATTCATTGCTTGAGTAAGTATCAAGGTAGACGTACAATAAATCTCCAGCGGAGGGGTACTCAATTAAATGGAGCCTTTAGAGCACTTGTTAGCCATCTTCGAGACAAATCTATTCAGCATCACTTGTCGAAACCCTTCATTTTTTGGGAAAGCGACAAAAAAAGCGGATTCGACTTTTTTTGAAAACATAAAAAAAGGAGCCGCCACCAATCCTTTTGATTTTTCTCGACTTTATATTTTAAAATGAAAATGAAGTTGTTACTAATATTTTTATTTAAATAGGTTTGCAAAAACTTCGTAAAAGGGATGTTAAGTAATTTAGTTAGACGGAAAATCGCAACCCAGACGTTAGGGCACTATTTTCAATTCCTAAACACGAATCATCACCTTTATTTTAAAACCTTAAAATGAAATATGATGATTTTCAAGACTACATTTTACGTAGTAATAATATAAAATTAAGAAAGATAAAGCGTAGATATAAATAGATGAGCGTAAGAGTGCAAATAATAATATTAAGATAATGATATCAATTTATGATAATACTATTCCGATATGAATAATACGTATATAATATTAATGGTAATATAATAACAAAATTAGTGGTGAAAATTAAATAATAAAGTAATAATGAAAAATAAGATAATGGTAATAATACAAAATAATAGCAAACGAATAATAGTATTATATATATATATATATTATATATATGTATATAATAATAATAGTAAGAAAGAATAGTAAAAATAATATATTTAATAACGATAATAATAATAATGACAACAATATAATAATAGAAACTATCGGTAAGCGAAATGATAAAGAAAAATATATCGTATATGAAAAATAAATAATACGGATAATAAGGTAGCAAAATAGTAATAATAGTAGGACTAATAATTCAAAATGATAATAATAACAACAACAACAATAATAATAATAATAATAATAATAATAATAATAATAATAATAATAATAATAATAATAATAATAATAATAATAATAATGGACTAATAATAGAATAATAATAATAAATAATAGTGAAATATAATAGAAATAGTAAATAAAGATAATAATAATTAGTAATAGTAAAATAAAAACAAAATAACAGTAAAAATTGCAACATAATTAAAAGGAACTAAATTACATTGGAAACTAAAATTTGGGCGGATTATAAATAAATAAATGATAGGGGACTGAATTGCAAAGCGCATAAATAAGGTGAAATTTGAATGGACAATTTTCAATGAATTAAACGCACGTGTTGAGGAGGACGAATCATAAAACTACGAGAAATTTTAGGGCCTATGTATAATAATGAAAACTTGATTTTAAGAACAAAAAATGCGGAAGGTCATTTTGCAATTAAACCCAAAAACAAAAACAAGCGGATCCTTGGCGGGTCGGGTCAGCAGCGGGTTATAGGCGAAAGCAGCGTCGTTTTGGGGCTTAGGGCCTTCTAGCAAAAGCGGCGTCGTTTCAATTGGCTCTATAAGCCCGATTTTGTAAAAAAAATTTCATTTTTTTCTTTGCTCCTAAAAAACTAGTGTTTTGGTTTCTTTTTTCTCTCTGCAGGTTCCGGAGCTACTGGTGAAATCCGACCGTGGCCGTCGTCTTGGGCGCCACCGCCTGATGGCGGAATTTCAAAAAAGGTAAGTTTTTCTCCCTTTTTTTTTGTGTTTATTTACTTTCTCCTTTTTAATGTTTTATATTTAACATATGTATAAATCTTGGAGAACAGATCCAGAACATAAGAAAAAACGAAATAAGAAATACCTTGCTTGACTTTGATCTTTCGATGCTTTGATTCTTGATTTCGATTTATCTTATATGTTTTTCTTTTATATTTTTGGTGTAAAGTCTCTTGTATTTTTATTGATCCCGAAAAAAAAGTCCTTACAACTGAATACAAATCGGCTTTTTATAGCCTTCCTCAATTACTTCTTGTCTCTTCTTATTTAATGTTTTGCGATCTTGGTGGCCAAGTGGGAAGGCGGTGGCGAGGCGGTGGACAAGACGCCGTCGATCAAGGTCAGTCGGGAAAGGCGATGGCGAGCATAACCTGAGGTTAGGCGATTTTAGGGTTTTTTCTTTTTGTTTATTTTCTTCTTGGGCTTTAGTGGGCTAGGGTTGGTTTGGCTGGTGGGTTTGGGTTGTAATTGGGTCGTGGGCTGGCAAAATGGGTCGTACAATAATCAGATCACTTTAAAATTTAATATTTTAATAAAATGTTAAATTTACTAAAAGCGATAATTTTAGTTTATAAAATTTAAGAAATGAGTTCTGTAGTCGGTTACGTATGAGGAAGAATTAATATCCTCATAATGCCTAAAAATTATACCTAGTTGATTACTTGATGTCTTAGTATAAAAAATATTGAGAATTCGAAGAAAATTTAATCGCGATGTTATTTAAGGGTATTGAAAAATCCTCTCCAAATTGAATTTTTTTCTTTAACGAGATCTTCTCATTTTGGGTCGATCAAGGCGAAAAATCATGTCTAGTAAGTTGGGGCACAAAATCTCGAATTTTCAAAAATAAGAACGCTCACCTTTTAATTATTGCTCAAATCTTATATATTTTATTAATTTTTTGAAAAAGAGAAGAGCGTTCGATTATTTAGGTTTAAGAAGAAAATCGTATCCCGTAAGTTAGGGACACAATCTCGAATCCTCAAAATAAAAATATCGCGTTGGTTTTAATTTCTTCTTATGCGTTGTGTAAAAGCGAATGCATCACTTAATAAGATATGCAATTGAGCGTAGTGCGGAAATAAATAAATCCATCTAAACATAATGGATAACATGGTAATGACTAAAATAAAATAAAATAACTACACGAAAAAATAATAATAAAACACAAATAAAAAATTTGAAATGACCATAGTAAATTAATAATATAAGAACTGAAAACGGATCCTTTTAAAAGATATTAGGATATTCGAGATCTCTTTGTTCGAGAGGGTACAAACATCACATCCAAAGACGTTAGGACATGATATTTTTAACCTTCGTAATCAAAGCTATCTCGGATTTTATGAAGTTTATCAAAAGGATGTTTAGTGATTTAGTCAACCGGAAAATCGCAACCCAAAGACGTTAGGGCACTATTCCCAATTCCTAAATACAAAACATTGCCTTTATTTTTAAAACTTTTAAATGGAAGGTAGCAACTTTACAAAATGCCTCGATCGGGTCAAATCGAGAGAAGGTTCGAGTCAAAACTTGAGATCTCTTAGTCCGAAAGATATAAACATCACATCCATTTCGTTAGGACGCAATGTTTTAATCTCTTGAAATCAAAGTCGCTCGTGATTTGCAAAACTTCGTAAAAGGGATGTTAAGTAATTTAGTTAGACGGAAAATCGCAACCCAAAGACGTTAGGGCACTATTTTCCGAATTCTAAACACTAATCATCACCTTTATTTTAAAACCTTAAAATGAAATATGATGATTTTCAAGACTACATTTTACGTAGTAATAATATAAAATTAAGAAAGATAAACGTAGATATAAATAGATGAACGTAAGAGTGCAAATAATAATATTAAGATAATGATATCAATTTATGATAATACTATTCCGATATGAATAATAGTATATAATATTAATGGTAATATAATAACAAAATTAGTGGTGAAAATTAAATAATAAAGTAATAATGAAAAATAAGATAATGGTAATAATACAAAATAATAGCAACGAATAATAGTATTATATATATATATATATATATATGTATATAATAATAATAGTAAGAAAGAATAGTAAAAATAATATATTTAATAACGATAATAATAATAATGACAACAATATAATAATAGAAACTATCGGTAAGCGAAATGATAAAGAAAAATATATAGATATGAAAAATAAATAATACGGATAATAAGGTAGCAAAATAGTAATAATAGTAGGACTAATAATTCAAAATGATAATAATAACAACAACAACAATAATAATAATAATAATAATAATAATAATAATAATAATAATAATAATAATAATAATAATAATAATAATAATAATAATAATGGACTAATAATAGAATAATAATAATAAATAATAGTGAAATATAATAGAAATAGTAAATAAAGATAATAATAATTAGTAATAGTAAAAATAAAAACAAAATAACATAAAAATTGCAACATAATTAAAAGGAACTAAATTACATTGAAACTAAAATTTCGGGCGGATTATAAATAAATAAATGATAGGGGACCGAATTGCAAAGCGCAAATAAGGTGAATGAATGGACAATTTTCCCATAATTAAACGCAGTGTTGAGGAGGACCGAATCGCAAAACTACAGAAATTTTAGGGCCTATGTATAATAATGAAAACTTGATTTTAAGAACAAAAAATGCGGAAGGGTCATTTTGCAATTAAACCCAAAAACAAAAACAATATTAAATTTACTAAAACGATAATTTTAGTTAAATTTACTAAAACGATAATTTTTAGTTTATAAAATTTAAGAAATGAGTTCTGGAGTCGGTTACGTATGAGGAAGAATTAGTATCCTCATAATGCCTAAAAATTGTACCTAGTTGATTACTTGATGTCTTAGTATAAAAAATATTGAGAATGCGAAGAAAATTTAAAATACAATCCCTTTCGCGCGATGTTATTTAAGGGTATTGAAAAAGTCCCTCTCCAAATTGAATTTTTTTTCTTTAACGAGATCTTCTCATTTTGAGTCGATCAAGACGAAAAATCATGTCTAGTAAGTTGGGGCACAAAATCTCAAATTTTCAAAAATAAGAACGCTCACCTTTTAATTATTGCTCAAATCTTATATATTTTATTAATTTTTTTGAAAAAAGAGAAGAGACATTCGATTATTTCAGTTTAAGAAGAAAATCGTATCTCGTAAGTTAGGGACACAATCTCTCGAATCCTCAAAATAAAAAATATCGCGTTGGTTTTAATTTCTTCTTATGCGTTGTGTAAAAACAAATGCATCACTTAATAAGATATGCAATTGAGCGTGTGCGGAAATAAATAAATGCATCTAAACATAATGGATAACATGGTAATGACTAAAATAAAATAAAATAACTACACGAGAAAAAATAATAATAAAACACAAATAAAAATTTGAAATGACCATAGTAAATTAATAATATAAGAACTAAAATAACAAATGATTACTATAATCAAATAACAATAAAGCAACTATAATAATAATAACACAAATAGATGATAATAACAATAATAATAACGATAATGACGTGGTTAATGTCATATTTAATAATAATAAATAATAGTAAATCACAGATAAAAGTAAAATTGTTTAGTTTAAAGGTCAAAATGCAAATAATAAAATTAAAATACTAAGAAAACAAAAATACATTAAAATAAATGAGTTAAATTAAATAAATGACCTAAACAAAACTACGGTAAAATTTAAAGGATAAATTACGAAGAATTCAAAAATAAAAGATTAAAGTAAAATAAAACAAAAAAACACAGGGACTCAAAATGCGATTATCCCAACCACTGCACACATGCCATATTTAAAGAAGTTGCCAATTAGTTAGGGGGACCAAATTAAAAATGTAATAAAATTTAAAGTGTAAAATTAAAAACAAAAACAAAACATAAAGAATCAAAATAAAATTAAATAAAATAAAACAGGGACCCAGAGGGTTATTTTCCAAACCCTTTAGGTCGACAGTGGGTCAAAAGACCGAATCGCAAGGAAATTAAAATAATGGGGTAAAAATTTTAAAAATAAAATATGAATAAGATGAAATTGAAAAGAGCCACAAAAGCGGAAGGACCAGCAAAGCAATTTGTAACACCCCCTACCCGTATTCGTTGTCGGAATAGGGTACGAGGCATTACAGGAGTTTACGATTTTTTTTACTCAATATAACCCCTTTATAATTATCTAGCCTTCCCTGCAAAATTTTTTTTTTAACCGAGACCAATTCACATCAACCAATCTAATTCAACATATTTTCAAAATAAATCCATGCATATTTATAAGATAACCTCATTACATACTAAAACTGAAATTTGTTAGCCATACCAATGGCTGACCTTACATTCATTTCATATTAACATCTACTTTATTAGCTTATACATGCCATTGATTTCCAAAATAAAGTTTCTTTATATACCAAAATCTTGGGGTTAATAGTGTTTTTTCTCCTACCGAATCCGACCTCCGAGTTCCTAACACTACAAAACAGGGAAAAAGAAAACAGGGTAAGCACTTTGTGCTTAGTAAGCTCATGTAACAAGAATTATACTTACCTAATATTTTCAATACAAAGCAATAAACATTCATATATCCATTCAATGCACTATTGCGCTAACATATACAAACTCAACATTCAAGTTAATCCAATAATTTCCATATACCAATAATATATACCATGATTGATGAGCTCATCAATATATACCATGATTTCTGTTTCTTTGTTATATTTCCATATTTATCCCGTTGAATTACTCGGAATTTCAATGAATTTTCAGAAGTACACTTTTAGTGTACAATCCAGGTCCGTCAATTCATGTTCATGTGCGCACATTTTCATTTCAGAGAGCACACTCCCGCGAACCTTATCTTTACAATGGATTACGATCCGAGCTAAATCCCTGTAATGTAAACTCATAGAGCATTGTCGGGATTACCAGTCCAGGCTAAATCCTCACAACGACAATTACTCTAATGAGTTTGGATCTGAATTACCAGTACCCGAGCTAAATTGGACCCTAATTCGGATTACCCGTCCAGCTAAATCCATTTTCCACATATTCTTCTGGAGGGCTATATCAGATATGATCACCCGTCCAAGCTAGATCCTTTTACCGTCAATTCCTTTTCAGAGATCCATCGAATTTTCCTTTCATTCAACCGGGATTTCTTCCACTTTTATCAAATATATCAATGTTTCATCAACTTTCATACAATGAACATTGATATCATATTCACATCAATAATATACATTTCAAGCATTTAAGAATATAATACAAGTTACATAAACTTACGTCGATACTTGTTCGTACACAAAAATCTACTAATCCGGGACTTTTTCCTTTCCTCTATGTAACTTCGTATTTGTATTTTCCGGATCTAAATAAATAAATTCAATCATCAATTCAACACATTTCATGTTCACATGTAGCATTTTCTATAATTCTATTATTATTTTTAGTTTATTCAAAGCTGTCTACTTGAGTCATAGTCACTAAATTATTTATTTCTCGAGCTACAGAACTCCAAATGAAGAAGAACCGTTAATTTTATATGAAACTAAACTCACATGTCTTCGTATCATAAAATTTCCAGAATTTTTGGCTTAGCAAATTTGTACAGTTTATTCATTAAATTCACCCCTGTTCTGCTATCTAGCAGTTCTGACCCTTCTTCACTAAATATTAAGTATCTCCTCATACAGAATTCAGATGATGTTCTAATTTATTTTTATTGAAAATAGATTCATTCAGGATTCCAAATATATAAAATTAAGCCCCTAATTATTTTTCTTCAATTTTTGATGATTTTCTAAAGTCAAAACAGAGGAACCCGAATTCATTCTGAACCAGTCTTACAAAAATCTAAATATCTCAAAATACAGAATTTCTTTTCTTTTCCTGTTTCTTTCATATGAAAATAGACTCAATAAGCTTTAATTTTATATCTCAATCAACTTCTAATTCCACTTCTACGATTTTTGGTGAATTTTCAAACTTACTCTACTGCTGCTGTCCCAAAACTGTTTTCTTATAGCTTGTTTTGCAATCAAGTCCTTTATCCAATTCTAACTTCAAATTCTTTCAATTAAACCACTAATTTATCATTTTATTCATCATATGCTATATTAAAAAACTTTAAAACTTCAAAAAATTCAACTTAAATTCATCAAAACTTTGTTCTAAAACTTATAAAGCATCAAAACTAAAAGAAAATGGTTAAATTAACTTACCTATTAAATATCCAAGCTTCAAACTTTCAATTTTCCCTTTTCTTCTTTCTTTTCTCTTTTCTTTCTTCCCTTCACGTTTGCTATCTGTTCTTTTTGTTTTATGCTTTTGTTTCTTTTCTCCTTTCTTTTTATAATATATATTATATTAATTTATAATAATAATTATCTTTATAAAAATCTCATATTTTATACAATACACCGCCTCAACTTTACAAAATGGCATAATTGCCATTTTGGTCCTTTATAATTTTTAATCTATAATTTAACTTTTACTTTCATTTCAATTTAGTCCTTTTCATTTAATTACCTACCCATACGTTAAAATTTTCTAGCGAAATTTTAATACCACATTACTAACATTTTATAAATATTTATAAAAATATTTCCTATCATATAAATATTCTTGCAAATATATTGAAATAAATTTCTCTTTAAATCGAATTTATGGTTGCGAAACCATTATTTCGATAACCTTGAATTTAGGCCATTACACAATTAGACCCCCCATTTTTAAAACGCGCGGATCCTAGGGAATCTGGGTCGGGTCGTAGGTTCACCCTTCAAAACGATGGCATTTTGGATATTTTTGGCTACGCCCCAAAACGGCGTAGTATGGTCCCTCAATATAAGTTTAAAAAATAAAAAAAAATATTCTCTTTTTCCTTTTTTTCTCTTAAGAAGCCTTCCCCTTCTGATTCTAAGGGCCACTGCGACCACCAGTCATTGGCAACGGCGATCCGCCGCCTCCAATGGCCGAAAAATACCCAAAACGCCCCTTTTGAGCCTTTTTTCGCGTAGAACGCGAATCTAGGGTTGGAACCCCCAAAATCTCGACCAAAATTTGACCAAAGGCGAAGAAACCTTTCGATTTATCCCTTTTTCGACGAGGCCTTCGACGAATCCCAAGGGATTCGGAGCCCTCTCAAGTCAGAAAAGAGGACCCTCACGGCAGAGGCACAGCGAAACAGGTAAAAAAACGTAGCTTTTCTATTTTTCCCTTTTTTATATTTTGAATCTTAAAAAAAAAAAATTAATGACCAGATGAACAACTTAAAAAAAAAAAACGAATGACCAGATGAACTATCTCTTGTTAAACTTTTTTCTCTTTTTTTTCTCCTCGATCTCCTTTGTTACAAACTATTTTCGGCCTTTATAGCCGAAATATAATACATTATATTACTTGTTTTTTCTTGTTCTTTCTTTTGTTTCTGCTTCTATCCTTTGTTTTTGCTTCTCTGTTGTTTTGCAGATGGTAGTGGTAGAGGGGCAAAGTAAATGGCACACTTGCCGAAGTGGTGAGGCTGCGGCGCGAGAAAAAGCTAGGGTTTTTTATTCTTTTAAGGTTTCAGCTTTTAGGGTTTTTGTATTTAGGCTTGTAATTAATGGACTTTTATTATTTATTTGTTTGTTTGTTGTTTGGGCTGGGCAAAATTGGGTTGTTACAGCTGCCCCTCTTTACTCATTGTTGTGCAATGATAATGGAGCAAAGACTTTAAAGGAGGACCAATTTTGTTTGGTCCCGCTGCATCTCTATAACGACCCAAAATTTACAGTTATCGAAAAGTGTATTTTTGGGTCTCTGTTTTCGTAAAACCGATTCGTAAATATTTTTAATAAATATTTACGAAGTTAATTATGTGATTAATTAGGTTTTGGTTAGGTGAATTAGCTTGAATTAAGAGTAATTAGGTGAAAGGACTAGATTGCATATAGGGTAAAAGTTAAATTATAGAATGGAGAAAAGTTAAGGGACTAATTAAGGAATTAAACCTAAAATTTACATTTTTACAAGTGTGTGGTAAAAATAAATTCCATGTGTAAATAATAAACATATATTTAATAATAAATTATATTTACTTATTATTTAAGTAAATGTTATTATATTATTATATTATATAAAGCATAAAGAATAAATGAAAGAAAAAAGAAAAGAAAGAAACAAAAGGACTAAACAGAGAAAGAATAGAAAGAAAAAGAAAGGAGAAAAGAAAGAAGGAGAAATTAGGGTTTTAAGGTTCAAACTGAAATTGGTAAGTCAATTTAATCCTTTTTCTTGTAATTTTGATGTTTTTAGAATCCTAGAACAAAATACTACTTATTTATGTTGAAAATTTAGAAGTTAGTGGATTTTTAGAAGTTGTTCATGTTGAATAAATTGAAGTGTTAGGGGTTAAATTGATAGAATTTCAAGTTAGAAGTGAAAAAAATGATTGAATTGTAGAAAAAATCACAAGTTTTGAGCAATAAGGACTAAATTGTGAAATTTTAAAATTAGGGTTTTATGGTGAAATTAGAGAGTTGAAATTAGTCTAAAGTGGAAATTGAATAAGATATGGAATTAGTTTTGGAAAAATAAAGTTAGTCTCGGTTTAGGGATTAAATTGGAATTTAGGTAAAAGTTAAGTATAAATTGAAATATTCAATGTGAAATTGTGTGTATTGTTGATTTTAAATTGTAATGACCCAAATTTCGCGGGCAACTGAAAAGCGAGTTATAAGGTCTCCGTCTTAGTGAACTGAGTTCGTAAATATTTATTAGGAATATTGTGAGGCTAGTTGTGCGTTTAATTAGGTTTTAATTAAGTGAATTTAGCTTAATTAAAAGAAATTAGAAAAAGAACTAAATTGAATAAAGGATAAAAGTTTAATTATAAATTAATAGAAAGAAGAGAGGACCAAAATGGAAAATAAGCCATTCTTAATGATTGTGGCGGCAAACATATGAAAAATCTAAGATTTTTCTTAGATATTTATTTAATTAATTAATTAGTTAATATTATTATTATTTTATTGAATTATAAGTTATATTAAATATTATTATATTATGAAATAAATTGAAATATGACAAATGTAGATTGATAAATGGTACATGTGTAATAATGTGTATATACACACTTGTATTATAATTATTTATTTACTTAAAATTTAAGTTAGAAGATATTTATTAATAAAATAATTATAATATAAGATTTTATAGGATAAATAAATTAAATGATGACAAGTGGATGGTGATGATAATATACAAATGTAAAATAAATATGTGTACAATTGTAATATATGTATTTATTATTAAATAGATATTTATTATAATTATTATTATAGTTTTATATTAAATTATTAAATTATGATTGTTATTATTAAAATAAATTAGAATGAAGACAATTGTATAATTATTAATGGTACATGTGTAACATATATGTTTATACATTTTAAATTATTTATATATTTTCTTGTATAATAAGTAAAAGATATTTATTAATTAATATTATTATTATAACATTATTATAATAAAATAAAGAATAAAAGAAATAGAATATAAAAGGGAATGAAAGAAAACAAAACAAAAAGAGAAAGAAACAGAGAGTGAACGAAAATAGTAAAAAGAAAAGGGGAAAGAAAAGGAAAAAGAGAAACTAAGATTTGAGAGCTTAAAGCTTTCAAAGGTAAGCCAATTAAGTCATTTTCTCTTAAATTTGATGTTTTAGAAGCTTTAGAATAAAGTTTTGTAGAAATTAAGTTGAGGTTTTGGAAGTTCTTAGGTTTTTGAACATAGTTCATGTTGAACAAAATGATGAATTAGGGGTTTAATTGAATGAATTTCAATTTAGATTTGATAAAGGGATTTAATTGAAAAGTAAGCCATAAGTTTTGCATAGTAGGGACTAAATTGAAAGAATTTCGAAATTAGGGATTTATGATGAAATTTTGATAGATATGTATAAGTTTGGTTGAAATTTGAATGGAAATAAAGTATGAATTGAGTTAGAAAAGTAAGTGAATTTAGTTGGGATCAAATTCAAAATAAGGTAGAAATTGAATAGAAATTCAATTATTCAATATAAACTAGTGATCTATTAATAGTATAAATTATTTTAATTTACGTAGCTAGAAAAGAACCAGAGGCATCGGCATCGAAAGGAAAAGAAAAGGTTATCGAGGAGTAATCGAGCAAATCACGGTTTGTATTACTATAATTCAAATATATTTATTATTAATTGTTATATTTTAATTAAAATGCATAGTAGATAAATTTAGGAAAGTAATTGAAATAATGATATTGATTTGAATGAAATTGATTTAAAAGTGTTTATGGCTATTGAAATTGAATGTGAACAAATTGGAAATTAAAAGTGATTTGAATTGAATCAAAATGAATTGAATGAAGAAAATAAGTAATTATTTGAAATGTAAATTAATTGAAAAGTGATTAGTGATTTGAACTTGATTGAAAAATGAATCGTAAATATGAATTGAATAAAAGTGAATTAAATTATGAATATGGTGAATATGTGAATTGTGAATTGATTGAAAAGTAGATTGAATTGAGTCGAAGTATGATTATATGTGATTATCTCAAATATGTATTGGTATTGAATTGTATATTGATTCGAAAGTGGAAAAATGAATTTGAATGATTTGTGATCAAAATTGAAAGTGAAAAATTAATTGAGAATTATGGAATACTGAATATTGTTATGTGTGTTGCATTGAACTGTGAAATTACTGAAGTAATGAATTATCGCAATACTGGAAACCGATTGAAATAAGAAAATTATAATTGATCTTGAACTAAGATGGAAATTGTTTGAAAAGTGAATTAAATACCCTATTAACTAGTCGGGCTAGTCGGATATAGTTGGCATGCTATAGGATATGGAAGAGTACGGGTTTTTCTTTGGCTTATCGACCAAGCACTTATGTGCCGACTACTATTATCATTATCGATTCGACATCGTGGTGTCGAATATCATATCATATCTTTATATGATTTAGCACTTTGTGTGTTGAATCTTTATCTTATCTTTATCGCTATCTGTTATTGAATACTATTTAGGTAATGTGTACCGTTAAGGCACAATGTGTCATCTTGGTGTGTTTGGGTTAGAATAAATAAAGTTAGTCTCGGTTTAGGGATTAAATTGGAATTTAGGTAAAAGTTAAGTATAAATTGAAATATTCAATGTGAAATTGTGTGTATTGTTGATTTTAAATTGTAATGACCCAAATTTCACGGGCAACTGAAAAGCGAGTTATAAGGTCTCCGTCTTAGTGAACTGAGTTCGTAAATATTTATTAGGAATATTGTGAGGCTAGTTGTGCGTTTAATTAGGCTTGAATTAAGTGAATTTAGCTTAATTAAAAGAAATTAGAAAAAAGGACTAAATTGAATAAATGATAAAAGTTTAATTATAAATTAATAGAAAGAAGGGAGGACCAAAATGACAAATAAGCCATTCTTAATGATTGTGGCGGCAAACATATGAAAAATCTAAGATTTTTCTTAGATATTTAATTAATTAATTAATTAGTTAATATTATTATTATTTTATTGAATTATAAATTATATTAAATATTATTATATTATGAAATAAATTGAAATATGACAAATGTAGATTGATAAATGGTACATGTGTAATAATGTGTATATACACACTTGTATTATAATTATTTATTTACTTAAAATTTAAGTTAGAAGATATTTATTAATAAAATAATTATAATATAAGATTTTATAGGATAAATAAATTAAATGATGACAAGTGGATGGTGATGATAATATACAAATGTAAAATAAATATGTGTACAATTGTAATATATGTATTTATTATTAAATAGATATTTATTATAATTATTATTATAGTTTTTATTAAATTATTAAATTATGATTGTTATTATTAAAATAAATTATAATGAAGACAATTGTATAATTATTAATGGTACATGTGTAACATATATGTTTATACATTTTAAATTATTTATATATTTTCTTGTATAATAAGTAAAAGATATTTATTAATTAATATCATTATTATAACATTATTATAATAAAATAAAGAATAAAAGAAATAGAATATAAAGGGAATGAAAGAAAACAAAACAAAAGAGAAAGAAACAGAGAGTGAACGAAAATAGTAGAAACAGAGAGTGAAAGAAAAGGAAAAAGAGAAACTAAGATTTGAGAGCTTAAAGCTTTCAAAGGTAAGTCAATTAAGTCATTTTCTCTTAAATTTGATGTTTTAGAAGTTTTAGAATAAAGTTGTGTAGAAATTAAGTTGAGGTTTTGGAAGTTCTTAGGTTTTTGAACATAGTTCATGTTGAACAAAATGATGAATTAGGGTTTAATTGAATGAATTTCAATTTAGATTTGATAAAGGGATTTAATTGAAAAGTAAGCCATAAGTTTTGCATAGTAGGGACTAAATTGAAATAATTTCGAAATTAGGGATTTATGATGAAATTTTGATAGATATGTATAAGTTTGGTTAAAATTTGAATGGAAATAAAGTATGAATTGAGTTAGAAAAGTAAGTGAATTTAGTTGGGATCAAATTCAAAATAAGGTAGAAATTGAATAGAAATTCAATTATTCAATATAAACTAGTGTTCTATTAATAGTATAAATTATTTTAATTTACATAGCTAGAAAAGAACCCGAGGCATCGGCATCGAAAGGAAAAGAAAAGGTTATCGAGGAGTAATCGAGCAAATCACGGTTTGTATTACTATAATTCAAATATATTTATTATTAATTGTTATATTTTAATTAAAATGCATAGTAGATAAATTTAAGAAAGTAATTGAAATAATGATATTGATTTGAATGAATTGTGAATTGATTGAAAAGTAGATTGAATTGAGTCAAGTATGATTATATGTGATTATCTCAAATATGTATTGGTATTGAATTGTATATTGATTAGAAAGTGGAAAAATGAATTTGAGTGATTTGTGATCAAAATTGAAAGTGAAAAATTAATTGAGAATTATGGAATACTGAATATTGTTATGTGTGCTGCATTGAACTGTGAAATTACTGAAGTAATGAATTATTGCAATACTGTGAAACTGATTGAAATAAGAAAATTATAATTGATACTGAACTAAGATGGAAATTGTACTGAAAAGTGAATTAAATACCCTATTAACTAGTCGGGCTAGTCGGATATAGTTGGTATGCTATAGGATATGGAAGAGTACGAGTTTTTGCCGGCTTACTGACCAGGCACTTATGTGCCGACTACTATTATCATTATCGATTCGACATCGTGTGTCGAATATCATATCATTCTTATTCTATATTATGATTTAGCACTTTGTGTGTTGAATATCTTTATCATATTATTATCGCTACCGTTATTGAATACTATTTAGGTACTGTGTACCGTTAAGGCACAATGTGTCATACTGGTGTGTTTGGGTTGGAATCCGTGTATCTGTCAAAGTCCGGGTTTGTTAATAGGGTGAATAACTAAAATGAGAAAATTAAATAAATTGATCGATTGAACTATTGAAAGTATGAGAAAGTGAAATTATGAATTGAAATGTGAATTGAAATTGAGATATCAAAATAGAAAGTGAAAATAGAATGAATTGGAAATAATGAAATATTGTATGAGTTAATTGAATATAATCTTATGAATTAATTATAATTATTTTTATTGAAAATGTTGGTTTAATAAAAATTATTGAAAGACTAATGTTGTAAGGTTTTAGATCTGAAATAGAATAAGTTATTGAACTAGGATATAGAAATGAAATACATGAAATAATGATTGTCGAAACCTTTTTTTTTTTAGAAAAATGGGGTCGACTTTGAAAAGAAAATGGAGTCGTCATCGATCTTTTATTCGAGGTGTGATCGGGTCACCTTGAGATGGATTATTTTAATAAAACATTTTGATTTATTACAACAATGATTTTGGTCTACAAAATCTAAGAAAACGGGTTCGGGAGTCGGTTACGCACGAGGAAAGATTAGCACCCTTGTACGCCCAAAATTGCTACCAAATTGATTAACTAGTGTCCTTATATTAAAATTTAAAAGATTTGAAATAACGACCTTCTTTGACCCATTTGAAAATACTCGAGTTTTAAGATTCTCTGGTTCTGAAGGAATAAAATATCACATCCAGCACGTTAGGATGCAACAATTTAAGTCTTCGAATTCTAGATCATCCCAAAATTCTTAAAACTCATGCATTGAGATTTTAAAAGGGTATCTCGTTATTTGAGATCAAACAGAAAATCAAAACCCAGCATGTTTGGGCACGATTTCTCGAATTTTCAAACACAAAATATTGCCTTGTTTTTAATTTAAGAAAATATGGATGAAATTTCGAAAGAAGATTTAGTTATTTGGTCAAACGGAAAATCGAAACCCAGTACGTTACGACATGATTTCTCGGATTTCCAAACATAAAACATTGTCTTATTTTTAAAGCTAAGAAAATACGAATGAAATTTTAAAAGGATATTCGGTTATCTAGTCAAACGAAAAATCAAAACCCAGCACGTTAGGGCACGATCTTTCGGATTTTCAAACACGAAACATTGTCTTATTTTAAAAACCTTTGAATGGGATGATTTTAAAACTTGAACGACATTAAACTCGATTTTTTTTAAACAAATAAATTACAATGGAATGATAATATACAAAGCAAAGTAGCAATGCATATACCAAATATTACAATGATGAATCACAAATAATTAATGGTTACAAATTAAAAAATATAATCCATACAATGGCAAACAAATAAACATCTAATTTAAAAAAATATATGAAAGTACATAGAAAAATAAATAATATCTAGAGCTATCTAAAACATAATATTTAATAATAATTTTAAAAGGAATAATTAAAAATAAGCAAATAATTAAAATAATTAAAATACTATATTGAAAACAAAGCAAAATTAAAGACCTAAAGCAATAAATTAAAATGAAATCGAAAAGGGTTAAAATACAATACGTAAATTAAAGAGGATTAAAAGTGCAATTTACCCAAGTAATTAAACGCAGCATTTAAATAGGAGCTAAATTGGAAATGCGCAAAATTATTGGGCAAAATTAAAATAAAATAAAACTTAATTGCATAACCAATTAAAAGCAGAAGGACTTAAATATCAAATAACCCATTCTCATAAAACACGCGGATCCTTCCCCTGGGTCAGTCAACATGCAGGTCAAACGATATGAAACGACGTTGTTTTAGGCCATGGTGTATTTAGCCAAAACGGCGCCGTTTTACTATACTATTTAAATTAAAAATTCTTTACAAAAAATCATTTCACCCTTCAGAAATAAAAAAAAAAAATTCAAAACTCTCTCCCCCTTTCTCAACCTAGGCGATTTTAGGCCTAACTCTGGTATGGTCCACCATCGCACGCCATTATCAAGACCGCCAGATATCTGGCGATTTGAGGGTCAAAACCTCCGTTTTTTAGGTAAATCAAAGGTAATATCTTCTCCCTCTTTCTATTTTATTTAAAATCGACTTGTAAATAAAATAAATGAAAAAAAAATGAAAGAAATAGGAACGCAGAAAAAAAAAAGAATAATAGACCTTTTGAACTTTTGAATCTTATTTTTTATTGCTATTCGTTGCTTTTTATTTTCTATTCAGTGTATATGCCTTCACATATAAAAATCGAATCTCTACATAGTTTAAAATCGGGCTTATATAGCCGAAACAAAAATGAAGAAAAATAATTAAATAAAAAATCCTTTTTTTTCATTTCTGTTATTTCTCTTTTCTGTCATTTGCTATATTCTGTTACTCTTCTCGCAGGTGTGAGCATTGTGGAAACGCGCGTATGGAGGGCTGGAAGCTGCTACTGGGCCCGAGTGGTGGATGGCTGCAGCGCTGGAGACCCTAGAATCTTCTAGGGTTTCCGAAATTCTCAAACCCTCTCGGACCTGCTCTGTTTTTGGACCCCTATTTTGGGTCGGGTTTCGGAATTTGTATTGTTGGGCTTGTTATTAATTTGGGTTTGTTTTGATGATAGGTTGTAAATGGATATTGTTTTTTTATTGGACTTTATTTTGTTTTTGTGTTTAATTTCGGTAAAATAAGCCCGAGCGAATTGGGCCTATTATAGATGCCCCTCTTTGCTCATTGTCGTGTAACGAAAATAGAGCAAAGACTTCAAAAAGGCCAATTGTGCTCGATTTTGCTAGATCTTGGACTTCTCTCAGTGTTTTTTTGTCCTCGAGTAGCTTCACTCCATCCCACTACATCTTCAAGGGCATAGGAACTAGAGCTTCGACCCAATTCAAGGGATTAAACTTGTAACTTTAATCGCCCCACCGTAACTTCGGGGAGATAGAATTTACTAAATCTGATTTGACCTACTGCAACTTCAGAGGTATAGGATTTTTAACTTTAATCTTTTCTACTGCCACTTCAGAGAAATAAGACTTGTAGCTTCAATCTGCCCCACTGTAACTTCAGGGGTATAAGATCTACCGAAATCTGTAGCTTTAATCTGTTCCACTGTAACACCAGGGAAATAAGATTTGCTATCTTTGATATGCTCCACTGCAACTTCAGGGAGATAGGGGTAATGGCTTCAATCAGCTCCACTGCAACTTCAGGGAGATGAGATCTGATGTCTGAGATCTGCTTCCTGCAACTTCAAGAATGTCAGATCTGCTATCTTTAATCTACTCCACTGCAAACTCAGGGAGACAAGATTTGATGTCTTCGATCTGCTTCCTACAACTTCAGGAATGCTAGATCTGCTATCTTTAATTTGCTCTCACTGCAAACTCAGGGAGATAAGATCTGATGTCTTTGATTTGCTTCCTGCAACTTCAGGAATGCCAGACCTACTATCTTTAATCTGCTCCACTGCAAACTCAAGGAGATAAGATCTAATGTCTTCGATCTGCATCCTGCAACTTCAGGAATGCCAGATCTGCTATCTTCAATCTGCTCCACTGCAAACTCAGGGAGACAAGATCTAATGTCTTCAATCTGCTTCCTACAACTTCAGGAATGCTAGACTTACTATCTTCAATCTGCCCCACTGCAAACTCAGGGAGACAAGATCTAATGTCTTCAATCTGATTCCTGCAACTTTAGAAATGCCAGACCTGCTATCTTCAATCTGCCCCACTGCAAACTTAGGGAGACAAGATCTAATGTCTTCGATCTGCTTCCTGCAACTTCAAGAATGTCAGACCTACTATCTTCAAATTGTTCTACTGCAAACTTAGGGAGACAAGATCTAATGTCTTCAATCTGCTTCCTGCAACTTTAGGAATGCCAGACCTGTTATCCTCAATCTGCTCCACTGTAAATTCAGGGAGACAAGATCTGATGTCTTCGATCTGCTTCCTGCAACTTCAGGAATGCCAGATATGCTATCTTCAATCTGCTCCACTGCAAACTCAAGGAGACAAGATCTGCTAATTCACCGATGTTGCGACCCCGTCCTCTGGGGGACCTATCCTATAAAATGTGTTTATGCTTATGCAAAATGGTTAGGATGCAATGATCAGAATGAATCTAATGTTCCTAACTAAATGTATTATGGATGACATTTGCATGAATGTAGAATTTCATGAGAATAATTTCTTACAATGATTAGGATGCAATGATCAGAATGAATTGAATGCTCATAACTAAATGTGTTTTGCATGGATGCAGAATTTCATGAGAATGATCCCCTTTTTAAAAGCTTAGGGTTACCATTGCTCATTGTTCCTCCAGACGTAATATCCTGTCTTCTTGTTCCACTGACATTTTTGACAGAAATTCTAAAGAAATGGTCACTGTTTAGAGTTTCCTTATCAAATATTTCCAACCCTTAGGCTTGGTGAGTTCTAAATAAAAGTCCTGTTTCAGGTTCTCGTATTATTTAGAAGTTTTCAGAGTAATATACAAAACTCCTTTTGTGAAAGTGTTATTAGTCCATTAATCATTATTTCAATACAAAGTGCTTGAAAATGATCCTAATGATAGACAAAAATGGAATTTATCAGAAACGACATCTGAGAAAAATAACTTAATTAAAGCAAACATGGCTAGGATACAAAATATTGAGGGGAGCAGATAAGTGCCCCAGATATCGCAGTTTGAGCTTCTCTGTATAGACTTTCTTAAGACCATTTCAAGCTCAATATATGTTTAGGAGATCAATAGTACTCTGTTGATGCCTCAAGACGTAACATCTCTCCCTCCTCTTAATTTAGGTATAGCAAGATCACCGCATGCCCCATTATATTTTGATCACAATTTGAGCCACCTTTTCGGGTTTTTGACTTAAAATCCTTTTGGTCTCAAGGCGCCCTTGCGGGTTTTCACCTTAGCCTCTCCGCTTTTCATTTTTTGTTTTTTTTTTTTTTTTAAAAAGTATCAAAGCGCCCTTTGCGGGTTTTCACTTTGGCCTCTTTTCCTCTTCAAGAATAATACTTCTTAACTGAATCTAAATTTATAGGATTGGGCAAGTTTTTCCCATCCATTTCGGCCAAGATTAGTGTTCCTCCGGAGAAAGCTTTTTTCACCACATAAGGTCTTTCCCTGTAACAGTCTAGCTTATACCCTAGTCGGAACAGTGGTTTCGAGACCACAAGCCTGAGTCCGTATAATATTTTTTAATATTATTTTTCGTGTCTTTGATATGTGATTAAGCATGTGCTAAATTTTCGTAAGTTAAATTGTCCGTCTATGTGTTTAATTTGGCATAAGGATTGAATTGCATTAAATGTGAAAGTTGTATGCTATTTTTTAAAGTACCAATATGTTGTGGCTTTGTAAAGATGAAGGATTTGTATGGCAAATTAGCCATTACTATAGGTAGTGGACGGTTATGGTCCATATTAACCTTTGACGATATGTTTTATAAGTTTATATTATAAGGGTAATTATGTCATTCATGTATTAAGTATATTATGGTTTAATTAAAGCATGAAATTAGACATTTATATCATCTTTTGGCCGAATGTCTTACAGAAAAAGAAAGAACAAAAGCTTAAGGGTTTCAGTTGACTTTCATTGTAATGCCCGATTTTGACCCTAATTTGAATGGTGGTTTTGGGACCACAAATTCGAATTAGAAAAATATTTTAATATTATATTTTACATCTATGATATATTTTTGAGCATGTGTTAAAATTTCGTAGGCTAATTTATCCGTTTGTGTGTTCGATTTATGAAAAAGGACTAAATTGCATAAGTGGTAAAAGTACCCATTTATTTAATTGAGTGGTTTAATTGATTTGTCTTATTTTGTATGTGGCCTTATGATGCAAATTAGCTTTTTAGAACCTTAGTGGACGGCATTGATATTAATGTGATTATTAATGTGTTTTATTTATTTTATAAGTTAACTTTTATATTATATTTTATGTTAATATTATAAAACAACATAAAATAAAGAAAAAGGCATGCATTATCTCTTTCCTTGGCCGAATGTGAGATGAGAAAACACCATTTTTGAAGCTTAAGGTTTCGGCATTAGGGAAGCTTAATTCAGGTATGTACTTTGTTTAGTTTTTGATAATTTTTACGTTTTTGAGATCGTTGCTATGAAATGTACAAGACCCATGCTTTAATTTTTGAGTTTGATGAGTATTTTGAGTTGAGCCATTGATGATAATTTTTTGTTTATGTTGTTTGAGGATGAATTATGATATATATGTGTTAGATTAACAAGTTTTATCTTTGAATTTTTGATGAAATTGAGTATATTGGACTAAATTGCAAAAATAAAATTTTTTTAAGGGACTAAAATGTGAAATAAATAAGATGCATGGACTTGTATAAGTACTAGGTACATTCGGCCCTTATGGAGTTAATTCAAAATTTGTGTATTTTGTGTTTTGTGCAAATAGGACTAAATTGTAAAAGTGTGAAATGTTAGGGGCAAAATAGTAATTTGCCCAATTATGTGTTTTAGGACTAAATTGAATAGAAATTTGTTTGAATGAGCTTAATTTGAACATGTTTAGATCAAGAACAAAAGAAAACGGACTTGGATCGGGGAAAAGCGAAAATAATCGAATAGTCGATTTTTGTCGTCCGACGTTATCCGAGGTAAGTCTCTAAGCAAATAAACTTCGTAAATTATTTATGTAACCTTGTATATGTTAATTTTGGAAGTATGGTAGCTATATTATGGAATAGCCGAATTTGGCTAAGTATAATATTGGATTTGTTTAAGTTATTCGATTGATATATGTTATTTGAATGTTCGAACAATAAGTTCAAAATGTAGAAAAGATTCGATATATGAAATGATTCGTGTGAGACAGTTTAAAGTATTATTATTCAGGCTGTGAGCCTAGCAAGCCTTGTGCTGGTGAATTATATCGGGCTTTATGCCTAGCAGGCTTAATGTGAGATTATATTCATATGTGTGTATATATATATATTCGAATATGTGGAATTATATATATGCACATACATTCGATTAAATGTGATTAAATTGTACATGTACTATTAATTTGGTTGTATATGGAAACATATTGAATTATATGATTTTGGTGAGTTTATATTCTTATAGTAAAATAGTGATGTTTTGGATTTGATAAGTGATAATTAAAATGCTATGTAAGGATGGTAATATTCACCATGATGGTTCAGTTGCGTTTTGTAATTATATTAATGTTATAAAATGATTGGTTTAAGATGTTAGATTGATAAATTGAATTGTTATGATTTCTTAAGACTTACTAAGCTAAATTAGCTTACTTTGTGTGTTTTGTTAATTTGTTCTGTAGATTTTGGTTTCAAGCTACGAGCTCGGGGGATCGTAAATAAAGTCATCCACACTATCAACTTATTTTGGTACCTCTAAAGTTCAGAATTTCGAACTTAAGGCATGTATAGGCTAGTTTAAATACTAGAAGATGTTTTGATGCTGTAAATACAAGCCATGTGAAAATGGCTTGATCTTAATGTTAAATGATCTAACACTTGAATGTTCTTAATCATGTTATGAGTGTATGTCATGCTTGGATTAAAAGTATGGTTGTCATGTGAGTTCATTATATGTCAAGTATATGTATATGTTTTGATTTGTAGTATCCTTTAAAGTCTTATAAGTTAAGGTTTAGGTAAGTTGACATATTCGCATATGGTATATATATATGTGCATGCATATTAAGTTCAAGTTAGGTGTTCGAATTATGGAAGACATATTTGGTATTTTTGGGTGCGATTATGTTCATTTAGATGTTTTGATCTATGTTGCGTAGATGTGAGAGCAATTGGTATATTTTGATCATGGTTAAATAAAATTCTATATATATAAATATATATATGTATGTTTTGTTTTAGTATTTGATGACTTGCTTTAGTAGTTTTTAAGTGAGCATGTGCACTTGCGAATATTGAATCTTTATAGACCACATGAATTGAAACCTTTGTATTTGGTGAAAAATGTTTATATGAGATTTGGCTAATGGTTCTAAGATATACTCGAGATTGTTTACATTCGGTTTTGACTATATGAGTAGTAAATATTTATTATGACTTGTGCTATGTTTGGTAATGCTTTATAACCCTAATTTGGCAACGGATACGGGTTAAGGGTGTTACATTTAATTGGTATCAGAGCTTACGGTTTAGTACCGTAGCGTGTGTGAGTCTAGCTATACATGCCTTAAATTATAATGCGATAGTGTGATGACTTCTAACAACTGAATTGTGTTTTTGTATAGTAAATGGATCCTGATAGAGCCGTAGCTGATGATGTCAAGAGTGTAGCGCCTAATCCCGCTCAAGGGACAGCGCCGGTAGAATCTCGACCTATCTCGAGTAGCCATGAGGGGGAGGCTAAGCAAGCCTTCTATCAGATGATAAATGAATGGTTTACTCAATATATCTGGACTAATCCAGCTGTGCAACAACCTTCACCCCTGAATAATCCATCTTCGATACCTATGGTACCTCCGAGGATAGATCCAATGAGATTTAACAGCTTCCTGTAGATAAAATTAGGAAAAACGAGGTCGAAAAGTTTAAAGCTAATGATGATGATGATGCAGAACGAGCTGAGTTGTGGCTTGATAATACCATCCGTGTGTTTGACGAGCTATCATGTACTCTGGATGAATGCTTAAAATGTGCTATATCCTTATTACAAGACACCGTATATCACTGGTGGAATACTCTAGTATCGGTGGTTTCGAAAGAGAAAGTGACCTGGGAATTCTTCCAGACTGAGTTCCGTAAGAAATATATTAGTCAGAGATTCATCGACCAAAAACGTAAAGAATTTTTAGAATTGAAACAGGGTCGTATGACCGTGATTGAGTATGACCGAAAATTTGTGAGATTAAGCCGATATGCTCGTAAATGTGTTTCAACCGAGGCTATCATGTGTAAAAGATTCGAAGACGATTTGAATGAAGACATTAAGTTGCTGGTTGGCATACTTGAGATTAAAGAGTTCGTGGTACTTGTTGAACGAACCTGTAAAGCCGAAGAGCTTGGAAAGGAGAAAAGAAAATCTGAATTTGAAGCTAGAGACATCCATAAAAGATCATCGAGTAAGACCTTTCATTCAGTATCAAAGAAGTCCAGAAATGAATCCAGTCGACATAAAGCCACTTTAGACTTTTATAGACGAGACCGAGACCGACCTCCTGCGGGTTCCCGTGCCACTTCGATTGCTATCGTTGGTAATGTTCAGCATAACAGGGTTGAGTGCAAGCATTGTGGAAAATGGCATTCTGGGAGTTGTAGATTGCATGATCGGTCCTGTTTTAAATGTGGATCGATGGATCATTTTACTCGAGAGTGCCCGATGTTAGCCGAGCAAAATACTGTTCAGAATGCGAGACCGAGCAACGTGTCAGCACGAGGCAGATCACCAAGACATTCGGGTAGTGTAGGTGGCAGTCAGAGAGGAACAAAAGATACAGTGGTTCGATCTGAGGCTTGTGCACCTACTAGAGCATATGCTATACGCGCTCGTGAGGATGCTTCTTCCCCAGATGTCATTACCGGTACTTTCATTCTTTATGATACTAGTGTTGTTGAGTAGATTGATCCTGGTTCGACTCATTCTTATATGTGTGAAACATTAGTATCCAATAAGACTCTGCCTGTTGAGTCTACTGAGTTTGTGATTCGAGTATCAAACCCCTTGGGTCGGTGCATTCTGGTTGACAAAGTGTGTAAAAGTTGCCCGTTGATGATTCGGGATTCATGTTTCCCAGCAGATTTGATGTTGTTGCCTTTTGATGAATTCGATATAATTCTGGGCATAGACTGGTTGACTTTGCACGATGCTGTTGTAAATTGCAAAAGAAAGACCATTAATTTGAGATGTCAGAACGGTGAAATTATTTGGATTGAATCTAATGATCTGAATGGGTTACCAGCAGTAATATCTTCGATGTTAGCTTAGAAATATGTGAGAAAGGGTTATGAAGCTTATTTTGCTTATGTGCTTGATAGTAAAGTGACTGAAAAGAGGTTGAATCTATACCAGTTGTGTGCGAGTATGCAGATGTGTTTCCTAAAAAATTACCGAGTTTGCCACCTATTTGAGAGGTAAAGTTTGGTATTTAGTTAGTACCAGGGACGACTCCGATTTTGATAGCTCCGTATTGGATGGCACCTACAGAATTAAAAGAGTTGAAAGCACGGTTGCAAGAGTTAAGAGATAGGGGTTTTGCACGACCGAGTTTCTCTCTCTGGGGTGCACCAATTTTATTTGTGAAAAAGAAAGATGGAACTATGCGAATGTGCATTGATTACCGACAGCTAAATAAGGTGACCATAAAGAATAAATACTCGTTGCCATGGATTGACGACTTGTTTGATCAGTTGAAAAGGGCTTCAGTATTTTCAAAGATAGATTTGAAGTCGGGTTATTATCAGTTGCGAGTTAGAGATTCCGATGTGCCAAAGACTGCTTTTCAAACGAGGTATGGACACTATGAGTTTTTGGTTATGCCTTTCGGACTTACTAATGCACCTCCTATTTTTATGACTCTAATGAATTAAATTTTCAGTCAGTATTTGGATCGGTTTGTGGTAGTGTTTATAGATGATATTCTTATCTACTCTAGAGATGAAACGGAGCATGCTGAACATTTGAGACTTGTGCTACAAACTTTGTGAGATAAATAGTTGTATGCAAAGTTTAGCAAGTGTGAGTTATGGTTGAGTGAAGTCAGTTTTTTGGGCCACATTGTTTCAGTATCAGGTATTCGGGTTGATCCGAATAAAATATTGGCTATACTTGATTGGAAACCACCGAAAAATGTTTTCAAAATTTGAAGTTTTCTGGGACTTGCTGGTTACTACAGATGATTTGTGAAAGGTTTTTCTATGATAGCTACACCGTTGACAAAGCTATTACAGAAATATGTTAAGTTCGAATGGTCGAAAAAGTGTCAGAAAAGTTTCGATCAGTTGAAAGCTCTTTTGACCGAAGCTCTAGTGTTAGTCTAACTTGAATCGGGTAAAGAATTTGTTGTTTATAGTGATGCATCTTTGAATGGTTTGGGTTGCGTTTTGATGCAGAAAGGCAAAGTCATAGCTTATGCTTCGAGACAATTGAATCCACATGAAAAAAATTTCCTGACACATGATTTAGAGCTAGCGGCCATTGTGTTCGTGTTAAAGATTTGGCGTCATTATCTGTTCGGTGAGAAATGTCATTTTTATTCAATTACAAGAGCCTGAAGTATTTGATGACTCAGAGAGATTTCAACCTGAGATAACGCAGATGGTTAGAGCTGTTGAAAGATTACGAGCTAGAGATTGACTATCATCCGGAAAAGCTAATGTTGTTGCGGATGCTTTAAGTTGAAAGTTATTATTTGCTCTTCGTGCATTGAACGCGCATATGGTTATGTCTGATGATGATTCGATAGTAGCCAAGTTAAAAGCAAGACCGTTGTTTATTTAACAAATTAGTGATGCTCAGAAAGTTGACAAAGATTTGTTGCCAAAATGAGTTTAGTGTAAAAGTAATGTTGAGTCAAAGTTTAGAATTGATGAGAATGACTGTTTGAAGTTCAAAGACCGAATATGTGTTCTGAAGAATTTGGATTTGATTCAGACGATATTGAATGAAGCTCACAGTAGCCGATTGTCTATTCATCCGGGTAGCACGAAAATGTATAACGATCTGCAACAATTTTATTGGTGGCCTGGTATGAAACGAGACATATCAAAATTCGTTTCGAAATGTGATAAACCGTAAAAGTAACATATTTTAACCCCATATTTGGTATGCTTTTGGATGGTTTAGCCCTTGAATTATGTAAAAAGGTGCTTTTAATCCTTTCTTTTCATGTTTATACTCAGGAAAGCACCCGAGGATAAAAAGAACACAAAACGAGCTTAAAACGGAGTAATTGGGCCTTAGCAAGAAATCAACACGGTCTGGCCCAAACTTGCACGACCGTGTCTCGACAATTACCTAGAACACGGCCCAACTCACGAGTTACACGACTGTGCATCATCTCATTACCACACACAGGCGTGCCTGGTGATCTACATGGCCGTGCCCAAAACGACAGAATCAAGGCACAGCCCAACCCTAAAATTACAGGCGTGTGCCAAGGGCGTGCCCTTGCCGTGAGAATGAGCAATTTCACTGAATTGGATGCTTGAAGCCAAAGAAACATACTTCTAAGTCTACTCAAACACCCTAATAGTAATTCTACTTGAAGGAGATACTTAGGAGCCAAGTATAGCATCCCAAAGCCTATATAAACAACCCAAGGCAGACATTAAAAGAGAGCTTTTTGGCAGAGGCTTTTAGGCCAAAGCATTCATCTTTTAGGGAGTCACTTGAAGATAGCCCGTTGATCCATCTCAAGAAGTCAGAACTCCATTCAAGACGGAGGATCTCTCCTTCAATTCCTTTAGAGGGTTTTAGGGAGTTCTTATGTTTTGTTTATTCTTTACTCTTGAGATGTTTTCGTATTTAGTTATGCACTAAACCTCTCGAGACACCAAGGGATGAAACCTATGATGGATTTTGTTATTTGATTTCTAAATTTATATGATAAGTACTTGGTTTGTTCTTAATTATGTTGCTTAATTTAATCTGATGTGCTTAGGTGGAGGAGGAATAGACCCCGCCTAAGAGTAGATCTAGCGTAATTGAGCGGAGTTGATCGGGCACCTAGAGATAGGGTTACGAGATTTTGTCGGATTATGGTGAAACCTAATACGGGAATCCATTGATTGATTTACTGCTTTCTTAGGGGTTTTTATAAGAGAACGAGAGTTCCACTAATTAACCTAAGGTTAGACGTTATTCGCCTCGAGAGAGGGTTTAATATAGGTTAGGGAGTCTCACGGATCAAGCTAAGTAAAGAAATCATATGGTTTGGGGAATAAATTATAAGTGAAGTCATAGGTGGATTCTTCCTGAGGGTATCGTCTTTATCAACTGAGTTTTCTTAAAGTCTTTCTCCAATTCATTCTTTTGTCTTTGCATTTAGTTTAAGTATTTCGTTAGTTTAATAATCCAATCACTCTATATTTTAGGCTAAATAATAGAAAGAAAGTGAGTAGTAGTACTTTTAGGTTCCCTTGGGTTCGATAAGATATTCTTGCCTGAGCTATACTACCGTTCAATAGGTGCACTTGCCTCTATTGTTGTTGCAGTCAGTCTACAGGTTCGATCACTCTTTTATAAATATTAAAACTCGACTGTTTTGACACGACTAAGTTTTTGGCGTCGTTGCCAGGGAACATCTAAAATATTAAGAAAGCTCTATTTCTATTACTTTAGCCATTATTTTTATTTTTAATTTCTCTTTTATACATATATTTTTGTTTTTACTTTTCTAAATTTCTTTCTTTCTTTTCATATCGTACCTCTAATTTATGACTAGAAGAAATCTGAAAGGACCATTAGAATACTGAAAGTGACATTGAGGCTACCGCGCATAAAATCAGAGAAATAAGACGAGCCCTAGACTATCAAAGAGAAGAACAAAGAAAGATCCAATCCTACTAAAGGGATGGACGAGAACAATCCACCAAATGTGCAAGAACAGAACGCTCTGCATACTATGTATGATTATGCTAAACCTAATTTAACAGGAGCAGAATCTAGTATTGTTAGGCCCGCTATGGATGCTAATAATTTTGAATTAAAGCCTAACACAATACAAATGATTTAACAATTTGTTCAATTTGATGGTTTGCAGGATGAGGATCCAAACACTCATATATCTAATTTTTTAGAATTCTGTGATACCTTCAAAATAAATGGCTTTTCTGATGATGCCATATGTCTTCGGTTATTTCCTTTTTCATTAAGGAACAAAGCAAAGTAGTGGTTGGACTCGTTACCACGAGGGTCAATCACCACATGGGATCAAATGACCGAAAATTTCTTTTAAAATATTTTCCACCAGCCAAAACGGATAAATTTAGGAATGATATATCTTCTTTTGTGCAGAATGACGCAGAAACATTATATAATGCATGGGAAAGATATAAGGATCTCCTAAGGAGATGCCCACACCACGGATTACCTTTTGGCTTCAAGTCCAAACTTTCTACAATGGTGTGAATTCTCTAACTAGGTAAATAATTGATTCACCAGCCCGTGGAACTCTGAATAATAAAACTCCTAAAGAGGCTTACGATTTTATTGAGGAGATGTCGTTGAACACCTATCAATGGCAAATTACAAGGGTTAAACCGACACAATCAGCCGGAGTTTTTAACATAGACACAGTGACAATGTTGTCAACACAAATGGAGTTAATGAATAAAAGCTTGATAATTTATGTTCTTCATGGTACATCCGGTCATGCAATGCGAAGCGGCGGAATGTGGCAAATTTCGAGTACCTACATTAGCAACTGTGAGCGTAAACGAAGCGGCATAAACTATATAGGTAACAATTTTAGATCTAATAATAATCCTTATAGTAACACTTACAATCCAAAGTTGGAAGAACCACCCAAATTTTTCGTGGGAGGACAAGGAAATCAAAGGCAAAGAACCTTTTCCAAATTACCAAAATTAACCTTATCCACCGGAAAAGAAGCCGAGTCTTGAAGAGATGCTGAAAAAGTTCATGGCAGACACAGATGCCCGTCTCCAAAGAACTGATACAACACTTGATAACCAAGGAATATCAATCAAAGAAATCAAGGAACAAGTCGGGGAAATCACTAGGTCAGTGGGACAACTCAAAAAGCTTGTTTTAGAACGTCAACAAGGACGTCTACCGAGCAACACAGAAATAAACCTAAAAGAACAGATACAAGCCATCACATCTCAAGAGGATACAATGGTAAACTAGCCCATCTCAGTACAAGAAACCAAGGAAGAAACAGTTAAAATAGAGGTAGCACAAGAAAAATCGGTAATTAAAGAGTACCACCCTCGAATACCTTATCCCGAAGCATTGAAAAGAGATGATTCAGAGGAACAATTCGGTAAGTTTCTAAAACTTCTAAAGAAATTACACATTAACTTACCACTTCTTGAAGCTCTTTTTGGATGCCGACTCAAGGAGATTTTAGGATGACTCTTAACAAACAAACACAAAATAGATGAAGAGCACCATGTGGAACTTAATGTAACATGCTCAAGAATGCTACAAAATCGACTCATCGATAAATTAAAAGATCCAGGAGTTTTACGATTCCATGTTTAATTGGAAGATTAACTATTGATAATCGTTAGTGATTTAGGGCAAGTATAAATGTCATGCCTTATACAATCGTTTAAACGACTAGGTCTAGGGAAGCCCAAACAAACTAGGATGAGTATCCAACTAGTCGATAAAACTGTTAGAATTCCTAGGGCATTATTGAAGACGTTTTAGTAAAATGTAACACCCTACCCGTATCCGCTGCCGTAACAAAGTGCGAGACATTACCGAGAAGTATGGAACACTTATGATAATTTAAACCATTTATCACTCAAATACCAAAATTGATTATAAAGTTACCTTTGAAGTCCAAATCATGCATTAGGATCAGGTCGGACTAAATCAGAATCGTATGAAGTTTTTCGCAATATCCCAAAATTTATCTCATTTACAAGGGTCCCACATTTAATACATACAAAAACCAATTCAAGATATTCAACCGAGCCTTATACTTAATACTATTTGTTAGTCGTACACTTCATATAAATAACAAGAAACATATATGGGCTCAATTCTCATTAAATTTCTCTTGTACTTATATTTTTTTTCACATTATGTATTCATATAATATATAACAATCATACCTCTGTATTTTATATACATTTTCATAATATTTCATTTAGAATTCAGATTATTTCATATTAGAACTCTTATCATTAACCTATTTGAAATACCAATTCATACGGATAATACACGCAAGGGTGTACAAATATAAAATTACAAATGAACTCATTTATCAACCAAGTTCTATGTTCATGTCTCATCAACTCGTATTTCCTTATATCACATAATACTATGTAACACTTACCAAACTTTGTCAAATTAGTGAACGTCTTACGGAATTGGTCTTCACCGGTATGCACCGAATTTCATCGATAATCACGATGCCATAACATAGGCGTGGTCTTTTCACTAGAATGCCATAGCCCACCATGATCTTACATCTTCACTATCATTATGCCATGGTGAAACCATGGACTTATCCTTCAATTCATCACCTTTCACTAGAATGCCATAGCCCACCTATGGTCTTACATCTTAAACACATATCACATCGATGCCATATCCCAAATATGGTCTTACACGTAAATCACTTGTCACTTGTAGCGAAGCTAGCACTATTCATCGATCGTAGCCGAGCTACCACTTTTCATCGATCGTAGCCGAGCTACCACTTTTCACTTTTCATCGATCGTAGTCTGAGCTACCACTTTTCATCGATCGTAGCCGAGCTACCATTTTCACCGATCGTAATCGAGTCGCCACTTTTCACTTTCACTTGTCCTTGATCGATAAGTGTAGTCAAGCTATCACTTATCACTTTCACTTTTCTTGATCGATAAGTGTAGTCAAGCTATCACTTATCACTTGTTGCCATGGTTCAATCATGGTCTTTTTAATCAATTCGCCTTGTCGCCGAACTAAAGTGCTCAATTTGATCGCTTATTCAATTTTCATGCTTTTACATTATTCACAATTTTATCATCATTACATATGAAATAACACATTATGAAGTTCATAAAATTAACAAATGATCACTAAAATTTAGCCGTATAAACTCACAAGTTCAATTTTGTATTATAACAATAATCATAATTTCATAATAAACATTCCAAATAAAACATTATATCATTTCTAATTCAACATTTATCAATTATAATCGAGCATGTGATCAATTTATACACAAGTCGCTCATATATTATTTTCCTCCTCCTCCTCTCCATCCACATCCTTAGTATAAACAACACACTTGTAAGTAACATTATCTATAATTTTCACTATTTACTTATGTGAATATTTAAGCTGTTCATTCATGTCATAGTCACTAAATTATTTTTATCTTAAGCTAAATAACTCCAAATTAAGATCTGTTAATTTTATTTGAAACTAGACTCACATATCTTCTTACTATAATTGTTTCAGAATTTTTGGTCTAGCCAATTAGTACAGTTTATTATTTAAGGTCTCCCCTGTTACACAGTCTGGGGGCTTTGACCTTTCTTCACTAAAAATCAATTATCTCATAATACGATTTTCATATAGTGTTTCCAATTATTTCTAATAAAATAGGCTCACTAAGGAATACAAACATATAAATTATAACTCATAATTATTTTTTACAATTTTTAGTGAATTTATAAAGTAAGAACAGGGGATCACGAAGTTATTCTAAACCAGTCTTACAAAACTTTAAATATATCAATATGTAGACTTCTTTTGCTTTCTCTGTTTCCTTTATATGAAAATAGACTCAACAAGCTTTAATTCTATATCTCACTCAACTTCTAATTCAATTTATATAATTTTTGGTTATTTTTCAAAGTTAGACAATTGCTGCTGTCCAAAACTGCTTTAGTGTAACATGTTGATTTCTATTTTGTCCCAAATTTCACAATTCATACAATTCAGTCCTTGCTCAATTTACCCCTCAATTGAGCTAATTTTCTCATTTAATACTTTTCTCTATCATTTTAAACTACTTCATAACCTTTGAAAATCAGAATTTTAACACTAGGCCTTAATTTCAACTCTTTCACAATTAGGTCCTAAAACCAATTTCCATCAATTTTACTTGATAAAATCATCATATATCAAAATTAAAGCTTCAATTATATATTTATTCATCATATTATTCCAGCACTCATCCATAGAAACTTTAAAAATTAGCCATAGAATCAAAAACTAATGACATACTAAGTTAGACCCAATTGTAAAAGTTTAAAAACATAGAAATTTCAAGGAGAAAGCAAGAATTAAACTTACATGAAGCCAGAGTATGAAAACCAGCTTGAACCCTCTTCCATGGCTGCTTTTCAGCTGATGAAAATGAAGAGAAATGAAGAGAATTCTAGATATTCCAATTTGGTCCCATTTTTATTTAGCTAATTTTGGCAATTTTCCAATTTTGCCCTTATTTCACCCATTTCCTGATTTTTCTCAGCTATTGCCGCCCAAAATATCTCCTTTGGGCTTATTTTCACTTTAGGTCCTTCCTCATTTGACAATTAAGCTATTTAATCCTTCTAGCAACTTTTACACATTTTTCAATTTAGTCCTTTTTCTTTAATTAACCACCCAAACTTCAAAATTTTCTAACGAAATTTAAGTACTACCTTTTAACATTCCGTAAATATTCATAAAAATATTTATGACTCGTTTTATAATACCGAGATCTCGATACCTCTTTTTCTCGACTTCTTGATCAAATAAATCTTTATAAAACAAAATCTACTATTTCAAAAATCTTTTAAAAGCTACATTTGGCTTGTAAATATTAAATAATATAACTTACGAGTTCATTTGCCAAATTTGGTGTTCTCGAATCACTATTTCTGATATCACTGAAATTTGGGCTATTACAAAAAATCGATAAATTCGTCTTCCCAGTAGATTTTGTTGTTTTAGACATGGATGAGGAAAATTCAATCCCTTTACTATTAGGAAGACCTTTTCTTGCAACTGCCAAGACTAAAATTGATGTTGCCACAGGAGAACTCATACTTTGTGTAGGAGATGAATCAGTCAATCTTCAAGCTCTCGACTCAGCCAGAACCACAGAAAATGAAGGTAAGAAAGTCGTTTCAATAGATAATCAAATTATTCAACCTTCATCGCAGGAAACATCACAAAGCATCAAAACTGAGCCAACACAAAATCGTACGATCAACAATTTAGAAGAGCAGAAGATACATACCAAAGAAAAGCCGGATCCACACGAAATAAAACCTGAGGAACCACCAGAAGAGCTCATAGGGACATCAAATCACTTTAAAATAGAAGATCAAGTGCTATTAGATAAAGCCGATCTTACATCGTTCAACAGAATCAAGAAACAGAAGAAATACTCCTTCAGCACGCGATGTTTTCCCACACGAAATAGTCGAGGTAGGTAATCCAATGTTCAAGAATTTCAAGGTAAACACTTTCTACCTAAACTTTGTCATGAAAATAAAACTGCCAAGAAGAGGAAAATATTCAAACCTTTAAACCTCTCTAAATTTTCAAAGCCTAAGATAGTCTAGCTTAAGACTATAAACAAGTGCTTCTGGAGGCAACCCAGCGCTAACATTTTTATTTCTCAAAATTATTTTCTTTTTTTCTTTTCTCTCTTCTCTCTCCACAATTAAAACAAAGATGCAGGTTTCCAAGCCACACGGCCTTCCACACGGCTGGGCCCGTGGCCGTGTGGAACACCAGAACCACCACACTGACAGAGCAGAGCCGTGCAAGTTAGTCCAACCACCCCTCCAACGTCACGGGTCCAACCACCCACAGCACGGGCACCGACAAAAATAGCACGGGCGTGCCTCACAACCGTGCTACGATACTGATTTATTTAGCACGGGCAGACTACACCCATGCATTCCAACCGTGCTCCTATACTGGCTTTTTAGGAACGGGCGTGCAAACCAACAAAATGGGCGTGGAAGGACAACACACCCCACAACACGGCCGTGCAATATGGCCGTGTGAATCGACACACCCTCGTATACGGGCGTGGGAATGTGCCATATTTGAACTCTTATTTAAATCCCCACAGCCCATCCTCTTTGTCCCATCTTCTTCCTTATTCCTTCTTTCTCTTTTCTTTCAAATTTTTCTTCCTATTCATAGAAAAGATCCAAGACACTTGAGCAACACAAAGATCATGCTGAGGAAACGTAACATCATCTTCTCAGAGGAGACCTCATCATGAGTTCATGCCGGTAGCTTCGCTTAATTGACATGCCAAGGGTCTTGGAAACCTTTTCGGTTCTATTTTTCTTTTCTTGTCTCCTTTATTTTCCTTATCTTTACGTATTTCCTGCTTAAATTAATTTATTTCATATTAGTTTCTTGGTTTTAGGTTCTAAAGGCTGTTTGGGAATCACGCACCATAACCTTCGAGGTCACATCCACCTCGTGAACCATCCAACAATAAGGACTCTTTAGTCCATTAGTATTTTCTTTTAATTTCAGTTTTCTTCTTAGTCTCATTCATTTTATTTCCTTAATCCTTAATTATATTATTAGTATAATATTATTATTACCCTAGATCTCTTGGCTATATCTTCACAAAGCTACCCAATTTCTTCATCTAGCAAATTGCTTTCCGGTAGCCACTCCACTGGGCCCATAGAAAACACCATCACTGCCACCAAAGACACCCGGGATCATCTAGATTTTAGGGAGTATTACTTTCCCCACTTATCTTTTTGATTTGGCACATAAATTTCATTATCTATCTTTGTACATTGAGGCAATGTACATCTTAAGTGTGGGGTAATAGTGCCTAACTTTTGCATAATTCTCAAAACCACGAAATTAGTCTTGATCTTAAGTATTTTTCTCATATTATTAATTAGGATGAAATTTCTAATGATTTATGATTTTTATTGATATGTTTTAGAATAAGTCTTAGCTAATTGTGCATTGATAATTAAATTTGAAGAATACTAGAGAATCGAGCATGATAAGTCTACTTTCTAAAATTAAAATTGATAGGTTGTTGAACCTAATTTGAGTATTACCTTGAAATTTGGAATTTATAAGGATTGATGTCAAAACACCCATAATTTTTGTGAGATTTTGAGCCTTATAGAGCATATATTCTTTTTGTGCTCACTTTATTGATTATGAGTGTGTCAACTTTGAACCGTTATTCTAGAATTTGCCTCGTTTATACATGTCGAGACCACACTTTTAATTTGATATACTGAGATGATAAAGGCACCTAGGTTTTGACCCATTCACACCACTAAAAAGCCTAACCACATAATTAACCCTTAGTGGACCCCTTTGAATCCTAACAACCTTTTTATTGACTCACCTACTAATATTAACCCAAAATCCCTTTGTATTTATTATCAACATTCCTTTGACTACCCCTTTATCGAGAATTGATTTGATCAATTGTCGAATTAGGTTATTTCAAAGTTCCTTCTATTATGTTTATTTTAGTTTATTCCTAAAAAAAAAATCCAAGTATAGTCAATATTAGTAGTGTAATAAAAGAGCTTAGAGCATTTAAAACTCCAATTGTTAAAGAAAAAGCTCGTATTATAGTATTTTCAAAATTTGAGTGATGAAAATACTCTTATAGATACTGTTAGCTTTTCATTCGATGTAAATATTCATATTTAGTTCATTATTTTTAGATTAGGTAATTAGTCAATTCAATCTCGATTCTAAACCTCTAGTTTAGCCTGTATCCACACCTTTTAACCCTAGCCCCATTACAACCTTGATTAAAGACCTTTCGATTTGTGTATCATCTCATATATAGTGGTGGAGATTTAATTTTCAGGCAAGTCTATGGGATTAACTTTTCAGGTTCGACTTAGAGTGCTTATTCTTGAACCTTAAACACCTTTGAGTGATTTGAGTGAATCTTTTGCGAGGATGTCAGTCCTTGTCGATTTTGAATTAAAGGTAAGCACTTAGATAACGGGAGGCACCTATGTTTTCGTACTATAAAGGACTTATCGTAATTGAATCTTTAGGGTTCTTTGAGTTGAATTATCCATGTATAAATTATCTATGAATTATGATGAGACATTTTTGATAGGAATTATGAATTATGGAAAGTCCGTTTTAATTGTAAGTTGAGAATTTTGATTGAGGACAAGCAAAGGCTTAAGTGTGGGGGTATTTGCTAAACCGTAAAAGTAACATATTTTAATCCCATATTTGGTATGCTTTTGGAGGATTTAGCCCTTGAATTATGTAAAAAGGTGCTTTTAATCCTTTCCTTTCTGTTTATACTCAGGAAAGCACCCGAGGATAAAAAAACACAAAACGGGCTTAAAATAGAGTAATTGGGCCTTAACAAGAAATCAACACGGCCTGGCCCAAAACCTGCACGACTGTGTCTCGACAATTACCTAGAACACGACCCAACTCATGAGTTACACAGTAGTGCATCATCTAATTACCACACACAGGCGTGCTTAGTGATCTACATGGCCGTGCCCAAACGACGAGTAATCAAGGCACGACCCAACCTCAAATTACACAGGCGTGATGCCATGGGCGTCTTGTCATGAGAATGAGCAATTTCACTCGAAATTGGATGCTTGAAGCCAAAGAAACATACTCCTAACTACTCAAACACCCTAATAGTAATTCTACTTGAAGGAGATACTTAGGAACCAAGTATAGCATCCCAAAGCCTATATAAACAACCCAAGGCAGACATTAAAAGAGAGCTTTTTGGCAGAGGCTTTTAGGCCGAAGCATTCATCTTTTAGAGAGTCACTTGAAGATAGCCTGGTGATTTGTGTATGACCATGTCTGGGACATCGACATCATATTGATTTGTGTAAGACTCTGTCTGAGACAGTGGCATCGATATTTGAATGCATGTAAGACCTCGTCTGGGATGTTGGCTTTGTACAATTATTTTGAGTTTTCTGAGCATCCTACTAGGTTCCTATTAGTTCAACGAGCAAGTCTGTGATACAAATTGCAAATCGAGCTATGATCAATTAAGTGAACGAATGTCTGTTTCAGGTACGTTTGGTATATACACAAAGTGTGTATAAAAAGGTAAGTATTTATGTGATTTTGATTTGAAGAAATGTATGCTTAAATGTGAGAATGTGAATCTTGAAATGATGAATGTGGCAAAGGTGGCCACAAGTATGAATCAAAGCATATATGTGATAGTTTGTTAAGTGAATGAGATGTGCCAATGTATCTAATTGCATATATGCCTTCCATGCTAAGTTTGTTTGTATATTGACTTACTAAGCTTTTGGAAAGCTTACTTTGTGTGTGTTTTCTCTATTTTATAGGTCATCAAAGCTACTGAAGGCTCGGGACCACCAAGGATCGTCATCACACTATTAAATTTTTTTGGTACACTTTGAAAATGTATATAACTAGATATGGCATGTATAGGCTAGTTTTTTTATATAAGTTTTTTATATGAACATATCCATGTGGTTTGGCTAGTTATGAGTTGATAATTTGCTTAAATGGTTGTGATTTATGATGCATATCTTAGTATGGTTGAAGCACTTAGAAATGGTCAAGTTTTGAGTAGGTAAATGAATGAATTATGCTTTTGATGAGATAAGTTTTAGTCTTGAAATTGTCATGGTTGGAATTGGTATTGAATGCATGGTTTGAATGGTTATTGTGGTATGTTCTTGGTTGCCAAATAGGCATGAGATGTCTTGTTGATGTTGCTTATAGGTATGACCCAAGTGGGTAGTATTTTGGCCTTGCAAATGGCTATTTTGTCACACGGTTAAGGCACACGGTCGTACCTAGTGACCGTGGGGTAAAGTCAGTAGCTAGCTTAAGAGTACACGGCCATGGTACATGGGCGTGCCTAGTAGTTGTGTGAGAAAGTCAGTATACAGACTTATAGTACACGGCCTTAGCACATGGAGGTGCTTGGTAGCCGTGTGGTTTTGGCAAGATCGACCACGGACAAGGTACACGCGCGTGCTTGGTGGTCGTGGTGCTACGTCAGTTTTGACTACGGGGAGACACACGGGTGTGCCTAACAGCCGTGAAGGGCACACGGTTTGTTCCCACGGGCGTGTATCCCCTGTATTTTAGAAAAGTTTTTAAGTTTTTGAGAACTTCTGTATATGTTTCATTTTAGTCCAACCCGGGTTATAAGCATGTTTAAGGTCTCGTTGACTTATTTAAGCGACATTGTGTGTATGATTGATAAATAAAATGTATGAAATGTTATGAAAGTTTTTGATCTGTCCGGTAACGCCTTTAACCCTAGTCTGGTGACGGATATGGGTTAGGGGTGTTACATTCCCAATTTGGCATCCACTTCCCTCTGAAATACTTTTGTATGGGAAGGATCTTTTTCAAAACTAAGTCCTCTCGTGAAATTCTCTTGGATGAACCTTTTTGTCATAAGCTCGCATCATCCTTTTTTGGTACATCTAACTATGACGAATAGCCTTTAGCCTCTTTTCCTCAATCAAATTCAACTAATCATATATAGACTGGATCCAATTTGCTTCATCTAACTTTAGCTCTGATAAGACTCGAAGGGAAGGAATTTCCACTTCGATGGGTAACACTGCCTCCATTCCATAGATCAATGAGAAAGGAGTTGCCCCGGTAGAAGTCCTGGCTGATGTTCGATAAGCATAGAGAGTAAATGGTAACTTCTCGTGCCAATCTTTATAAGTTTCAGCCATTTTCCCCACAATCTTCTTAATGTTTTTATTGGCTGCTTCCACTGCACTATTTATTTTTGGACGATACGGGGATGAATTGTGATGTCTGATCTTGAATTGACTGCAGACTTCCTCAATCATACTATTGTTCAAGTTTAATGCATTGTCGGATATAATCCTCTCAAGCATCCCACATCGACATATGATTTCCTTTTTTAGGAATCTGCCGACTGCCGTCTTAGTAACACTGGCAAATGAAGTAGCTCTACCCATTTGGTGAAATAGTCAATGGCTACAAAGATGAACTGATGCCCATTTGAAGTTTTTGGAGAGATCGGCCCGATAACGTCCATGCCCCACATGGAGAAAGGCCATGGGGAAGTCATAACATGCAAAAGCGAAGGGGGTACATGAATTTTGTCTCCATAGATCTGGCATTTGTGATATGTCTTAGCATAATTGATGCAGTCCCCTTCCATAGTAGACCAATAGTATCTAAATCTTATAATTTGTCTAGTCATTGTGAAACCATTAGCATGTATTCCACAAACACCCTCGTGGACTTCTTCCAAGATTTTCTTAGCTTCAATAGTATCTGCACATCTCAAAAGTACTTGATCCTTTCTTCTTTGTGCAGGACCTCCCCGTCTAAGACATAATCATAGGCTAGCCTTCTCAATGTCCTTTTGTTATTCTCAGTTACCTGCTCAGGATATTCACGATTTCTCATTTATCGTAATATATCGTGATACCAAAGGTGATTATCTCTTTCCTCTTCATCCACATTATAGCAATGGGCTGGAACTTTGTAGATACTCATTTGGATAGGCTTTACATCCTCCTGTTTCCCCACTTTGATCATGGAGGCCAAAGTGGCCAAAGCATCCGCCATCTAGTTTTCTTCTCATGGGAGATAACTAAAAGTGATATCATCAAACTCCTCAATTAACTCCATTACTATCCTTCGATAATTGATCAATCTGGGGTCTTTTGTCTCTAATTCACCTTTTAATTGGTAGATCACTAGTGCAGAGTCTTCATATACTTCTAGCACTTTGATTCTCAAGGCCTATGGTCGCCTTGAGTCCCATGATACATGCTTCATATTCTGCCATATTATTTGTACAATCGAAATCAAATTTGCAAGTGAATGGGTAATTATCTCTATTTGGGGATACTAAGACTGCCCCAATTCCATTACCGATAGCATTTGATGCCCGTCGAAATTTAGCTTCCAAAAATGATCCTTTAGGGTACCTTCCTTTACTATCGCTACATACATTAAATCCTCGTTGGGGAAATCAAAAGTCAATGGCTCATAATCCTCTAAAGCTCTGCTAGCTAGAAAGTCTACTATTGCGCTCCCTTTCACAGCTTTTTGACTCACATAGAGGATGTCGAATTTAAAAATAGGATTTTCCATCTAGCCATCCTTCCATTTAAAGCAGTTGACTCTATCTTGTGCTTTAGGGGGTCTAATTTTGAAATTAACCAGGTCGTGTGGTACAGCATGTATTGCCTCAATCTCTGAGTCGTCCAAATCAAGGCACAACACAATTTCTCAATTGGAGAATATCTCATCTCACACTCAGTGAATTTCTTGCTAAGGTAGTATATCGCTTTTTCTTTTCTTCCCAAATCATCATGTTGACCCAGCACACATCTCATAGAGTGATCAAACACTGTCAAATACAGGATTAATGGCTTATCCGGGCATGGGGGTGACAATACTGGAGGGTTTGACAAGTACTATTTGACCCTATCGAAAGTTTTCTGGCATTCATCATCCCACACACCTGGATTATGTTTCTTCAGAAGACGAAATATGGGATCACATTTCTCGGTTAACTGTTAAATAAACCGAATAATGTAATTTAACCTTCCCAAGAAACCTCGAACCTATTTTTGAGTGCGTGGTGAAGGTAATTCTTGTATAGCTTAGACCTTGTCTGAGTCAATCTCGATTCCCTTCTTGCTGACTATGAAGCTCAGCAATTTGCCAGATCTAGATCCAAAAGTACATTTCGTTTGATTGAGCTTTAGTTCAAATTTTTTCATCCTCAATAACAGTTTTATCAAAACTCGAATGTGTTCCTCTTCTGTTCTAGACTTTGCAATCATGTCGTCCACATAAATTTCGATTTCTTTATGCATCGAGTCATGGAACAAAGTCACCATAGCCCTTTGGTATGTAGCTCCGTTTTTTCAACCCAAATGGAATCACTTTATAACAGAACATACCCCATAAGGTTATGAAGGTAGTTTTTCCAATGTCTTGAGGATGCATCTTTATCTAATTGTACCCCAAAAATCCATCCATGAATGAAAATGAGTAGTCTGCCATGTTATCCACCAGAGTATCAATATGAGGCAAGGGGAAATTATCTTTCGGGCTGGCCTTATTCAAATCTCTATAATCTACACACATCCGTACTTTCCCATCTTTCTTAGGGACAGGCACAATGTTGGCTACCCATTCTGAGTATTTGACCTCCTGCAGGAATTCGGCATCAAACTACTTTTTGACTTCTTCTTTTATTTTCAACACGATGTCTGGCCTCATTCTCCGGAGCTTCTATTGAACTGGCTTGCAATCCTTTTTTATGGGGAAGCGATGCACAACGATGTCAGTGCTTAACACTGGCATATCTTGGTATGACCACGTGAAGATATCTTTAAATTCCTGAAATAACTCTACGAGGTCTCATTTCGTCTCTTCAGTAATGCACGTTCTAATCTTCACTACCTTTCCCTCTTCCAAGGTCACAATCTCTACTTTTTCTTCATGAGGTAAAATTTATTTTTCCTCTTGTTTTATAATTCTTAACAAGTCCGGAGATAAGCCACAGTCTATGTCATCTTTAAAGTCCTTAGATCCCTCTAAACACATGTCTTGCTTAAAAAGAGATTCTAAATCCGTAGTAGTGTTACTCAAATCATTGGTATCTGGGGACCTATTGTAGGCACAGAAGAATATACAAAGAATGAATGAATTTGAGAATAACTATTTGTACGGTATGCTTATGAATGAAATGAAAGAATGATTCAAAACAAAGGTCCAAGAAAAAAACAATGAAAGAATGAAAGAATCTAAAAGAATGAGAAGATTTTTATTCAAAATAATCTCAAGTATGTATTTCATAATGAAATTTAGACATAAGCCTATTTCACAAAGGAATGCTTATTGCTTCTAGGCTAAAAGCAAAAAGTGTGTTCGGAACATTACTCTGAGTAAGCTTTAGAAACTACAGTGAATTTCTTCTACAGTCTAATTATTCAGAGCACTCCCAGGTTCGTAAGGGCGGATATCCGACAATGTCCCCCTTTCAGTGATTTCTTCATGTATGGCATTGATGTGCACATTTTCCAGCATTTCCTTAACATTTTCTTTAACTCCTTCAGAAAACTCGATCTTTTTATTGTCCATCAGACCTTGTACCAAGGTTCTAAAGTCTGCACATTGTTGGATCTCATGCCCCTCTTCATGATGGAACTCACAGTAGTTTCTAGAGTTTTCACAACTTCTTTCAGGATCTGACATGCTTAGCCCCCTTTTTATCATCTCTTTCCAAACCCATCTCAAAGGAGTTTTTACTTCTGTGATATCAGCCTTGATTTTTCTCCCTGTCTCTCCATCAATCGCATTTACTCCACCATCAATGTGATTAGGTAGCGGATTATCAGCATTTGGTGTATCATCAAATTTTACAATGCCCATTTTAATAACTCTTTCAACGACTTTTTTAAAGGCAGTGCAATTTTCTATTGAATGCCCCAAAATTCACGCATGGTAGTCACATTGAACATTTGCATCGTACCATTTGGGGTACATGGGTGTAATGGTGTTAGGTAAAAAAGGGACACCACGTGTGCGTTAAACAGGTTCTGATATAGCTCTCGGTACGTCATTGGGATAGGAGTGAACTGAAGCTTTTCTGTACTCATCTGATGGCTGTCGATTCCACTAATATAAACCTACACCTAGTTGCAAATTTAAGCAGTATAGGGAGTAGGGTCGATCCCACAGAGACTGGTTTTACTGGAAAATGTCTATCTATTGACCAGATTAATGTCTGGGCAATTGTCGTGCCGCGACATTTGGAGGGGGAGTAAAATATTAAACCTAAAATAAGCACAGAAAATAAAAACGTAAAAAGTAATAGAATAAATAGGAAAATAAAATTAAAATAATCTGAAAAGAAATCGATTAATCTTAGCTCAGCCTTAAGCGCGGGTTTTTCCGTCTTTGACCTGATCCTCGAAATTAGATGAACTCGTCTTTTCCAATAAGCTAGTTATAGCTACCAAGGACGCCTCAGACACCAACTCTTCCTTGTGTAAATTAGTTATGGAACGTCCTATAACTAACCCTTACCGATCGAACAATCTAGGAAATGTTCGTTGTACAAGCTCATTTTTCTCTAAGCTTACAAGCCCAATTTAAGCCCAAACCCGAAGCCCAATCAACACAAACCCTAGCCCACAGAAGCCCAAAACCAAAACAAAAAAAAAAACAAACAAACCCTAGCCCCAAGGCGCCTGGCCCTATCTGCTTTTGGCCACTTGCCACCGCTTCTCCGACCCCAGCCTGCCCCGACTGCCCACCGCCCATAACTCGCAAATAAGTAAAGAAATAGACAAAGAATAAATGGCGACAAAAAAATAAATATTGTATTCTTCCTTTTTCTTGAATCTCGGTTATAAAAACAAAGAAAAAACAACAATGTAAAAGGGGGGTTTTTTCTCTTTTCTTACGAATGCTCCGGCTCCTTTACAAAAAACGAACACTTAAGAAATCAAATAACAATTTGAAACGAGGTGGATTTTTAGTCTTCTCGTTCATTTTATTTTATTTTTGTTATCTAATATTGTTTCGTTTCATCTATTTTTGTTTTCTTTTAAAAGTTTTTACAAACAATAATAAAATAACAAAAGAAGAACGAAACTTACCTAAATCGGAGCCATTCCTCCATCTTTGAAGCTAGATCGAAAAGTGAGGGGTTTCTCTTCTCGTGGTTCGAACCCCACCCTGGATTTAACTCGAAACGGAGCTACTACCACCTCGCGATCTCAGAAGCCACCGCATTGACGTGGTGGTGTGATGGGCTACTGGAGGAGTTCAATCGTCGGGCATTGCAAAAGGGGGAGAAGTTTAAAGTTTTTTTTAGAACAAAAGCTGAAATGAATAAAGGAATAAAAGGGGTTTTGAAGCATTAAATGAAAAAGGTTCGGTGGGGGTAGGAATCTGATTCCTACCTTAAAAGGGTGATTTACTCTTCTCGTCCCCTTTGTAGTGTTATTTGATCAAGCCCCATTTTGCATTTTTTTTTTTTGCAATTATGCCCTAATATTTTATCTCATTTTTAATTTGATCCGTACCTCAGTCAAAAGCGTCAGCAAGATTAGGAACCGGGTTATTCACCCATTTGGTCCTTGCACATTTAGGCGCGTGTTGCATTTTAGTCCCTAATCCCCTTGTCATTTTAATTTATTACTGTTTTAACCCCCTTAGTTTCATTCTAATTCCGATTTAGCACTTCCTTGTTTGTTTTTTTGTAATTACATTGTTATTGTTATTATCATTAATTTTAATATTTCTATTAACATTATTATTATTATTATTATATTATTACTATTATTATTATTATTTAATTTCACTACTAGTATTATTTTCATTTCTATTAACACTTATTTATTTATATTTTTATTACTATTTTATTTTTATCACTATTATTATTATTATTATTAATATCACTATTACAAGTCACTATTATTTACTTATCTTTTATTATTTATTATTATTATTATTATTATTATTATTATTATTATTATTATTATTATCTAGTATTTTTATCATTATAGTATTATTATTGCTATTATTATTGTCATTTCTATTATTGTTTTGTTACCATATTAGTAGCACCATTATTATATTATTATATTTATACATTTTGTGTGCTTATATTATGTTATTTATTTATTTTTATTAGTATTACTATTATTATAATTTTATATTTTATATATGCATTTTATTCGCTTATATTATTATTTTATTTATTTATTTTATTTGCATTATTATTACTATACTATTATGCACCATTATCATTTTATTAATATTACTATCTTTGTTATTTTATTAACATCATAACCCTCTTTACTTATTATTTAATAATTTATTTATCTTTTACAATTATTATTTTCATACATATATCTATTATAATAATTACTACGTTATTATTTTCGTTATTTTTATTACCATTTGCTATTTCCATTGTTTTTTATTATTAGTATGTTTACTATTATTTTATTATTACATTTGCATGTTGTTATTCGTTCTTCTACTATTACTATTATTATTATCACTAATGTATTACTACCTTATTTATTATCATTTTATTATTCCCATCATTATCATTATTTTCTATCACCGTCAATATATATACTATTGTCACAATACTTTTTTGTCACCACTACTTATATTCTCATCGTCATCTCACTATTTTCAACATCTCAATCTTTATAATGACCAATATTTCCATGTTAGCAATTCGGAGAATCGAGCCCTAACTTCGGGTTCCAGCTTTTTCTCGCTTTAAGCTAAACTACAGAATATCCCTTTTAAAAAAAATCGCAATTCCAATTTTAAACAAAATACTTAATCTCGAAAATTCAAAATGTCGCGCCCTAACTTACTGGACTCGACATCTAGATACTTCGGATAAGTTTCTTTTTCTATTAAAATAGGGGAAATATTCCTAATTTGGACTTTCGAGAAAATAAGCCCTAACTTACTGAGTTCTGATTTCTCGTTTGATAAATGACGGGAGATCCTCTTCAAATGAAAAACCAAGTTTTAAAAGGTGAGCTTAGTTTCGGGAGTTTAAAGTATTGTGCCCTAACTTACTGGACATGATGCTTTATCTCTTTGAAAATAAGATAACCTTAACGTCCCTTCTAATTCCTTCAATTTTGTGGAAATAAAAAGTATCGTTTTTTCGAATCATTTCAAAGTTTTCAACCTTAGGACATCAATCAATCAATTTGGTACCGATTTTGGGCGTATCGAGGGTGCTAACCCTTCCTCGTGCGTAACCGACTCCCGAACTCGTTTTTTGGATTTCGAAGACCAAAATCGTTGTTTTGATAAATCAAACTGTTTATCAAAAATAACTATTTTACGAGGTGGCCCGATCACACCTCATCAAAAAAGGTTGGTGGCGACTTCCTTCTTTTTTGTTTTCAAAACTCGAGTCGACCGCGTCGTTTTCCGTTTTATCAAAAATGGTTACGACAGCTTGGCGACTCCACTGGGGAATCGAGGGTCAGGCCATAGATTGATTGATTTTTATCCTTTTGATTAAATGGTTTCGAAAAATCATGCTTCTTTTAATGCACTTTCAATATTGGTCTCGTAAGTACTTTGGCATTGCATTGCATGACCGTTGTGGTCACACCTTGAAGGGGGAGCGAGAAGCTATGCCTTCGTGAGGTTTTCACCTCCGCATGGACTAGTGGACTGCTTTCGGGATACATCCGTACCTATGTCTTCGTGAAGTTTTCACTTCCGCATGGCCATAGGGAAATGTATTCCCCTGAACAGAACTCGGTCCATATAAACCTATAATGGGCGAGGATCGAGGAATCTGCTGGTTCGGGTACCTCGAACTTTAGAACTAAAAATCGCATATAGTAAACCCTAGGAGCCCACCTTAGGTAGAGCTATGTCAAACCTTAGAGGTCACCAAGATAGGTGTTTGTTTATTTTACTTGCTTTATATTCCATGGTACTAACTTGTTGTGTTTCATTCTTTTTGTGCATATCATTTCATATTTTAAGAGGCATCGATTCACGGTCAGTTTCTGAGTTAGAGAGCTGGTTATGGAAAGCAAATTCCTTGATAAAGTAGAAAATAATGCGGCCGCCCGCACATGGTCAGAGCCAAGCCAATTACAAACAATGGGCTAAAAGCTAGAATAGCTGAGCTTGGGCGATCTCTACACCACTATCGAAGTCAAGACTCGGAAAGCCAACTGAAGTCAAGCCTGAACAGAATCGAGAAAATGAAAGGTAAGGTTGAAGAGCTAGAATCGGCATCACACAGTAATGAGCTCCGGATTGAGCTTCTGGAAACAAGAGAAAGGCGTTGGGAGGAGGAGCTTCGCCATTCTTGCGAGCAAGTTAGAAGTCGAAACTACCTCATAGGTGGAGCGACAATCCAGATTCAAGAGGTAGCTGATCACTTACAGACTTTGGCTGTGAAAGCTGACACATGGAGCGTGAGATATGAGCTACCACCGGGTCATGATCAAGAGCTAATCTCCTTGGGAAAATCAAAACCTTAGGCCTCAGGGCGAAAGCATATTTGTAATCCGCTTTATGTAAAGGGTTTTGCCTTCTAATAAAGTTTTCTAAAATGAAGTTGATCAGAATCGATGTCTTCTTCCTGCATTCATGCATTTGCATTGCATCACATCATATGCATTTAAGTCCATAGATAGAGCCTAATTAGTTAAAATTAATACAGAGAGAGAGAAAAGGAAAATCTAGAAATTGAGAACCATTACAGTACACGTGCCAAGACAAAGAAAATGGATCAAAGATTTGAACAATTCCAGAAAGACCTGCAAGACCAGATGCAAGAGCAAATGGTAAAACTCCAACAAAAGATGAGGGATCAGATGTTGGAGGCTCAAAAGAGCACGATGACTCAAATGGCCCAAATGTTGAGTGGGGCAATGGGCAAAGTTAAAGGTCCCATGGCAATTACAGGGGAAGAAAGCGAAGGCATTCCTTTAGGTTTTACCCCACCACATGCGCCAACACAGTCTGAAGAGTATCCCCAAAGGCCATCTGTCACAATTAGGCCTCAACTGGGCAAGCCGATACTAGATCGCATACGAACTTTCAAACTGGCTCGTGTACTAACTCAGAGATAGTCCACTAACTCGGTGGTCCCGACGAAATGAAAAAATAGACCAAGCAAGAATCGACCGCCAAGGCAACTTGAGGACCGTTGTAAGTGGTTAGAAGAGAAGTTTAAAGAAATGGAGATCACGACTACTGGCCACGAGGTAGACGCTAAGGACTTAAGTTTGGTCCCTGACTTGGTACTTCCGCCAAAGTTCAAAATGCCCGAATTTGAAAAATACGGTGGGACTAGTTGTCCGGAGGCCCACATCACTATGTTCGTCAGAGACGAATGGTCAAGCTACGTGCACAATGATCAACTCTTAATCCACTGCTTCCAAGAAAGTTTAGTGGGCACACCGCTAAATGGTAAACCGACTTAGTCGGGCCAACATTAGTTCTGGAGAGATCCGCTCAAGCATTTCTAAAGTATTTCACCACGCTATTTAACATGGCACCGGATAGAATTACTTTGCAAAGCATGGAAAAAGACAAAATGAGAGTTTCGCATAATACGCAAGAAGGTGGAGGAGGTCACCATGCAGTCCAACCACCCCTTTTAGAAAAGGAAACTACCATGCTCTTCATCAACACCTTGAAGGCTCCTTTCATAACCCATATGATAGGAAGTACCACTAAGAGCTTTGTCGATATGGTAATGGCAGGGGAAATGATCGAACATGCAATCAGATGTGGCAAGATTGAAGCAGGAGAAACCAGTAGAAGGCCTGCTCCTAGAAAAAAGGATGACGAGGTGAATAATACAAACATGGGGGACCCAAATCAGCCAAAAATGGTGACTACTGAGTATCAAGGTTCATCAAGGAAAGAATCTCGCACAAGGAAAAACGTTGAAAAACTCTAATTTACGTCAATCCTATGACGATAAGGAGTTGTATCAAAGTTTATTTGATGCACACGTTGTGTCCCCAATATCCAAAACCGATGCAACCTCCATACCCAAAATGACCCAAACACTCAAAGCAGAGTACCACGCTGGGATCACAGCCATTCGACAGAGAATTGCCTCACTTTCAAGAAATTGGTGGAAAATCTCATCAACATGGGTATTGTAAAGTTCGATGACGAGCAATGGTATACCCAAGAGAACCAAGAATAAAAGTTTTCGAGCATCCGCCTTTATGTACTTGGGAGTGTTTTGAACAATGAGGTGTGGAAGAAACATGTATTTTTAAAGCCAATCTAGAGTAATGTGTAAAACACACTTGTTGCTTCAAGCCCGAAGCAATAAGATTTCTTTTGAGAAGTAGGCTTGTGTCCGTAATTTTATTTCAATAAAATGCATCTTTCTAAGTAAAATTCTTTACATTTCAAATGGAATATTTTTCACTCATGACCATATCATACTTAATAATCATCCTTAGGATCATTTATTCTTTGGATTTTTACCTTTTCACCAACGATAGGCCCCAGGATATCAATGACATGAGCGACGCATTTACATTCGACTCCTTTTAGTGAGATATGTATCTAGAGGATCTAAGGGCTTTGAAGATGACAAAGATTGCGACTTACTTCCCCAATGTAGATCCTACCTTATGAAGTGTCAGCATACGCTATGAACTAACGAAGGAGATGAAGATGCAAGCGTAGCTCCTCGTAGGAATAAGGCAAGGCATCGTTGAGCTATTTTCAGGAATTCAAGATGTTTTCGCACGATCATATCAAGGCATGCCAAACTACTAAAACATGGGTACGCTGTTAAGGTTGGGGTTTAAAGAACCCATGTTTTACAATAGCCTAGCTAATCAAGAGGCTCGGGCTATTGGTTCACCAAGAAAGGGAAATTGCATCTGTTATGCCATAAAATGCTAAGTCGAGGAAGACTGTGCCTTCTCTATTTTCCCTATATGAAGCATGGATGTTAACGGGCCAGTCTCCTCAAAAGCTTTTAGCCAACATCGATTCATATTCATGGTCGTTGGTTACCTCACTGAGAGGGTAAAGGTCGCTTCCTACGCTAAAATTACAAAGTCGACAGTCATCAAAAAAAAAACATTCAAGATTTTTTTTTTTTTTGAAAAAATGGCTGAGACTTGTAAAGGTTGGCATAGAGAAGTACCCATTTACCCTTTAGGTTCCTTGAACGTTAGCCAGGACTTTTGCCGAGGCATCTTTCCCATTGGTTTATGAAAGGGAAGCAATTGTTGGAAGATAAGATTCCTTTTTCCAAGCTTGGATTGAATTAGATGAAGCAGAATGCCTCCAGTAAGCTTGATTGAAAGTATTCAACAGGGTCAAATGTACCAAAACGGATGCGGGCTTGACAAAAGGTTCGTCAGAGAATTTCAGAAGAGGACCTAGCATTAAGAGAGATTCTTCTTATCCAAAAGAACTCCAAAGAAAAAGTAAATGCCTTATACAGCAAAGAAGGCCTGTTCTAGGGAAACATGAGTGTCAACCAAGATGGATGACAAGAACCTGCCCAATCTGGTGAGTTCAGATTCAATAAAAAGTTTTCCAAAAAAAAAATAGAGAAAACGAAAAATAAGAAAAAGAAAAAAGAAAAAAGGAGAGGCCAATGCGAAAACCCGCAAAGGGCGCTTTAAGACCAAAGGGTATTTGAGTTGAAAACCCGAGAAGGGCAGCTCAAAGTTTTGATCAAAAATAGGGCATACAGTAGTCTTGCTACGCTCAAAGAAGTATGTTACGTCTTGGGGCATCGACAAAGTACTCTGGATCCCCTAAACACATATTAAGCTCAAAATGGTCCTCAAGAAGTTGGAACAGAGAAGCTCAAGCTGCGATATTTGGGGCACTTAGTTTCCATTTTACCCATTTTTGTTACTTGTGATTATTTTATTCCTTTCAAAAAAACCACCGATAAATTTCTTTCTTAATTGCATTTGCTAGCATTGATTAACTTGTTTGTTTCGAGCTATGCTCCCAATCAATTTCCTTTTGTCCATTGTTACAATCTTTTTCGTGCATTTTGCATTGAAATAACGATTAGTGGACTAATAATATTTTCATAAAAGGAGTTTTGCATATTACTCTGGAAGCTTCAATAATACAAGGACACAAGCAGACTATTGTTTAGAACTCACTCACTCAAGGTTTGGAAATATTGGAGAAAGATGATTATCTCTTTGGACCTTTTATTGGTTGAACAAAATGACAATACATTTCACGGTGATACGACCTTGACAGATAACGAGCAATGTCAACCCAAAGAAGATACAAAGGATCATTCTCGAGAAAAGAAAAAGGATACTCGTGCATTCATGCACATATCGTGCCTATACATCCGGTCATTACACCAAATGAATGGTGTAATGATCAAATTGATCCTATACCCTGAGTTAAAGCAGGATGGATAGAAGAAACTAAATGTTATTCTCCTAGAGTTGCAGTGAGAGATACAAACTTTATGTCTCAGAAGGTACAATGGAAGGGACCCTGAAATTACAACGGGGCAAGCTTGTTGAGCAGAATATGATCATTATTTTTGGGCTTTTTATCAAAGATACTAGCTGAACGAGAAAGCATGATAACGCATCAGTGATAAAACCTTAATGAACTACGAGCAATAATGACCCCAAGCATTTAAAAGGGGATCATTTCCTTTTGCATTCATACATCATTTCAAAGCACGTTTAGTTAGGAGCATTCGGCTCATTGCATCCTGATCATTGTAAAAAGATCATTCTCATAACATTCTGCATTCATGTAAATGTCATCCATATCACACATAGTTAGGAGCATTTGAGTCATTCCGACCATAGCATCCCCGCCATTTGGTATAAACACAAGCATATAAAATCGAGTCTACAGGATATGTCCCCAGAGGACGGTGTAGCAACACTATTGAAGATTATCCTATTGCCATCGACCAGCGGTGGAATAGGTTGAAGATTGTCCTATTGCCATCGACCAGCGGTGGAATAGGTTGAAGATTATCTTATTGCCACTGACCAGCAGTGGAATAAGTTGAAGATTACCCTATTGCCACTGACCAACAGTGGAATAGGTGAAATACCATCATATTACCATTGACCAGCAGTGGAATAGGTTGAAGACCATCCTATTTCCACTGACCGGCAGTGGAATAGGTCAAAAATTGTAGATCTTGTCGCCCGACCGAGAGTGGGGCAAGATCGAAGGCAAATCTAGGCTCCTCAACCAAGAGGGAACATAATTTAGGCCACTGTCCTATTGCCAATCGACCAGGTGGAATGGGTCAAAAATTGTAGATCTTGTCGCCTAACCAAGAGTGGGGCAAGATCGAAGGCAAATCTTGGCTCCCTAACCAAGAGGGAACATGATTTAGGCCATCGTTCTATTGCCACGACCAGCGGTGGAATGGGTTAAAAATTGTAGATCTTGTTGCCCTAACCAAAGAGTGGGGCAAGATCAAGGCAAATCTTGGCTCCCAACCAAGAGGGAACATGATTTAGGCCACCGCCCTATTGCCATTGACCAAGAAGGAATGGGTCAAAATTGTAGATCTTGTCGCCCTAACCAGTAGTGGGGCAAGATCGAAGGAAAATCTTGGCTCCCTAACTAGTAGGGAACATGATTTAGGTCATCGTCCTATTGCCACTGACCAGAAGTGGAATGGGTCAAAATTGTAGATCTTATCGCCCTAACCAAGAGTGGGGCAAGATCGAAGGCAAGTCTTGGCTCCCTAACCAAGAGGGAACATGATTTAGGCCATCGTTCTATTGCCACCGACCAGCGAAGTGGAATGGGTCAAAATTGTAGATCTTGTCGCCCTAACCAAGAGTGGGGCAAGATCAAGGCAAATCTTGACTCCCAACCAGTAGGGAGCGAGATTTAGGCCATCATCCTATTGCCACACACCAGCAGTGGAATAGGTCAAGAATTGTAGGTCTGGTCGCCCTGACCAATAGTGGGGCAAGACCGAATGCAAATCTTGACTCCCTAACCAGTAAGAAGTATGGTTAAGCTTTAGTCCTATTACTTTAACTAGCAGTGGAATAGGCTGAAGACCAAAGACCTCATCCCTCGAGATGACAGTGGAGCAGACTGAAGATTGGATTCTTCCTGAAGATAGTAAGGAAGCAAATTGAAAAGTTCTGAATTCTTATTTCCTCGACGTTCCAGTGGAGTAGGTTGAGATTACAAATCCTGCCTCCCTGAGTTAACAATGAGGATCAATCATTATTCCTTTGAAGTTTCGGTAGAGAAGATGAAGACTATGAATCTCTTCTCTCTGAATTCTTATTTCCTCGAAGTTCCCGTGGAGTAAGAAGTAATCAAAGAAATCAGTCTGGTGGTCCTTGAGTTTGCAAGGATCAGATTAAAGATAGCAGTTTTGATATTCCTGAATTTGCAGGAGCAGATCGAAGATACAAGGCGCAACAGAATAAATTGGAGCTACAAGTCCTATCTCACCAAAGCAATGGTGGAATAGGATCGAAACGACCAGATGCGGTAGACTGAATGGGGCTACCTGAAGAAAAGCACCAAAGAAGTCAAGACTCAGCGAGACCGGGCAAAATTGGTCTTTTGAAAGTCTTTGCTCCATTCCCGTTGCACGACAATGAGCAAAGAGGGGCAGCTGTACAAGCTCAATTTTTTCTGGGCTTACAAGCCCAATTTAAGCCCAAACCCGAAGCCCAATCAACACAAACCCTGGCCCACAGAAGCCCAAAACCAAAAAAAAAAAAAACAAACCCTAGTCCCAAGGGCGCCGTCCCATCTGCTTTTGGCCACTTGCCCTGCCCTCTGACCGGCAGTCCTGTCCCCGACCTGCTCCATCGCCCATAACCTGCAAATAAGTAAAGAAATAGACAGCAACAGTGGCAGCAAAAAAAATAAATATTGTATTCTTCCTTTTTCTTGAATCTCGGTTATAAAAACAAAGAAAAAACAACAATGTAAAAGGGGTTTTTTCTCTTTTCTTACGAATGCTCCGGCTCCTTTACAAAAAACGAACACTTGAGAAATCAAAGAACAGTTTGAAAAGAGGTGGATTTTTAGTCTTCTCGTTCATTTTATTTTATTTTTGTTATCTAGTATTGTTTCGTTTCATCTATTTTTGTTTTCTTTTAAAAGTTTTTTACAAACAATAATAAAATAACAAAAAGAAGAACGAAACTTACCTAAATCGAGCCATTCCTCCATCTTCAAGCCGGATCGAAAAGTGGGGGTTTCTCTTCTCGTGGTTGAACCCCACCCTTGGACGAACTCAAAACGGGCTACGCCCACTCGCGATCTGTCACCACCGCACGACGTGGTGGTGTGATGGCTATGGAGGGAGTTCAATGGTTGGGCATTGCAAAAGGGGAGAAGTTTTAAAGTTTTTTTTTTAGTAATGTAACTGAAATGAATAAAGGAATAAAAAGGGGTTTTGAAGCATTAAATGAAAAGTGTTCGGTGGGGTAGGAATCAAGATTCCTACCTTAAAAAGGTGATTTACTCTTCTAGTCCCCCTTTGTAGTGTCATTTGATCAAGCCCCATTTTGCATTTTTTTTGCAATTATGCCTCGATATTTTATCTCATTTTTAATTTGATCCGTACCTCAGTCAAGCGAAACGCTGCGCATTAGGAACCGGGTTATTCACCCATTTGGTCCTTGCACGTTTAGGCGCGTGTTGCATTTTAGTCCCTAATCCCCTTTTCATTTTAATTTATTGCTGTTTTAACCCCCTTAGTTTCATTCTGATTCCGATTTAGCACTTCCTTGTTTGTTTTTTTGTAATTACATTGTTATTGTTATTATCATTAATTTTAATATTTCTATTAACATTATTATTATTATTATTATTATTATTATTATTATTATTATTACTATTATTATTATTATTTAATTTCACTACTAGTATTATTTTCATTTCTATTAACACTAATTTATTTATATTTTTATTACTATTTTATTTTTATCACTATTATTATTATTATTATTAATATCACTATTACAAGTCACTATTATTTACTTATCTTTTACTATTCTTTATTATTATTATTATTATTATTATTATTATTATTATTATTATTATTATCTAGTATTTTTATCATTATAGTATTATTATTGCTATTATTATTGTCATTTCTATTATTGTTTTGTTACCATATTAGTAGCACCATTATTATATTATTATATTTATACATTTTGTGTGCTTATATTATGTTATTTATTTATTTTATTAGTATTACTATTATTATAATTTTATATTTTATATATGCATTTTATTCGCTTATATTATTATTTTATTTATTTATTTTATTTGCATTATTATTACTATACTATTATGCACCATTATCATTTTTATTAATATTACTATCTTTGTTATTTTATTAACATCATAACCCCTCTTTACTTATTATTTAATAATTTATTTATCTTTTACAATTATTATTTTCATACATATATCTATTATAATAATTACTACGTTATTATTTTCGTTATTTTATTACCATTTGCTATTTCCATTGTTTTTTATTATTAGTATGTTTACTATTATTTTATTATTACATTTGCATGTTGTTATTCTCGTTCTTCTACTATTACTATTATTATTATCACTAATGTATTACTACCTTATTTATTATCATTTTATTATTCCCATCATTATCATTATTTTCTATCACCGTCAATATATTTACTATTGTCACAATACTTATATTCTCATCGTCATCTCACTATTTTTCAACATCTCAATCTTTATAACGACCAATATTTCCATGTTAGCAATTCGGGAGAATCGAGCCCTAACTTACTGGGTTCCAGTTTTTCTCGTTTTAAGCTAAACTACGGAATATCCCTTTTAAAAAAAATTGCAATTCAAATTTTAAACAAAACACTTAATCTCGAAAATTCAAAATGTCGCGCCCTAACTTACTGGACTCGACATCTAGATACTTCGGATAAGTTTTTTTTTTCTATTAAAATAGGGGCAATATTCCTAATTTGGACTTTCGAGAAAATAAGCCCTAACTTACTGAGTTCTGATTTCTCGTTTGATAAATGACGGGAGATCCTCTTCAAATAAAAAACCAAGTTTTAAAAGGTGAGCTTAGTTTCGGGAGTTTAAAGTATTGTGCCCTAACTTACTGGACATGATGCTTTATCTCTTTGAAAATAAGATAACCTTAACGTCCCTTCTAATTCCTTCAATTTTGTGGAAATAAAAAGTAACATTCGTGATTTAGAACTTTGACAGCTTTGCGTTCTAGAAGAGCCTAACTCGAACCAATGCCCTCAAACGTTGGGACATTCAAATTCGGTTACTACTTCCCTTGATGGAACCAAACAACAATCTCCACTTGGCACGCCAATGTGTTCATGGAAAATCGATTAGACAATCGATCCTTTTGGAATCCCAACTGTACATCCAGCTGCACTAACTCAAACAACGTCTTTTTTAACTTAGCACGACTTGACTTTGTGAGTTGACGAAGTCAAACTCTTAATCCGGAGAAATAATAAGTATCAAAAATTTGGAGTTGAATAGCTCGGATTCGTAACTCACGGGTTTTTGACGGGGTTAATACCGGGTTAAAGCTGAAAGGGGTTTAGTGTGGCATGATTTTACTCATGCTTAAAGATGGTGGAAAGTGTTTGGGTTTTTGTAAAGGATGATGGAATTTGGAAAGGAAAGGGGTTTGGAAGGAAATTAAACCAATTTTGGGAAAAGAAACAAAATGAATTGAATTTGATAGAATGTTTGGACGTTTGGCTTGAAGAAAAACAAAAGGAATTCTATTCTAAGTGGAAATAGGAAAAGAGAGAAATTAAACACCAAATAGGAATAGAAAAAAAGCTAATTAATTGATTGATTATCCAAATACAAATAACCCTATTTATACTAATGGATTTACAAAAAATAGGCTTAGCTAATTTAATAAAAATCTTAAAAAAATAAAAAAATAAAATAAAAAACTAAAAATAGCATTTTCCATATTTGGCTTTTTACAAAGTCAAATTGCTTGATATGTCCTTAGTTTCCTCCATCTTCTTGATTTGGCCCCATTTCCATGATTTTCTTTCAATTTGGCCCTTTTTAGCTTGCTTTTGATCAATTGCATCCCTGACAAGATTTAAATCATAAAAATACAAATTTAGTAGGGATTAATTCAGAAATAAACTAAATTACATACAAGAAATCATGCAAAATAATCATGTTATCAAATCCCCCTACTTAGCTTATGCTTGCCCTCAAGCATGTTGTTCGTTCAAACATTAGAATTAATTCCACAATTTATTAAGAACCGAGCCTCTTTTTTGCATCTTTACTCAATGTAAACAACATAGGCAAAAATAGTTAAATAAATGCTCAGAACATATAGTTTAATCAACAAGACAAGTGTCATAAAATTCGACATATGCTAACTAGATAATTTCATGAAATAGAGTTTTGAATCTAATAAATTGCAAGGCATTATTAATATACTTTTAGAAAAATAAACTAGACATGGTCAAACCTTTTTACGCGAACTAGGATGACAACCCAAGCACCCTATCCCGGTTACTTAGTTCAAGCAGTCTTTATTATTGGGCTCTGTTAGCGGAATGTTATTAAGTTATCGACTCGTCACTCGAACCTTTTTACGCGAGATGAGATGACAACCTAAGCACCTCACCCTAGTTACTCAATCCGGTCACATTTTCGAGACTTTCACTCATAACTTGAGCCTTTATTTATTTATTAAATTTTTGTTTTTTTTTTTCTTTTTTTTTTCGTGCACAAGCAAATATTTTTCAAACAATCAATTCATGAAAATCTAGTTACATGCATCAACCTTAAAACACAAGTGTCAATTAATCTATATACTTGAGCATTTAAATTCAAAAATTTTTTTACCCAAATGTCCAAGTTGACTAAGTATGAGATTAAAGGTTCATCGTCAAAATAAACTGTTGAATGAATTCAATGCAATATTTAACAAATGCAAAAGAGAAACATGCAGCAAGAACCAATCAACCATCCATGCATACTTCATATATATTCATCCCCCCTACTTATTCTAAGCTTGTCCTCAAGAATGTACATACTATAGATAGGAAAAGAAAAAATCATCAGCTGAAATGATCAAAATGAAAAGTTCAAAGTACTCCCCATATGTGTCTTCAATTATTTTGTCGATGTTGGGGGTAAAGGTTTTGTAGGATGTCAAGGATTGTTGAGACTTGAGTTTCCATCGTTCCAAGTCTTGCCTCGATTCATCCTAAATGATCCTCCACAGATGGAGGTTGTTCCTTGCATTCTCTAGTGTCAATGCGTGGGCGTTGGCGGAAAACCATATTCTCATGAGTAGTCTGTGTACCTGGAGGAACAAAATAACACGAAGTAGGGGTGTCGGCAAGCAATCCCATAGAATCCAAACAATATTTGTTTAGGCTGCTCATACTATATGCATATGTGAAAGTTGAGAAATCAATTTCACAAAAAATTCGAGAGGCTAAATTTGAAATAAATGATCCAATTATAAGGGGACGGTTGTAATGCAAAACGACATGGAAATTTCGTGCAAACCAATATCCTAAATTAACTTTAAAACTCAAATGCATACACCACAAAAAGAATAGTTCAGTTTTAGTCAAAGCAACTGATGCATCATTTCTACCGAAAAGCTAAATGCCAAAAATCGGTGTATATATCTCAAAGCAGGTTCATGTACCAATAAGTCTTTTGTGGTCTTCAGATTATACATATGATCAAAATTAGTTAAAATACGATAAACATGCTGTGCATCAAAATTGTTAAGAATATCTAACATAGCAGAATGATAAGAATCGGACTGAATATCATCATGACTGATGAAACCCACGTTAATGTTAAATTCAGAAATTGACATCCAAAAGTCTTTCCCAAGCAAACGAAAGCATACAATATTTTGCGTTTCAACAGTTTGCAAATCATTAATATCGAAGCTAAAAGTGGTGTAGAATTCATATACTAATTCATAATAGGCATTACAAGTAATATTAGCATATAAAGTCCAACCAATAGCATCAAAATAATGAAGCATAGCATCATGCATATCTAGAAGTTCAAGAGTGGGAAAATTGATTTGCTTACAGATCGGGAGCGAGTGTTGTTGGATGGCATCGTATCGTATTTGATGCTTCGATGTTGAGAAGTCGAGAAACCCACGAAGATGACTTTCCGTTGGAATTGTATTGGCACGACTACGTCTATTGCGTTGGTCGTCTCGGGGTGGTTGAATGTGCTCGATAGGCGAGTCGGGTGGGTTTTCTTCGTTAGCAGCGTCAGTACTGCTGTTCGGGGGTGTCGATGGCTCTCGTGTCGGTTGTCGACGACTTGAGTTTGGCGTTACGTGACTCGTTCATCAACGGTGGGGGTAGCTTTGCCATTGTCGTTAGAGATCTCGACTTCTTCAGGACTACTACGAAGTGTCTGACTAGATCAGGGTCAACCTTTGTTGACGTCGGGTTCTCGATGGGTCGGCTCGTTGTTGTGGAAGAGGTTGAGGAGGTTGCGGAGTAGCATCATCGTCGTCTAAATCAACAAATGGGGGTGCTGAAAAATGATGTCAATTTTGGTTGAGCGAAATCGGGACATTGTCGGCCGTTTGGTTTTGAGTTCAAACCATTGCGTCCGTGCTAATGTGGTGAAAAATCTGTTCTGGTGCGACGACGATGGTGGTGACCACCACGGCGCGGCGGCAGTAGCGATGATGCACGGAGTTTGGCAGCGAGGGTGGTGGCGTCGGTCGGTCATGGTGCGTTTAGGCCGTTTGCGGTGGTGTCGATGGTGGTTAAAGCGGATTAGGTGTGGTGTTGTGGTGGATGGAAAAGAAAGAAAAGAAAAATAAGGAAAGGGTAGTGGTGTTGGGGTTTTCTCTGATAGGTGAGGTTCGACGGTGGCGAGGCTTAATGGTGGAGTGGGGTTGAACGACGGTGGAGGGCCGACGGCGGCGGGGTGGAGAGGTCTTGGGTTTGAGGGTTTTTTTTTTGTGTGTTGAAGAAGATGAAGAAGAAGAAAGGGATTGGGGGTTTGGGTGTTTTATTTTATTTTATTTTTCTATTTCTTTTTCTTTTTTTTTTTTTGTTTGGGTTAGGTGTTGGGTCATTTGGGTGTTTATTGGGTTTTGGTGTATGTTGGGTTTGGTTTTTTTATTGGGTAAGTTTAAATGGGTTAAATTGGGTGATTGGGTAAAATGGGTTGGATTTTTGGTTTTGGGTAGATGGGTTAAGTTTGGGTAATGGGTATTTGGGTTAAATGGATAAGTATATTGGGTATTGGATTGATGGGTATTTTATAAAGGTTGGGGTTTTTTTTTTTGGTAAATACTTGTCACCTTATTGGCATGTCGTGCCCGCGCCACCACTGTTCTCCAACACTTGGGAAAAAATTCATGCTCTCCATTATTTTCCTGAAAACATCAAATCAATTGAATTAAGTAAAATTTATTTATTTACACCCTAAATTTACTAAAATTTAAAATTAAATATATGAAAAGAAATTTGGGGTGCCTCCCAAAAAGCACATTTGTTTAACGTTGTTAGCTCGACGACCTGTTTATTCAAATTTTGGGCTCGTCAAGAACAATCTCCTCAACTGTGTGCATTTGAAAATTCTCGAAAAAGGGTTTTAGTCATTGCCCATTCACCTTAAAGCACTTTCGTGTTTCTTCACTTTGAATTTCCACTGCACCATTTGAAAACAAATTAGTAATAGTAAATGGTCCCATCCATTTGGATCGAAGCTTACCAGCGAAAATTTTTAAGGTGGAGTCGTATAGAAGAACTTTTTGTCCTATTGAAAACTACTTCCTAGCGATGAACTTGTCATGAAACGCCTTCGTCTTTTCTTTATACACTCGAGCATTTCATATGCATCATTTCTAATTTCCTCGAGTTCTTGGATGTTCAATGTTTGATATTTTCCTGCAGACTCCATCTCCATATTACACTGCTTAAATGCCCAAAACGCCTTGTGCTCTAACTCGACCGAAAGATGGCACGGTTTACCGAAAATGAGTCGATAAGGTGACATGCCTATTGGTCCCTTGTAAGCTGTCCTATAAGCCCAAAGTGCGTCATTTAGTCTCAAACTCCAATCCTTCCTATTAGGTTTAACCGTCTTTTCCAGAATGGACTTGATCTCTCGATTCGACACTTCGGCTTGTCCATTCATTTGTGGATGGTAAGCAGTGGCAATTCGTTGAGTCACTCCATATTTCTCCATCAGTGCACTTACGAGCTTATTGCAGAAATGAGTTCCTCTCATCACCGATTATCGCCGTGAAGTGCCATACGGAAAAATAGAACTTTTAAGAAAGTCAACCACGGTCTTAGCATTATCATTACAAGTGGCTTTTGTCTCTATCCACTTAAAGACATAATCAATAGCTAAGAGTATATAAAAATTACCGAAAGAAGAAACAAAGGGACCCATAAAGTTGATGCCCCACACATCGAAAATTTCACAAAAATGAATAGGAGTAAGGGGCATCTCATTTTGATGACTAAGGTTGCCAACTTTTGGCATTTTTCACATGTTTTGCAGAATAAAAAGGCATCACGAAATATGTTAGGCCAAAATAGCCCACATTCGAGAATTTTGTGTGCGGTGCGTTTAGGTCCAAAGTGTCCTCCACATGTATAAGAATGACAAAAAGTTAAGATAGACTGTACCTCTATTTCAGCTACACACCGTCGAATTACCTGGTCTGAGCAATGTTTCCAAAGGTAAGGATCGTCCCAAATGTAATACCTTACATCCTTTTTTATCTTATATCTTTTAGACCTTGGTAATTCCAAAGGAATAGTACTTATAATAAGATAATTTACTATGTCTCGTACCAAGGATAAACCACATTTGCTGCTAATAGGTTTTCATCTGGAAAGTTGTCCCTCAATGGTGTGTCATCTACTGGAATAGGTAATCGACTCAAATGGTCAGCTACTAGGTTTTCACATCCTTTTTTATCTCGTATTTCAAAATCGAACTCTTGTAGGAGAAGAATCCATCTGATCAGTCGGGGTTTTGCCTCCTTCTTCCCTATCAAGTATTTTAAAGCTGCATGATCAGAAAAGATAATTACTTTAGTTCCCAATAGGTAAGATCTAAATTTATCTAAAGCAAACACAACAACTAATAATTCTTTCTCGGTGGTTGTGTAATTGCTTTAGGCAGCATCCAAAGTTTTCGAAGCATAGTAGATAACATGAGGCTCTTTCCCTATTCTTTGGCCAAGAACAGCTCCCACACTTTGGTCACTAGCATCACACATAATTTTGAACGGGAAGTCCCAATTTGGTGGTTGTACTATGGGAGCGGAGACCAATTTCTACTTCAGCAAGTCAAATGCGTCTTTACAAGCCTGGTCAAATTCAAACTCTTTATCTATTTGTAACAAACCGCAAAGTGGTCACGCAATTTTCGAGAAATCTTTCATGAATCGTCTGTAAAATCCTACATGGCCAAAAAATGAATGAACTTTCCTCATAGATGTGGGTTAAGGTAATGAGTTAATAATATCCGTTTTCACCTTATCGACCATAATTCCTTCCGAGAAAACTATATGACCCAAAATTAACCCTTTGTCAACTATGAAATGGCATTTCTCATAATTTAAAATAAGATTAAATTCTAGGCATCTTTGTAATATTTTAGCAAGATTATCGAGACATTCGTTAAAAGAGTTACCGTATACTGTAAAGTCATCCATAAAAACTTCGATGATTTTCTCGACATATTCGGAGAATATGCTCACCATGCATCTTTGAAAAGTGGCCGGAGCATTGCAGAGTCCAAACGGCATTCATCTATATGCAAACATCCAAGGGTCACGTGAAAGTCGTTTTGTCTTGATCCTTCGGAGCCACTAGAATCTGGAAAAATCCTGAATATCCATCGAGACAACAGTAATGGGTCTTACCAGCTAATCATTCAAGCATCTGATCGATGAAAGGAAGTGGAAAATGGTCTTTCCGTGTTGCTGCATTCAATTTTCTGTAATCGATGCACACCCTCCATCCATTCTAGACTCGTGTAGGGACCAGCTCTCCGGACGAGTTTTCCACCACTGTCACGCCAGTTTTCTTGGGCACGACATGAACTGGGCTAACCCAATTAATGTCGAAAATCGGGTATATCATTCCAGCATCTAACAGCTTCTAGATCTCCTTCTTCACTAGCTCCATCATAGGTGGATTAAGACGCCTTTGAGCATCTTTCTTTGGTTTCGTGTTATCTTCGATGGAGATTTTGTGCATACAAGTTGATGGACTTAGCCCTTTTATGTCGGCTATCGTCCAGCCAATAGCTTCCTTATAATCTTTCAGCACTCGGACTAGACTTTCCTCATCGTCTTGGGTCAGTTTCTTTGACACTATCATCGGTAAAGTGTCTTTTTCTCCCAAAAAATGTACTTAAGGTGGTCCGATAATTATTTAAGCTCCAAGGTTGGTGGCTACAAAACCGAAGGTAACATTTTAGTTTGGGAAGGTAGTAGTTCAAATTGGTTACCTTGGTTCGTCGATGATGGTTGCGTTTCTAAGTGTTTGACAATTTCTCATAACGGATCTTCAAAGACGGCTAATTCCTCCAAACGACGTAGAACATCCATGTCAATGCTTTTGTAAAGAACAATTTCTAACTCATCAAAATCATGATATTCAGAATAAGATTGAGTTAAACAATCTAAAATATCGATGCTAGAAATTTTAATAATGAGTTAGGATGACTCATGGCTTTGTAGACATTGAATTTCACGATTTCGCCATCAAACTTCATTGTTAGTTCTACTCCGAACATTGATTTTTGTGCTTGCGGTACTTAGGAACGGTCTTCCAAGCAAAATGTCAGACGAATTAGTTGAGTTATCATCTTCCATATTGATAATGTAGAAATCTACGGGAAAAACTAATTTGTTAATTTTAACAAAGACGTCCTCAAGTAGTCCTTCCGGATAGACGACTGACCTGTCCTCCAACTGGATTATTACTCCTATTTCTTTCAAATGACCCATGTTAATCAACTTATAAGTAGAATAAGGCATAACATTAATTGAAGCCCCTAAATCACACATGGCTTTCTTAATGCCTACATTACCTATCTCACAAGAAATAGCAAACATACCTTGGTCCTTGTATTTGGGAGAAACTTTCTTTCGCAGTACTCAGAGTCATTTTCTCCTACATTTACTCTTTCGTTACCTATCAACCTTCTCTTGCTAGAACACAGTTCCTTGAGGAATTTTGCATAACGAGGGATTTGTTTGATAGCGTCGAGTAAATGGATATTTACCTCCACCTTCCTGAATGTCTCGAGGATTTCTTTTTCCTCATTCTCTTTTTTATCTTTTGCAAGCCTCCCTGAAAAAGGAGGTGGCATCACAACTAGTTTTTGAATTTCCAATTCGATCTAGCTGTTGGATCCGCCATTTGCTTTTCTCATTCCTCGTCTTGCCCACAACTTTTGGTTGGCACTGTTTCTAGAACCTTTCCGCTATAAAGGTTTTTTGCACTTGCATTCTGTCGAGGATTCAGCTCTATCTGGAAAGGTAATTTACCTTGAGACTCTAAGTGATTAACTGCCATCGAGAGTTTACTAACTTGATTAGTTAGTTCTTGTATTGATGCATCTATCCTCTGTTGATATTTTGCAGTATCGGTAGCAAGTCTTTCAACAATAGCTTCTAGAGATGTGTTCGGCTTGGGTTGTTGTTGTAGTGGTTGCAGAGGTCTCGGTTGGTACGATGGATTATATCGAGGATTAGCTCGAAACTCAAGTTGGGGTGATTCTTTCACCCAAGATTGTAGGTGTTGGAGAAAGGATCATAACGTCTTTGAGGGGGTCTCGAAAACCTCCGACAGCATCTACATGTGCCATTGAATTGTCGTTAAGGATTGGGTACGAATCCGTCGGATGTTCAGATGTAGTGCAAATTTCGCACAGTTGGGTCGAATTCTTTTTCTTTGTAATCAAAGATTGAACAACATTGGTAAGTTTATCCAATTTATCTTTTAAAGATGAAACGTTTACCCCATGAACCCGTCTTGTGGGTTCTGAATTAGGTCGATATTATTGAGAATTTGCCGCCATGGTGGATATCAGTTTTCTTGCCCTTTGAGGAGTCATATTGACAAGCGCCCCTCCACTAGCAGCATCGATCATCTTCATTTCCATAGGGAGCAATCCCCTTAGAAATACTGAAGGAGTGATTGTTCGGTCAACCCGTGTTGAGGACAACTTGCACATAATTTTTTATACCACTCTCAATAGTCGTAGAGCGACTCATTCTCCATTTGGTGAATTCCCACTATGTCCCTCCAAAGTTTAGCTGCTCGTGATGTTGGAAAGAATCTGTTAAGAAAAACACGAGATAAGTCATCCCACGTTGTTATAGAATCGGGGGGTAAGTAAAATAGCCATTCTTTTGCTGTATCAACTAAAGAAAAAGGAAAAGCCCAAAGTTTGATTTCATCTTCGGGTACTCCCTGCGGTTTCATGCTTGATCAGACCATGTGGAACTCTCTCAAGTGGGTATGTGGATTTTCATTCTTCAAGCCTTGAAAAATGGGCAAAAGGTGAATCAATCCCGACTTCAACTCGAACGGGGTTCCTCCGGTTGGATAGTTGATGCATAACAGTGTTTGCTCGTTGGGAGTAGCAGCTAGTTGACGAATGGTTCGGTTCGCCATCCTTTCTAGTTCACCAAGGTTGGCTTTCGCTTCTTTTGGTTCAATAAGTGGTTTGGTCTCAGGTCCAACCACTTCAACTTGTTTCCCACATCGAATTGCCTCTGCAGGAATTACTTCGCTCAACTTTTCAACGTTGGATTCTAGGATCCCTTGCCCTAGTTCAACTTCTGCTTTACTTGCGCGTTTAAGAGCTTCTATCTCTTTTCATCGCGTTCGCGCTGATTTCTCGATCTCTGGGTTGTATTCGAGATCTCCTAATGAAAATCTAGTCATGAAGATGAATTAAACAATTGTAAGTGTTGCCAGTCCCCGGCAACGGCGCCAAAATGATGGCTGTCGATTCCACCAATATAAACCTACACCTAGTTGCAAATTTAAGCAGTATAGGGACTAGGGTCGATCCCACAAAGATTGGTTTTACTGGAAAATTGTCTATCTCTTGACCAGATTAATGTCTGGGCAATTGTCGTGCCCGTGACGTTTAGAGGGGGAGTAAAATATTAAACCTGAAATAAGCACAGAAAATAAAAACGTAAAAAGTAACAGAACAAATAGGAAAATAAAATTGAAATAATCAGAAAAGAAATCGATTAATCTTAGCTCAGCCTTAAGTGCGGGTTTTTTCGTCTTTGACCCGATCCTCGAAATTAGATGAACTCGTCTTTTTCGATAAGCTAGTTATAGCTACCAAGGAAGCCTCGGACACCAACTTTTCCTTGTGTAAATTAGTTATGGAACGTCCTATAACTAACCCTTACCGATCGAACAATCTATGAAACGTTCGTGATTTAGAACTTCGGCAGCTTTGTGTTCTAGAAGAGCCTAGCTCGAACCAATGCCCTCAAACGTTGGGACATTCAAATCCGGTTACTACTTCCCTTGATAGAACCAAACAACAATCTCCACTTGGCACGCCATTGTGTTCACGAAAAATCGATTAGACAATCGATCCTTTTGGAATCCCAACTGTACGTCCAGCTGTACTAACTCAAACGACGTCTTTTTTAACTTAGCACGACTTGTCTTTGTGAGTTGACGAAGTCAAACTCTTAATCTGGAGAAATAATAAGTATCGAAAATTTGGAGTTGAATAGCTCGGATTCGTAACTCACGAGTTTTTGACGGGGTTAAACCGACTTAAAGCTGAAAGGGGTTTAGTGTGGCATGATTTTACTCATGCTTAAAGGTGGTGGAAAGTGTTTGGGTTTTTGTAAAGGATGATGAAATTTGGAAAGGAAAGGGGTTTGGAAGGAAATTAAACCAATTTTGGGAAAAGAAACAAAATGAATTGAATTAGACAGAATGTTTGGACGTTTGGCTTGAAGAAAAACAAAAGGAATTCTATTCTAAGTGGAAATAGGAAAAGAGAGAAATTAAACACCAAATAGGAATAAGAAAAAGCTAATTAATTGATTGATTATCCAAATACAAATAACGCCTATTTATACTAATGGATTTACTAAAAATAGGCTTAACTAATTTAATAAAAATCTTAAAAAATAAAAATAAAAATAAAATAAACTTAAAATAGCATTTTCCATATTTGGCTTTTTACAAAGTCAAATTGCTTGATGTGTCCTTGGCTTCCTCCATCTTCTTAATTTGGCCCCATTTCCATGATTTTCTTTCAATTTGGCCCTTTTTAGCTTGCTTTTGATCAATTGGATCCCTGACAAGATTTAAATCATAAAAATACAAATTTAGCAGGGATTAATTCAGAAATAAATCGAATTACATACAAGAAATCATGCAAAATAATCATGTTATCATCGTCCTTTGGTTAGATTCCTGCCTTGGAGGAGTCTGAAGGCTAGCGGTCGTCGTCCTTGGTTGGCCAACGATGATTTTCTTTGAGTAACCCTTGTTGTATACTCCCATATTATTTACTTCATTTTCTTTCTTTTTCGGGGCTGATCTTTTGGTGTTTTCCCCCGCATCTATTTTACCACTTCTCATAACGTTTTCGATCATTTCACCGGACATCACTATGTCCGAAAAACTCTTCGTGGAGCTCTCCAACATATGGTTGATAAATGGGGCTTTCAAGGTGTTGATGAAAAGCATGGTAGTTTCTTCCTCCAGAAGAGGTAGCTGGACTTGTATGGCAACCTCTCTCCACCTTTGTGCATATTGCGAAAACTCTCGCTTGGTTTCTTTTCCATATTTTGCAAGGTAATTCTATTAGGGGTCATGTTTGTTACGTGCCAATGGATCTTGGGGAAAGACATGGCAGACAGGTAGGAAGCTCTGAGTGAAGATAAACTACCAATCCAGGTGACCATAGAAGCTTACGAAGACCCATTCGGAAAGGGCCTATGCTACCTTCAAAGCAAAGAAGCCTTATCTTTTTTGCCTGGACTACATGGATGTCATAGTAACAGTGCAGTATAACAAATTCCTACGGGACAAACTCTTCGGGGAACGCCATTGCCAAGTTCTTCGATAAAAGGGCCTATGGATGGAATCATCTGGAAGCAGTGAGACTACTTTGAGTAAATGAGCCGCTAACTATCCCTATAATAGAATAGAGAGTTAGCCTTTCGGAATATAGTGTGCTCTTAGTCTTAGAATCCCAAGCAAAGGAAAGAATACAAGAAGTAGATGGACGAGGATGAACCAACTTAGAAGGCTTACCTTTTCGAGAAGAGATCTATTTTGATCTTTATGTCGTGTAAACTTTGTTATTTGTTTATTAATCGATAATTTATTTTTTTCGTATATAAAGGAAAGACCTTGGCGCTTGAGAGGACGAATAGCCCACTTCTTAGGGGGATCAAGCACTGTTAGGAAAGGCGACTTAGAGGAAAAGAGGAAAAAGCCCGGGTTACCTTTTATTTTTTGGACCGTATACGCGAGTGGTACCTAGGAGAGAGGTTCACCGGTTATACCACTGTAGGGCCCAATCATCTTATTAAAATAAAATAAATAAGAATATGAAGCTGACAAGACAATGATTTCTTTCATAACCTCTACTTCTTTTTTGTATCAATCGGACCGGTCTTCAAAGAAAGATCAGATCTTCCAATCGCTTATGTCAGAGCAGCGTCCTCTTCCTTCTTTCTGGCCTCTCTCTTCCCAATTCTCCCAATGAGACCTCTTTCACTCACTTAGTGGACGACCCAGAGGACGTGAATAAAGCCCCCTTTTGCCTCATCCCGATCCCCCTGAAAAGAGAGTGAAGTAGCGGCTCCGCTCCCTCCTATTACTGGGGTGGAGTCGAAGCTATGGCACCAGACAGTCAAAGAGATTCCTTCCCGAACCACTCGTGTAGTCTTCTTCCTGCCTCCCAGTTAGACCCTATCTCGCTTTCCAAGTCTCAGACAGATCAAGAATGCCCGAAATAAAGTGCCTGTCAACTCCTTTCCTGGAAAGGAAGAGTTGACTTTTATGCCAACTGATGGGGAGGCCTGACGCTTCTGCAAAGTCTGAGAGTCATTATGAAATTCCAAGGGCTGAATGTAGACTAGCTTCAATCCAATACCATTTGGAGAGTGCCTAGTTTACAGGGCGCCTATGGCAAATAGACTATTTTCTGCCAGAGTGGTATGCTAAAGTGAATTGGCCTATTGGCTTTCTACGTGGTATAGAACAGAACATACAGTTAAGCTGAGTCCTGTTCTTCCTTTGCTACCGCACTGCCGGTCATTCCTAAATCATTTAAGCGGGAGAAGCATAATAGGTTAGGGTTAGGATTAAATAGCGCAAGAGAGCTAAATCCCTCCAAGAACCAATCTTGGTACAGCTCAATTGATTGTACCATTTGGATGCTGATCCCACCAAACTGTCTTGGAAGCAATGTATTAGCAGTTGGTCTTTGTTAACATACCCAATCATTCGGCGGCAAAACATGGTTATGTGATCTTCGGGGCAACTAGTCCCATTCTATTTTTCAAATTCTGGCATCTTAAATTTGTGGAGAAGTATTAGATCTGGCACCAAACTCAGATCTTTAGCGTCGATTCCATGTTGCCTATTAGTGTTTTCCATGGCCCTAAATTTGTCCTCTAACCATTTGCATCGATCATCTAACTATCTTGGCAATTTAGACCTTGCCTTTTCCCTTTCTGCTGCCTCATCAAAGTCGAGGAATACAACATTAATTGGGTGATCCCCTAAGTTAGAACTCGATCTCGTTTGGAAGTTTGTCGATATCAAAATACCCTCTTGAAATTGTTGAGATTTAATTGTGACGGATGTTTTTCGTGGGTACACCTCAAGATGTGTCGGGGTAAAACTCGGAGGATATAGTGGTTCCTCATTATCTTCACCAGTGTTAACCATGGGGTCTTTCCTTTGTCTATTCCTCCCGCTAGTAGTTGAGTCAATTAGATCATCATACTCTTTTGTGATTCCATCATTCGGTCCATCATATCCTGCTGGATCTTAGCAAGCTGCTCTTGCATTTGCAGTTGAAGTCTATCTTGCATCTTCCTTTGGAGTTGGCCCGTCTTTCTTATCTCTGATCCATATCTTTCGTCTTAGTTTGGGTACCGTAAGGATGTTTGGTTTTGTTGGTGTCCAGGTTAATGCTGAAATAATTTTAACCAATCAGGGTCTTCTCATGAAATCTAATGCATGTGATGTAATGCTATGTGAATGCATGAAATGAATGTAAAGATGTGTCGATTTTGACTCAATTTCTTTTAGAAAACTTTATTAGAGGGTAAAATTCTTTACATGAAACGGACTACAAATATACGAACAACCGTATTGTCTTCCGTTTTATCAAGAAATTAGCTCTCCATGTCATGCTATCTAATTTAGTAATTGAACATGTATCGACCCACTTTCAAATATGAAATGACATATAATGCAATCATAACCCAAAACAAAATGTGAAACATTAATACAAAGTAAAAGCAAGCAAGAAAGAAACAAATAAAGCACTTATTCGGATGACTACTATGGTTTATTACGGCACTATCTAGGGCAGACTCTTAGGGTATTTTACATGCGGTTTGAGTTCTAAAGTTGAGGTACCTGAACCAGCAGATTCCTCGATCCTCACCCATTATAGGCTTATACGGACCGAGTTCGGTTCAGGGGGACACCTTTCCCTATGGCTGCACGGAGATGAAAATCTCACGAAGACATAGGTACGGATGTATCCCGAAAGCGGTCCACTATCCTGCACGGAGTTGAAAACCTCACAAAGGAGTAGCTTCTCGCTCCCACTTAAGAGGGTGTGATCCAGCGGTCATGCAATATGATGCAAAAGTATTCTACAAGACTCAAACCATAATAATAACAACAATATGAATGAATGCAATAATAGGATAGTAATTTTTCCAAATCAAAATTTCAATTTTCGACAAAAGAACAGAAATTAATCAATTTTACGGCTTGGCTTTTGTTTGAAACGGTCTCCAGCGGAGTCGCCAAGCTGTCGAAATCATTTTTTTTAAGGTTGACTTTGAAAAGAAAATGGAGTCGCCACCGATCTTTTATTCGAGGTGTGATCGGGTCACCTTGAGATGGATTATTTTAATAAAACATTTTGATTTATTACAACAATGATTTTGGTCTACGAAATCTAAGAAAACGGGTTCGGGAGTCGATTACGTACGAGGAAGGATTAGCACCATCATACGCCCAAAATTGGTACCAAATTAATTAACTAATGTCCTTATATTAAAATTTAAAAGATTTAAAATTACGACATTCTGACCCATTTGAAGATACTCGAGTTTTAAGATTCTCTGGTTCTGAAGGAATAAAATATCACATCCAGCACGTTAGGATGCAACAATTTAAGTCTTCGAATTCTAGATCATCCCAAAATTCTTAAAACTCATGCATTGAGATTTTGAAAGGGTATTTCGTTATTTGGGATCAAACGAAAAATTGAAACCCAGCATGTTAGGGCACAATTTCTCGAATTTCAAAAATGAAATATTGCCTTGTTTTTAATTTAAGAAAAGAGGGATGAAATTTCGAAAGGATATTTAGTTATTTGGTCAAACGTAAAATCGAAACCCAACACGTTAGGGCACGATTTCTCATATTTCCAAACACGAAACATTGCCTTAACTTTAAAGCTAAGAAAATACGAATGATATCTTAAAAGGATATTAGGTTATTTGGTCCAATGAAAATAGAAACCCAGCACGTTAGGGCACGATCTCTTAGATTTCCAAACACGAAACATTGTCTTATTTTAAAAACCTTTGAATGGAATGATTTTAAAACTTGAACGACATTAAACTCGATTTTTTTTAAACAAATAAATTACAATGGAATGATAATATACAAAGCAAAGTAGCAATACATATACTAAATATTACAATGATGAATCACAAATAATTAATGGTTACAAATTAAAAATATAATCCATACAATGGCAAACAAATAAACATCTAATTTAAAAAAATGAAAGTACATAGAAAAATAAATAATATCTAGAGCTATCTAAAACATAATATTTAATATTAATTTTAAAAAGGAATAATTAAAAATAAGCAAATAATTAAAAAATAATTAAAAGACTATATTGAAAACAGAGCAAAATTAAAGAGATAAAGCAACAAATTAAAAATGAAATCGAAAAGGGTTAAAATATAATGCGCGTAAATTAAAGAGGATTAAAAGCGCAATTTACCCAAGTTATTAAACGCAACGTTTAAATAGGAGCTAAATTGGAACTGCGCAAAATTATTGGGCAAAATTAAAATAAAATAAAACTTAATTGCATAACCAATTAAAAGCGGAAGGACTTAAATAACAAATAACCCATTCTCATAAAACACGCGAATCCTTCCCCTGGGTCGGGTCAACCGCAGGTCAGACGATATGAAACGACGTCGTTTTAGGCCATGGTGTATTAAGCCAAAACGACGCCATTTTACTATACTATTTAAATTAAAAATTCTTTACAAAAAATCATTTCATCCTTCAGAAATAAAAAAAAAACATCTGAAACTCTCTCCCCCTTTCTCAACCTAGGCGATTTTGGCCTAACTCCGATATGGTCCGCCACGTGCCGCCATCGTCGCCGTCGTATACGGCGGTCGGAGGGCCAAAAACCTCTATTTTTTGGGCAAATCAAAGGTAATCTCTCCTCCCTCTTTCTATTTTATTTAAAATCGACTTGTAAATAAAATAAAAGAAAAAAATGAAAGAAACAGGAACGCGAAAAAAAAAAAGAATAATAGACCTTTTGAACTTTTGAATCTGATTTTTTATTGCTATTCGTTGCTTTTTCTTTTCTATTCAGTGTATATGCCTTCGCATATAAAAATTGAATCCCTACATTGTTTAAAATTGGCCTTATATAGCCGAAACAAAAATGAAGAAAAATAATTAAATACAAACTCCTTTTTTTTCATTTCTGTTATTTCTCTTTTCTGTCATTTGTTATATTCTGTTACTCTTCTCGCAGATGTGAGCATCGTGGAAACGTGCGTATGGAGGGCTGGAAGCTGCTACTAGGCACGCGTGGGGGATGGTTGCGGCGCTGGAGACCCTAGAATCTTCTAGGGTTTCCGAAATTCTCAAACCCTCTCGGACCTGCTCTATTTTTGGACCCCTGTTTTGGTTCGGGTTTAGGAATTTGTATTGTTGGGCTTGTTATTAATTTGGGTTTGTTTTGATGATAGGTTGTAAATGGATATTGTTTTTTTATTGGACTTTATTTTGTTTTTGTGTTTAATTTTGGTAAAATAAGCCCAGGCGAATTGGGCCTATTATAATGATTTTATGAAATGGTTATTTATGAAATGCATGAAATGAATATGGAAATAGTAAAAGATATATAAATTAAAATGAAGAAAATCTATTTAAGATACATGTTATCAAGTAAATTTAAAGTTTTAAATGCATGAATGTCTTATTGAAAGTAAAATAGTGGTAAGGTAAATTGTGTATATTTATTGTTTTTATTTTAAGTATTTGAATTATAGTAATACCACTGGGTGTATAGTTAGTGTACGGTTTGTTTCTGTGCGCAGATTAGGTACAGAAATTTTTGATTGTCAAATTCGATATTGCAAGCTTTTATCTCATCACATCTTCAAGCAACAACAGGGTATGTTTTAAAATTTTGAATAGAATGGCATGTACTTAGGAAAAATTAAGTATGTCCCAAGTAGTAGTAATGGATTTAAATTTAAATTTAAATCATTTAAATTTATTATTTATCCGTTTTATGTTCAAATATAATAATAATTAGCCAAGAATTACTTTGGCACCAAATGTAATATTCCTATATCAAGTTCCTTGAGTCGAACATGGTATAGGGGTGTTACATAAATTGTTTTAATTTTCGTAGCTAAAGTTGTGCCAGAAACATCGGCTAATAATGGAAAAGAGAAAGTCGATGAGGAGTGACTTGGAAATTACGGTTTGTATTTCTATAATCCGAACTTAATAATTAATTGTTGAATTTATTACTTGATGTGTATGGTAAGTGGATTGAGGTGAGTAATTGATATTGTGATATTGAATTGAATTGAATTGATTTTATGAGCATATGTGAATATTTGAATTAGAATGAATATTGCTTGAAATTGAAAGGTGAATTAAAACCATATTAACTGTATCGGGCTAAGTCGAATATAGTTGGCATGCCATAGGATTGAAAGTGTTCAGGGATACTTCGACTTCAAGTCGATGAGACACTGGGTGTCAAATTATTACTTCGGATAAATTCGATGAGGTACTGGGTACCAACTTACTTCGGCATGGCCGATGAGACACTGGGTGTCAATCTATTACTTAGAATTACCCGATGAGGCATTAGGTGCCAAACTGGTGTGTTTTGGTTGGATCTGTGTATCCATCCGAGTCTGAGTCGTGTTAATAGGGGTAAATAAATGAATTGGCAATATGAATGATTTTGGGAATGGGATATGGCATTGAATTATTCAAATGAAAAGCATGAATCATAGATTCATGGAATGGATATTGATATTGAAAATGAAGTGTGTATCCTATTGAGAAAAGCTATTTGAATAGCAATTATGAGGTTGAAATAGCAAAAGATGAGAATTGAAAGTGTTATGAATGATGTGTTATGAAAGTGATTATTTGTTTGAATGATTTTTATTATGTGTGATTAGATAAATAAATATTATAAATTCTTGCTTAAAAAGTATTCGGATTATAGAAATACCACTGATTTTATACTCAGCGTACGGTTTGTTTTCCGTGCGCATGTTAGGTTAAAGTCGAATTGTCGAATCAGCATCTAAAGCCGATCTCGAACTCAAAATGTGGTGATGTATGTTTCTTTTTAGTGATGGCATGTACCTAGGATGTTATATGTATGTCATTTTGGGTAATGATTGTAAATATGTTATAAGATGATATTAGTTACGTTATATACATGAATATATGTATTACATATTGAGGTATAAAATAGTATGTTTAAGTTAATGAATATGAGTAATCAATAGGCCAAAAATTGAGTTAATTGGTATGAATTGGAAATTGGTTTGATTAATGTTTTAATGGATTATTTTGATAATATTAGAAAAGTATTTATGAGGGTTCATTGATTAGGCACTTAGAATGTCTATTTTAACAAGTTTTAGAGGTGTTTAATCGTATTTTGAAGTGGTTGAACGATTGGTTATTGAGTTGCTTGTTGTTTAAGTTTGCAGGGTTGTTAAACTTGATGTTTAAGGTTCATTTTGATCCCACATGGCAAACACAAGGGCATGTAACTGGCCCGTGTGAGACACACGGCTAGCACACAGGTATGTGTTTCGGTCATGTGAAAACTACACCTAATTTTTGAAAAATAAAATGGCCACACGGCCTAGAATGTGGGCGTGTGACTTGGCCGTGTGAGGTAAGTCAAAGAGTTACACAGGGTAGGACACAGCCTAAAACACGGGCATGTCCTAGGGTCACACGGGCGTGTCCCTTGGCCACACAGGTGTGTGTGTGTGCCTGCACCTAGGAAAAATTTTAAATTTTCACGAAAAAGTCTCAAAGAACCCGAATTAGTTCTGAAATGTTTCTAATACATATTTAAGGTCTCGATGGCCCATAAAAGGGATGATATTATTACTTTATGAAGTGTATGCTAATTGATTTGTATTATGTTTGTATTTGATCTAAAAAGTCTGGTAATACTCTGTAACTCTGTTCTGGCGACGGATAAGGGTTAGGAGTGTTATAATCTCGACTTTTCTAGTGCTTCTCTTTTTCAAGTAACCCACCTTTTCAATTCATTGGTTACTCTACTTCACTGTATCTGTTTCATTACAACTTTAGGAATGCAAGATTTAGTGTCGCAACTTCATCTTGCTTCATTGCAACTTCAATGAGATAAGATTTGTTGTTATAGTTTCATTCCAGACCACTGTAACTTCAGAGGTATAAGATTTGTAGCTTCATCTTGCTCCACTACAACTTTAAGGGTATAAGATTTGCTATGTAACTTCATCTTGCTCCACTACAATCCGACCCACTATAACTTCAAGGTTATAGGATTTGTAGCTTCATCTTGCTTCATTGCAACTTCAGAGATATAAGATTTGCTGTGGTAGCTTCAATCTAACCCACTGCAACTTTAGCGGTATATGATTTGTAGCTTCATCTTGCTCCACTGTAACTTTAGGGAGATAAAATTTGCCATTGTGTTTTTATCCACCCACTGCAACTTTAGAGGTATAAGATTTGTAGTTTCATCTTACTCCACTGCAACTTCAAGGAGATAAGATTCGTCATTTGTAGTTTCATTCCGACCCACTGCAACTTTAGGGGTATAAGATTTGTAGCTTCATCTTGCTCCACTACAACTTCAGGGAGATAAGATTTGTCATTTGTGGTTTTAATCCAACCAATTGTAACTTCAAGGGTATAGGATTTGTAGCTTTATCTTCCTCCACTGCAACTTTAGGGAGATAAGATTCGCCATTGTAGTTTCAATCTGACCCACTGCAACTTCAGACGTATAGGATTTGTAGCATCATCTTGCTCCACTACAACTTCAGGGAGATAAGATTTGCCATTTGTAGTTTCATTTTGACCCATTAAAACTTTAGAGGTATAGGACTTGTAGCTTCATCTTTCTCCACTACAACTTCAGGGAGATAAGATTCACCATTTGTTTCAATCTGACCCACTGTAACTTCAGGGGTATAGGATTTATAGCTTCAATCTGCTCCACTGCAACTTCAGGGAGATAAGATTCACTATGGTAGATTCAATCCGGCCCACTGTAACTTTAAAGGTATAGGATTTGTAGCTTCAATCTACTCTACTACAATTTTAGGGAAATAAGATTCATTATGGTAGATTAATCTAGCCCACTACAACTCAGGGGTATAGGACTTATAGCTTCAATATGCTCTACTACAACTTCATGGAGATAAGATTCACTATGGTAGATTTAATTTGACCCACTACAACTTCAAGGGTATAAGATTTGTAGTTGCAATGCAACTTTATGGATACAGGATTTGTAGCTTTATCTTTCTCTACTACAACTTCAGAAAGATACGATTCGCCATTATAGTTTCAATCCGATCCACTATAATTTCACAGGTATAAGATTTGAGATTTCACTGATCTATTACACCACTCTTTATGGGAAAAGGACCTGTAGAATCCATTTCATAGCCTATATTTTATGCTAAGCGATTGCTATGTTATGATCAAAATAAATCAACTGCTCCTAACTAGATGTATACGAATGATATTTGTACGAATGTAGAATATCATTTTCGAGAATGGTCCCCTTTTTAGTGTTTAGGTTGACATTGCTTGTTGTTCGTCAAGGCTCTATCACTGATGTGTCACCATGCCTTCTTGTTCAGGTTTAGTATCTTTGACAGGAAACTCGAAGAGGTAATCACAATCTAGACTATTCATTCCAATATCTTTCCAACCTTCAAATTTGGTTAGTTCTAATTAGTGGTCTTGTTTCAGGTCCTTATACTTTTTAGAAATCTTTCAGAGCAATATGCAGAAATCCTTTTACTTTAATATTATTATTCCATCAATCATTATTTCAATGCAAAAATACTTTAACAAAGACGTAACAATTGTAACATCCCCAAACCCGGCCCACGAGTCTTGACCGGATCTGGTTATGTCACTGCGGAAAAATGTTGAAAATCTTTGTCTTTAGAATAAAACTTGAAACCTTGTTTATTTCCGGGAAGTAATTCCATTAAAACTATTAAATAATATAAGCTTAGTTTGAATTAAAACTTTATTATATTTTATTAAAAGATAAATCATTTGTAAAAAAAATATTTCTAAGTACGATATAAATTCTGTCATCCATAAACAGAGTACTTTAAACAAAAGTGGCCCTTATTACAAAAATAATGAATTCAAGTACTTCAAATTAAAATGCATAAAGAAAATGTTTAAAACGTCCTGTGCATGGGCCACCCTGTATCCACTCCAACCCGGTCCGATCATTCTGTTACCTGCGATGTTGGATAAATAATTGGGTGAGTCATACAGACTCAGTGTGTAATTAAAACCATCGAAATCCACCCACATGCTAGCCACATAACATCCCAATTATCAAATGCAACATGTAAATATAATCATTTAGACATTACCATAACTGGCGGCCCACAATCAAATCATATTCAAGCACTGGCTAGGCCCTTTTCTCATCACCATCGATCACCTGGCTTGGCCCATTTCAACGTATGTTCTCAAAACATACCAATCCACATGTCATATTGGGCTTGGCCCATTTCCATATCATTTCATGACGGAACGATGCAACATGAAACCCAACCCAATCCTAAGGTCCATCCGCTACACACCCCTTAACCAAATTTACCACACACCGGGGACTATCGAGTCACCCTCCTTTTTCCTCCAAAAGGCAACCAATGCCATCCACGATGTAGCGTATAGCTAACATCAAACCACGATGGAGCACACGGCAATCCATCAAGCCACGATATGGCATAAGCCGATATCATCAAGGTAACCACGAACTAAATCAAAAAGATCCACAACGCGACCTCGATCGGCGCCAATCCACGATGTAGCACAAAGTCGACATCAACCACGCATCAAGTACACCGCATCTTCTTTCAAAAACCCACCCATGCACATGTAACATAATATGATGTCAAGTGATGCATGTACATGATATTCACAAATATAGGCATGCTCACATAGTTAAGCTCAATTATCACATATTAGCCAATTTGCTACTAACACGGTCGTCATCATACCCCTTTAGGGTATCCATTACACATATGGCAATCGCATTCATTAGTAAACATATAGCACAACAAATCCGGAAACAATGGTCTAACTACACACCTTATAACTCAAGCTCTAACCTTCGATCCCGATGCTATCGTTTAGCGAGACTACGTTATCCGCCTATCGTTTTCGTTATACGCCCACACCCGGTGGCCAATCTCGTATAGCGTAAACCGATCTCTTTTGAACTTCGGATGGAGCTTTCCTTTCTCCTCTTGGTCGGCACTCGATCCATCGACGATACTTAATCGTAACCACACGATTAATCAACAAAGTCATAATCTACTATTAACGAATCTAAGTCACTTACTAACATTCTTACCAACGAATCGAATCCCTAAGCTTCGATTACCCTTGTCGAAATCCCTAAATGGCCACAATGTAATCGGTTATCACTTATTTACCAAATATGGCTCGTGGTCAATACCATGAATCACTTACCTTACTTACCAAAAATCTCGAATCACCACTTCACTATGTAGTGTTGAAAACCCTATATTCGTATGTTAAAATTGGCTAAAACATAATTCCAAAAATAATGGCCCTTGGCGAATGTCACAAGTCACTTACCTTGATGACTTCAATTCCGAAAGGCTCCCAACGTTTGTTAAGAGAGACTACAAGAAAGTAGTCGATTTACACCTTCCTTGATGATTGACTTTACTAGAAAAGGAGAAAAAGAGAACTTTCTTGGCTTTAAATTTCGGCAATGGAGAGATCAATAAAAGATGAACTCCCTCCTATCAAAATTTGGCACACAAAAGGTAAAAGAAAACAAATTTTCTGACTTTTCCTTATAAGCTTCAAGGCCGAATGGCACATCCCCAAGAGTCCAATTTGCCACCATTTAATCCCTAATAAAATTCCTCCTTATCAAAAAAATAATCTAATTGCAACCATTATCACCTATTTACTAATTTTAAACTAATTAAAATAATCCTACAATTATTTAAAATAAATAAAATAAAGTAAGCTTATCAATCAATTTAAAAAAAGATTAAACAATGCAGCCTTAATCCCTTGCAGCTCCTCGGTGCCCTCCACCTTCACGCCACCTCTTCATGTCAAGAAGAAAGAAAACCCCACCGCAGCCTCCATGGTTCGAACGCAGGACACGTGGAACAAGTGCCAGTGGCGCCCAGCCATTCGGCCAAGGCATTGTTTTGTGCCATAAACCCATAATTTATTCTTTTAAGCCTTACTTCCTTAGTCCCTTCCTTTTAACGCCTAAAAACAAAATAAAACTCTTTATCACGCCACGGATTCGAACCGTGTCCTTAATGGCGCCCTCCCAAGCTCTTAAGCGGTAAGCGAGCCACTTTGCCAACCGGTCTTTCATGTCCAATAACTCGCCATTTATTTATAAGCATACCGCCCAATCCCTAATTAGCGCATAAAGATAAAACAAAATTGCTGCCTTTAGCACTCGAACCTTGACCCTTAGGCGTCACCTTCCCAAGCCCCAAGCGGTAGCTTTCACGCCACTTTGCCAACTCCTTTCTTGTGTACTAAATTCCACCAATTTATTTTAAAGCCTACTTGCCCTATTTCCCCTTTTTACACTAAAAATCTAAAATTTTCTAAAGCCTTCTCCTTCAATCCGAGCATTTTTAAAATCCCTAAAACTCATCCAAGCACTCCCAAAAACCTACTAACACTCGAATTACACACAACCTGCATAGCCCCTAAAACCAGGGTGTTACAACAATGGACAAGGCTGGAATTAATTAGGGAAAAAGCTCTTAATGAAAAGATTAATCAAAGTGGCAAACATTGTTAAAACATAAAATGGGTAAAAATGAAGCCAAGTGCCCCACATATCGTAGTATGAGCTTCTCCAAGCAAACTTGCTGAGGACCAATCTGAGCCTAACATGTGTTTGGGAGACCTAGAGTACTCTGTCAATGCCCCAAGATGTAAAGTTTCTCCTCCTTGTTAGCTTTGAGGGGAAGTGACTATTACATGTCCATTCTTTGGTCAAAATTTGAGCCGCCCTTTTTGGGTTTTCAACACACAACTCTTTTGGTCTCAAGACGCCCTTTGTAGGTTTTTACATTGGCATATCTTTTTTTTTAGGTGAAATACCTTTTGATTAAATCTAAATTCACAAGGTTGGGTAAATCTCTGCTATCCATCTTAGTCAAAATCAATGCTCCTCCAGAAAAGACATTTTTTACCACATAAGTTCCTTCTCAATTCAACATCTATTTTCCTCTGAAGTTCTTTTGTATGAGAATGATCTTTTTCAACACTAGGTCCCCTTAATAGAATTCTCTAGGGTGAACCTTTTTGTCATAAGCTCGTATCATTCATTTTTGATACATCTGACCATGATGGATAACTTTTAGCCTCTTCTCTTTGATCAAGTTCAACTGATTATATTGAGATTGGATCCATTCTATTTTATCTAACTTCAACTCTGTTAAAACTAGGAGAGAAGGAATCTTGACTTCAATGGGCAAGACTGCCTCCATTCTATAAACCAATAAGAAAGGTGTTGCCCTAGTGGAGGTTCTGACAGACGTTCGATAAGCATAGAGGGCAAATGGTAACTTCTCATGCCAATATTTATAAGTCTTTATTATTTTTCCCACGATCTTCTTAATATTCTTATTAGTTGCCTCTACTGCACCATTCATTTTCGGGCCATATGGTAACAAGTTGTGATGTTTGATCTTGAATCGACTATATACCTCTACTATCGTGCTATTGTTTAAATTTAATGCATTGTTAGATATAATCCTTTCTGGCATTCTATATCGACATATAATCCCATTCTTCAAGAATTTTGTAACTGCCGACTTTGTAACATTAACATCAGAAGCGACTTCTATCCATTTGGTGAAGTAATCGATAACCACAAAGATGAATCGATGCCCATTGGAAGCTTTTGGCAAGATTGGCCCAATGAAATCAATACCTCACATTAAGAAAGGTCATAGAGAAGTCATAACATGAAGAGGTAAAGAAGGTACATGAGTTTTGTCTCCATAAATTTGGCATTTACAACATCTCTTTGCATAATTAATACAATCCCCTTCCATGATAGACCAATAATATTTAAATCTCATGATTTGCTTGGCTATTGGAAATCTATTAGCATGTGTTTTGCAAACACCCTTATGGACTTCTTCTAAGATTTTCTTAGACTCAACAGCATCTACTCACCTTAGCAACACTTGGTCCTTTCTTCTTTTGTATAGATCTCCCCATTTAGGACATATTCATTAGCTAGCCTCCTTAGCGTCTTTTTATCATTCTTGGTTGCCTACTCAGGGTATTCATGGTTCCTTACATATTGCAATATCTCATGGTACTAAGGGTGGTCATCCCTTTCTTCTTCCTCGATGTTGTAACAATGGGTCGGGGCCTCATAAATGCTCATCTAGATCCTCTTGTTTGTTCACTTTGACCATGAAGGCTAAGATAGCTAAGGCATCTGCCATTTTATTTTCATCTCGCGTGAGGTAGCAGAATGTGATGTCATTAAACTCCTTAATTAACTCGAGAACCAACTTTTGATAACCAATCAACTTGGGATCTCTCGTCTCCCATTCACCTTTGAGTTGATAGATTACTAGTGCAGAATCCCCATATACTTACAGCACTTTGATCTTGCATTCTATAGCCGTACGAATACCTATGATACATGCTTCATATTTCGTCATATTATTCATAAATCAAAATCAAGTTTACTGGTGAAAGGATAATGATCTTTGATAAACCGTAAAAGTAACATATTTTAACCCCATATTTAGTATGCTTTTGGATAATTTAGCCCTTGATTTATGTAAAAAGGTGCTTTTAATCCTTTCTTTTCATATTTATACTCAAGAAAGCACCCGAGGACGGAAAGAATGAGAAACGGGCTTAAAACGGGCCAATTTGGTCCAAAGTAGAAATCGACACGGCCTGGACCTCATACTGCACGGCCATGCATCATCGACACGGCCGGACCCCGATTTACACAGCCATGCCTAAAACAACAATATCTAAACACGGCCTGAAGTCGATTTACACGGGCGTGCACAATGGCCGTGCCCCTATCGTGGAAAAAAGGAATTTCACTCGGAGAAGGATACTTAGGGAGAAAGAATCCCATTCTAAGAGCTTATATATACTTCCTAAGTACCCCCTGTGAAGGGGGCGGTTAGCTAGGCCAAGGAGCCGAGCCAGAAGGCAAGATTTGTGGGAATTACTCGAAGATAGTCAGTTGATCCATCTCAAGAAGCCGAAATTCTACTCAAGACGGCAGATTTCTCCTTCAATTCCTTCAGGGGGTTTTAGGGATTTCTTATATTTTGTTTTATCTTTTCTCTTGAGATGTTTTCTTTATTCATTATGAATTAAACCTTTCAGATACCTGAAGGGGATGAAACTTAGATGAATCTTGTTATTGATTTCTGAATTATATGATAAATACTTAATTTGTTCTTAATTATGCATGCTTAATCCAAATCTGATGTGCTTAGGTGGAGGAGGAATAGACCCTGCTTAAGAGTAGATCTAGCATAATTAAGCAGAGTTGATCGCACGTCTAGAGATAGGGTGACGAGATTTTGTCGAATTAGGGTGAAACCTAAAATGGAGTCCATAGATCGATTTACTACTATTCTAGGGGGTTATTATTTGAGAAAGAGATTTTCGTTAATTAACCTAAGGTTAGACGTTATTCGCCTCGAGAGAGGGTTTAATATACGTTAGGGAGTCTTGCGGATCAAACTAAATGAATAAATCGTATGGTTCAATGTTAGATAAAAAGTGAAGTCTAGGTGGATTCTTCTTGGGGGTATCGTCGTGATCAACTGAATTCTTTCTTCAAGTTATTTTCCAATTCGTTCTTTTTGTCTTCTTGTTTTTAGCTTAGTAGTCGTAAATTTAGATAAAAGCAACTTCACTTTATTTTAGGCTAAATAATAAAAAGAAAGTTAGTATTAGTACTTTTAGTTCCTTTGGGTTCGATAATCCGGTCTTGCCTAAGCTATACTACTGTTCGATAGGTACACTTGTCTTTAATCGTTGTCAGAGTTAGTTTCAGGTTTGATCATTCTATTTATAAATTTTAAAACTCGACAAAACAACGATCAATCTCCGTCTGGGTATACCAAGACTGCCCCAACTCCGTTACCTATAGCATTTAAGGTGCCATCAAAATTTAGCTTCTAGGAATATTTTCTTGGAGCACTTTCTTCAATGGCTGCAACATACATTAAATCTTCATTTGGAAAATCGAAATTCAAAGGCTCATAATCCTCTAGAGCTCTACTAGCTAGGAAATCTACTATTTTTCAATCCAATTGGCATTACTTTATAATAAAATATTTCCTACATTGTTATGAACGTGGTCTTCTCTATATCTTCATGATGCATCTTTATTTGGTTATATCCAAAGAAACTGTCCATGAAGGAAAATAGTGAATGACCTGTAGTGTTGTCTATTAAGGTATTAATGTAAGGCAACGGAAATTGTCCTTTCGGCTAGCTTTGTTTAAATCCTGATAATCAACACATATTCGCACTTTCCCATCTTTCTTAGGGACAGAGACTATATTGGCTACCCACTCCGAATATTTGACGACTTGTAGGAAACGAATGTCAAATTGTTTCTTGGCCTCTTCTTTTATTTTCAACAGGACGTTGGGCATCATCCTTCAAAGTTTCTACTGAAATGGCTTCCATTCTTCCTTTATGGGAAGCCAGTGTACCACGACATCAATACTTAGACCAGGCATGTCCTGCTAAGACCATACGAAGACATCTTTGAATTCTCGGAGTAATTCAACGAGGTCTCGCCTTGTTTTTACAGTGATGCAAGTTTCAATTTTCACCTCTTTATTTTCTTGTTCATCCCCTAAACTCGTAATTTTCACTGACTCTTTATGATGTAAGATCTGTTTCTCATCTTACTTTACCATCTTTAACAAATCAGAAGACAAGTTACAATCTCGATCATCTTCAAAGTCCTAAGGTTCTTCTAGACACATATCTTGCTCAAAAGAAGACTCCGAGTTAACAACAACGTCGCTCATGTCATTGATATCCGAAGACCTATTATAGGAATAAAAGAAGACCCAAGGAACAAATGAATTTAAGAATGATTAGTTGTGTCATATGAGTATGAATGAAGGAGATATTGAAGTGTTTACCAAATGGGACATAAAAATGCATTGTTTTCATTGAAATAAAGATAATGGACATTCACTTTTTTTTACAAAAGGATCTCTTTTGTTCCCAGGCTTAGAGCAATAAGTATGTTCTGAATATTACTCTGAAATGGTCTTAAAAACTACAGGGATCTCCTCCGTAATCTAGTTGTTCAGAAAATTTTTCCCTTCTTCAATTCCTTCTTCTGAGCCACAAACATCTTCACTGTCTGAATCCTAAATGTCTTCAAAGAATTCTATTTCTTTGTTGTCTATCAGACTCTATACTAGAATTCTGAACTCGACGCTCTTTTGGATTTCATGAAATTTATTAGATGTAATGAAATGTAGTGTTAATGAATGGAAAAGATGTATGCAAAAAGGCGTTGATTCTAGTTCAATTCCATTAGAACAACTTTACTAGAAAACAAGTTTTTTTTACATAAAGCGAATAATATATGACCTCGTTTTAACTCTCAAAACCTTAACTTTTCCAATGGGCCAAGCTAATTCTCGACCTTGATCTGACTCTGATTCATATTTCAAGCTTTGAACGACTGGGGTTTGCAAGAGGTAACCACTTCTCGTACTCGGGCCAAAGCTTCGCTCATAATGTGGTCCATATCTTTGACCTGCCCTTCTCACAAGCTATCACCTTTCTTTTGTTGCCTTTTCTCGGGCCATATTCGCACAGTCGCATTGTCTTCTACTTTATCAAAAACCCTTTTCCATGACAAACTATCTATTTAGCAACTGAACATGAATCAACACCCTTTTTTTAATATGAAAATGCAATGCACTCACAGCCAAAACAAAACGAAACAAGTTAATATATTTTATATATAGCTAGAATATAAAGCAAAAAATAATAAATAGAGCATTTATTCGGGTGACCGCTAAAGGTTTGACATGGTCATTCCTAGGGCTGACTCTTTGGGTTCATTACATGTAGTTTGGTTATAAAGTAAAGGTACCTGAATTGACAGATTCTTCGATCTTCACCCATTATAGACTCAACGAACAGAGTTTAGTTTAAGGGAATACATTTCTCTATGTCCGTGCGGAGGTAAAAACTTTACGAAGACATAGGTACAGATGTATCCCGAAAGCGATCCACTATCCTATGCGGAGATGAAGACCTCAAGAAGGAATAGCTTCCACTCCCACTTAAGAATGGTAAAATGGAACGATTATGCCATGCAATATATGTGAAAATATAATAAGAGAAACTCTGACACAGTAGTGTTGTCTATTAAGGTATTAATGTAAGGCAACGTAAATTGTCCTTCATGCTAGCTTTGTTTAAACTCGATAATCAACACATATTCGCAATTTTCCATCTTTCTTAGGGATGAGACTATATTGGCTACCCAATCAAGATATTTGACGACTTGTAGGAAGCGAATGTCAAATTGTTTGTTGGCTTCCTCTTCTTTTATTTTCAACAGGACGTTGGGCATCATCCTTCAAAGTTTCTCGCTAAAATGGCTTCCATTCTTTCTTTATGGGAAGCCAAAGGTACCACGACATCAATACTTAGACCGGCATGTCCTGCTAAGACCATCTGAAGACATCTTTGAATTCTGGAGTAACTCAACGAGGTCTCGCCTTGTTTTTGCAAAGTGATGCAAGTTTCAATTTTCACCTCTTTATTTTCTTGTTCATCCCCTAAACTCGTAATTTTCACTTCACTCTTTATGAGGTGAGATCTGTTTCTCATCTTACTTTACCATCTTTAACAAATCGAAGACAAGTTACAATCTCGATCATCTTCTAAGTCCTAAGGTTCTTCTAGACACATATCTTGCTCAAAAGAAGACTCCGAGGTTAACAACAACGCTCATGTCATTGATATCCAAGACCTATTATATGAATAAAAGAAGACCCAAGGAACAAATGAATTTAAGAATGATTAGTTGTGTCATATGAGTATGAATGAAGGAGATATTGAAGTGTTTACCAAATGGGACATAAAAATGCATTGTTTTCATTGAAATAAAGATAATGGACATTCACTTTTTTTTACAAAAGGATCTCTTTTGTTCCCAGGCTTAGAGCAATAAGTATGTTCTGAATATTACTCTGAAAAGGTCTTAAAAACTACAGGGATCTCCTCCGTAATCTAGTTGTTCAGAAAATTTTTCCCTTCTTCAATTCCTTCTTCTGAGCCACAAACGTCTTCACTGTCTGAATCCTAAATGTCTTCAAAGAATTCTAATTCTGTTGTCTATCGACTACTATACTAGAATTCTGAACTCGACGCACTTTTGGATTTCATGAAATTTATTAGATGCAATGAAATGTAGTGTTAATGAATGGAAAAGATGTATGCAAAAAGGCGTTGATTCTAGTTCAATTCCATTAGAACAACTTTACTAGAAAATAAGTTTTTTTACATAAAGCGAATAATATATGACCTCGCTTTAACTCTCAAAACCTTAACTTTTCCAATGGGCCAAGCTAATTCTCGACCTTGATCTGACTCGATTCATATTTCAAGCTTTGAGCGACGGGTTTGCAAGTGGTCAACCACTTCTCGTACTCGGGCCAAACCTTCGCTCATAATGTCGTCCATATCTTTGACACCCCTTCTCCTGCAAGCTATCACCTTTCTTTTGTTGCCTTTTCTAGCCATATTCATGCAAATGCATTGTCTTCTACTTTATCAAGAAACCTTTTCCATGACAAACTATCTATTGCAACTAAACATGAATCAACACCTTTTTTTAATATGAAAATGCAATGCAATCACGTATTAAAACAAAAGCGAAACAAGTTAATATATTTTATATATAGCTAGAATATAAAGCAAAAATAATAAATAGAGCATTTATTGAAGGTGACCGCTAAAGGTTTGACATGGTCATTCCTAGAGGCGACTCTTTGGGTTCATTACATGTAGTTTGGTTATAAAGTAAAGGTACAATTATTGATTCTTCGATCTTCACCCATTATAGACTCAACTAATGAGTTTAGTTTAAGGAATACATTTTCTCTGTCAATGTATGAGGTAAAAATTTACGAAGACATAGGTGTAGATGTATCCATCCAGCGATCCACTATCCTATGCGAGATGAAGACCTCACGAAGGAATAGCTTCCACTCCCACTTAAGAATGGTAAAATGGAACGATTATGTCATGCAATATATGTGAAAATATAATAAGAGAAACTCGAACAAAAAAAGCAAACGTATTAGATCGTTATGTAACCCAAGATAACAAAAACATTATTCACTACCAAAATAAAGCATGAAGGGTGAAATGCAAGGAAGAATCGTAAATTTAAACTGAATTATCAATTTTTGAAAGAAGAACAAAAAATAATCAATTGCGGCTTGACTCTCTTATTTTATCCCTAGCAGAGTCGTCAATTGTCAAAACCTTTTTTTTGGCTCGACTTTTTATTTTAAAAACGAATATGGAGTCGCCACTAATCCTTTTTATTTAGGTGTGATCAGATCACATTGAAACTTAATCATTTTAATAAAAGGTTAAATTTACTAAAATGATGATTTTCGATCTACAAAATCCAAGAAATGGGTTCGAGAGTCAGTTACGTATGAGGAGTAATTAGCATCCTCATAACGCCTAAAAATTGTACCTAGTTGATTACTTGATGTCTTAGCGTAAAAAAAATTGAGAATCTAAAGAAAATTTAAAATGCAATCCCTTTCGCGTGATGTTATTTGATGGTATTGAAAAGTCCCTATCTAAATTTAATTTTTTCCTTTAACGAGATCTTCTCATTTTGGGTCGATCAAGACGAAAAATCATGTCCCGTAAGTTGGGGCACAAAATCTCAAATTTTCGAAAATAAGAATGCTCATCTTTTAATTATTGCTCAAATCTTATATATTTAATTATATTTTTTAAAAAAAAAAGAGAATGGACGTTCGATTATTTTAGTTCAAGGAGAAAATCGTACCCCGAAAGTTAGGGGCACAATCTTTTGAATCCTCAAAGTAAAGAATATCGCATTGGTTTTAATTTCTTCTTATACGTTGTGTAAAAATGAATGCATCACTTAATAGGATATATAATTGAGCATAGTGCGGAAATAAATAAATGTATCTAAAAATTATGGATAACATGGTAATGACTAAAATAAAATAAAATAACTACTACGAAAAAAAATTAAAAAGAAATAAAACATAAATAAAATTTGAAATGACCATAGTAAAATAATAATATAAGAACAGAAATAACGGTGATTACTATAATCAAATAGCAATAAAACAACTATAATAATAATAACACAAATAGATGATAATGACAATAACAATAATAATAACGATAATGGCGTGGTTAAGGTCATATTTAATAATAATAAATAATAATAATAATAAATCAAAGATAAAAGTAAAAATTGTTTAATTTAAAGGTAAAAATGCAAATAACAAAATTAAAAATACTAAGAAAACAAAAATACATTAAAAATAAATGAGTTAAATTAAATGAAGGACCTAAACAAAACTGTGGTAAAATTTAAAGGATTAATTACGAAGAATTCAAAATAAAAGATTAATAAAATAAAATAGAAAAACACAGGGACTCAAAATGAAATTATCCCAACCACTGCACACGTGCCATATTTAAAGAAGTTGCCAATCAGTTAGGGGGACCAAATTGAAAATGTAATAAAATTTAAAGTGTAAAATTAAAAATAAAAACAAAACATAAAGAATCAAAATAAAATAAAATAAAATAAAACAGGGACCCAGATGGTTATTTGCCAAACCCCTTAGGTCGACAGTGGGTCAAAGGACCGAATCACAATGAAATTAAAATAATGCGGTAAAAATTTTAAAAATAAAAGAGGAACAAGACGAAATTGAAAAGAGACAAAAAAGCGGAAGGACCAGCGAATCAATTAGACCCCCTTTATAAAACGCGCGAATTCTAGGGAATCCCGGTCGGGTTGTCGGTTCACCCTTCAAAACGATGCCGTTTTGGACATTTTAGGCTACGCCCAAACGACGTTGTATGGTCCCTCTATATAAGTTAAAATAAAATAAAAAAATTTCATTTCCCCTCTGTTTCTAAAAAAGATTTCTTCTTTTTCTTTTTTTTTTTTTTTTCTCTCAAGAGGCTTTCCCCCTTTGATCCAAAGGGTTGCTGCGACCACCAGTCATCGGTGACGGCGACGGCGACGGCGACGGCAGCCTCCGGTGACCGAAAAACCCAAAACGCCCATTTTGAGCATTTTTCGCGTAGAACGCGAATATAGGGTTGGAACCCCCAAAATCTTGACCAAAATCCGACCAAAGGCCCTTTTCCGATAGGGCCTTCGACGAATCTTAAGGGATTCGAAGCCCTCTCAAGTTGGAAAAGAGGGCCCTTACAACAGAGGCGCGGCGAAACAGGTAAAAATGTAGCTTTTCTGTTTTCCCTTTTTTATATTTTGAAACTTAAAAAAAAAAAAACAAATGAACAGATGAACTATCTCTTGTTAAACTTTTTTTTTTCTCCTTGATCTCCTTTGTTACAAACTGTTTTCAACCTTTATAGCCGAAATATAATACATTATATTATTTGTTTTGTCTTCTTCTTTCTTCTGTTTCTGCTTCTGTCCTTTGCTTTTGTTTCTCTGTTGTTTTGCAAGTGGTGGTGGCAGAGAGGCGAAGTCAACGGCACGCCTGCCGACGTGGTGAGGCTGCGGCGCGAGAAAGAGCTAGGGTTTCTGATTTTTTTAAGGTTTCAGGCTTTTAGGGTTTTTGTATTTGGGCTATTTGGGCTTGTAATTAATGGACTTTTATTATTTCTTTGTTTGTTTGTTGTTTGGGTCGGGCAAAATTAGGTTGTTACACCACTATCTACCTAGTTAGTCATTGAATTTCCTTTGATTTTCTCCGAGTTAATGTTGATTCCTTTGTTATCGAAGAATTTTTCAATGCTAGCTTCGAAAAGTGCACTTACTCGAATTAGAATTTTGATGTTGTATCTGTGCAATATTGTGAACACCTTTGGAAGGTCGTTCATATGTTGTTTAATAGAAGCACTTTTGATCAGCATATCGTCAACGTACATCTCCATATACCTTTCTATCTGATTCTGAAATAATTTGTTCATCAATTGTTGGTATGTAGTCCCTGTGTTCTTAAGATCGAAAGGCATCATCTTGTAGCAAAATAACCCGTCTTCAAGGATGAAGGTTGTTTTTTTCTTAGTCTTCCTCTGCTGTGATTATCAAAAGAAAAATGTTGTCCTCACCAATTGTTGATACAACAATGATACAATAGGAAGAATACAGAGGAAAGGTAGTGTGGTAACAATGGGTGGTCCCAATCAAAGTAGAAACCAGGGTTATAAAGAGTGAAGGTGAGGAGAGTATGACGGTTTAAGACTAAAGCTGAGTTAGTAGGGTGTAGGCTTGGTATCTTAGGAAGCCGGTCTCTTCTTTTTCGTCCTAGAGGTATTTATAGATGAGGGTTTCATATAAGGTGATGTTAACGTGTTGGACTTACTATTAAGCTATCATTATGGAACGTGTGAAATGGATGTTTTCGATGGGATGAGGATGTCTGTAATAATATAAAACAGTTGAACTCATATAGAATTTGATGACCAACAACTTTATATTCCTATAAAAGTTTAGGGATCCGAATGTGATAATCTTGATGATGATCCTGGAAGGGGTTTGTAAGGACCTTCCAACTTATTAACATCCGGCTTACTATTCGAGTATCCTCTTTGACCTACCTCGTGCCCTAATACGGATTGGATATCATATAACAAATAATAACAACATTCGCTCTCCACCATAATCTCTATCTTATTTTATTTTAAAATTGTCTTTCATCAATGAAGGGTTACTTTTACATTACTGTAAAGTATATGTTTTCCAACTCAGCAGATCGACCTCACCCTCTGCAGAATAATTTCTCAACTATATATTATTATTGTAAAATATAATTAAAGGTTTTTCATTTTATTATTTTATGATTTCATTATATGAATGTACAAGGCAGGATTTGAAGGATTGGCATCTAAATGTAACAAGTGATCTCTAACAATTCAAGGCCATTATTTCCTAGGAAATTGTGATTTCCATTTCCTTCCTTTGCAGGGCAAAATAAAATAAGAATGAAAGTATAATGATAGTTTTCACCTCCAATTTTATAATTTTTTTAAATTTTAATTTATTTAATTTTAAATTTATATTTTCGTTAAATTACTTCAAAATAAATTTAAAATTAATTACCATGTGGATAACATCTCCACATTTAATATATATATTTTTAAAATTTAAAATATTTAAAATATTTTTATAATTTTAATTATTTAAAATTTATAATAATTTTTATTTTTAAAATTTAAAAATTAATTAAATGTTGGCGTGTCATCCACGTTTATGCCGTGTAATAAAGTTAAAATGTTAACTTTTTTAATCATGTTGAAATGATTTAAAAGAAAACACAAGTTTAAGAGTTAAAAAGATGAAAAATTAAATGCAGAGTTAAAATAACTCTTTATGTAAAAATAATTTTTTGTCAAAAATCTTTTTTCTTTTAACCCTATAATTTTACATTTTTAATTTTCATTTTATTAGTTTTAAAAGGATTATTGTACGAAAGATTTTGAAAATTTAGGAAAAGATAAATTATTTATATTTTAATAAATTATTGATAATTTAATTTGTTTTAAAAATACAATTGTGTGATAAAAAGTAAAAATAAAAGCTCGCATAAAATAACTAATTTCTACAGTATTTTCTCTAAGAAAAGAGTACACAAAATTAGCAAACAGCTAACAAAATATAAGATTCAACAATGGGCTATTAGCAAATTAGCAAATCGCACGGGTGTGGTGCAAAATCACTTGGGAAATGAGTCGTGGTTTTAATCGTTCTTTGGGCATTTATTTAATTTTGACGTTAAATTATAAGATATTTTAGATAGGTTGATGGTCCTATAAAATTAAGGCTTAGACAGAATTTTAATTCAAATTAATAGTTTAGAGACAATTTATAGTATGCATATAAGAAATCTAAATTTTTGACATTAGCACTAGTAAAACGTATTTATTAATTATTAAAGAATAATGAGCATTAAATAGTATCACATATTCCTAAGGAAACTAATTAGATTACAGGATTGAATTGTTAAAATAATATAAAATGATTTGGAAGGTATCAATATGATAGCATAAACCCTCTCAATTTAAGTTGAAAACCTTATTAATGATAAGGTTAAAGGCTGGTTCAAACTAATCAATATAATTTAATTTTCTAAGCTTTGTTTTATCTACCAAAAATATTATAAGATTGAAGACAAAAAAGGAAAGAATTTAGGGTATTTTTATCAGATTAAACGTAATCATCGAATAAAAGAAGATATTATTTTTATTTAAAAGTTTAGTTCGAGAATATATATATATATATATATGTAGAAAAAAAATGATATACCCTCGAATAAAAAAATGCAATCAAATTAGCAACGCCCACGCGCTTAATCGATATGAAAGCAGGAATAGCTAAACTCAAGGTTCAAAATAAAAGGATAAGGCTTACGCCAGCTGTCCCCACCTAAGATTTCCACATCTGCTCTCATCCACAAAAGCAATTTCAATAGACGCGCTCATGATTACGGGTGAACCCTACTTGTCATCCAAAAGAGTTGTTTACTGTTCTATTTATTTTGTTTTGGTTTACGAAAATTCCAATTAATCGGAATAAAAGCACCGCCGCGTCACTTCCTTTTCACTTTCCTCTAGAATTTCCAGAGAAACAAACAATTGTTTGGCTATCAGATCTCTCTAGTTGTTAATTATAGAGAGGCGAAGTCAACGGCACGCCTGCCGACGTGGTGAGGCTGCGGCGCGAGAAAGAGCTAGGGTTTCTGATTTTTTTAAGGTTTCAGGCTTTTAGGGTTTTTGTATTTGGGCTATTTGGGCTTGTAATTAATGGACTTTTATTATTTCTTTGTTTGTTTGTTGTTTGGGTCGGGCAAAATTAGGTTGTTACACCACTATCTACCTAGTTAGTCATTGAATTTCCTTGATTTTCTCCGAGTTAATGTTGATTCCTCATATCGAAGAATTTTTCAATGCTAGCTTCGAAAGTGCACTTACTCGAATTGATTTTCATGTTGTATCTGTGCAATATTGTGAACACCTTTGGAAGGTCGTTCATATGTTGTTTAATAGAAGCACTTTTGATCAGCATATCGTCAACGTACATCTCCATATACCTTTCTATCTGATTCTGAAATAATTTGTTCATCAATTGTTGGTATGTAGTCCCTGTGTTCTTAAGATCGAAAGGCATCATCTTGTAGCAAAATAACCCGTCTTCAAGGATGAAGGTTGTTTTTTCTTAGTCTTCCTCTGCCATGAAATTATCTGAAATGTTGTCCACACTCACCAATTGTTGATACAATGATACAATAAGGAAGAGATACAGAGAAGAGAGTAGTGGTAACAATGGAGGCTGATTCACCCAATCAAAGTAGAGAGCCAGAGGTTATAAAGAGTGAAGGTGAGGAGAGTATGACGGTTTAAGACTAAAGCTGAGTTAGTAGGGTGTAGGCTTGGTATCTTAGGAAGCCGGTCTCTTCTTTTTCGTTCCTAGAGGTATTTATAGATGAGGGTTTCATATAAGGTGATGTTAACGTGTTGGACTTACTATTAAGCTATCATTATGGAACGTGTGAAATGGATGTTTTCGATGGGATGAGGATGTCTGTAATAATATAAAACAGTTGAACTCATATAGAATTTGATGACCAACAACTTTATATTCCCTATAAAAGTTTAGGGATCCGAATGTGATAATCTTGATGATGATCCTGGAAGGGGGGTTTGTAAGGGACCTTCCAACTTATTAACATCCGGCTTACTATTCGAGTATCCTATTTGACCTACCTCGTGCCCTAATACGGATTGGATATCATATAACAAATAATAACAACATTCGCTCTCCACCATAATCTCTATCTTATTTTATTTTAAAATTGTCTTTCATCAATGAAGGGGTTACTTTTACATTACTGTAAAGTATATGTTTTCCAACTCAGCAGATCGACCTCACCCTCTGCAGAATAATTTCTCAACTATATATTATTATTGTAAAATATAATTAAAGGTTTTTCATTTTTATTATTTTATGATTTCATTATATGAATGTACAAGGCAGGATTTGAAGGATTGGCATCTAAATGTAACAAGTGATCTCTAACAATTCAAGGCCATTATTTCCCTAGGAAATTGTGATTTCCATTTCCTTCCTTTGCAGGGCAAAATAAAATAAGAATGAAAGTATAATGATAGTTTTCACCTCCAATTTTATAATTTTTTTTAAATTTTAATTTATTTAATTTTAAATTTATATTTTCGTTAAATTACTTCAAAATAAATTTAAAATTAATTACCATGTGGATAACATCTCCACATTTAATATATATTTTTAAAATTTAAAATATTAAAAATATTTTTATAATTTTAATTATTTAAAATTTATAATAATTTTATTTTTAAAATTTAAAAATTAATTAAATGTTGGCGTGTCATCCACGTTTATGCCGTGTAATTAAAGTTAAAATGTTAACTTTTTTTATCATGTTGAAATGATTTAAAAGAAAACACAAGTTTAAGAGTTAAAAAGATGAAAAATTAAATGCAGAGTTAAAATAACTCTTTATGTAAAAATAATTTTTTGTCAAAAATCTTTTTTTCTTTTAACCCTATAATTTTACATTTTTAATTTTCATTTTATTAGTTTTAAAAGGATTATTGTACGAAAGATTTTGAAAATTTAGGAAAAGATAAATTATTTATATTTTAATAAATTATTGATAATTTAATTTGTTTTAAAAATACAATTGTGTGATAAAAGTAAAAATAAAAGCTCGCATAAAATAACTAATTTCTACAGTGTTTTCTCTAAGAAAAGAGTACACAAAATTAGCAAACAGCTAACAAAATATAAGATTAACAATGGGCTATTAGCAAATTAGCAAATCCGCACGGGGTGTGGTGCAAAATCTCTTGGGGAAATGAGTCGTGGGTTTTAATCGTTCTTTGGGCATTTATTTAATTTTTGACGTTAAATTATAAGATATTTTAGATAGATTGATGGTCCTATAAAATTAAGGCTTAGACAGAATTTTAATTCAAATTAATAGTTTAGAGACAATTTATAGTATGCATATAAGAAATCTAAATTTTTCGACATTAGCACTAGTAAAATGTATTTATTAATTATTAAAGAATAATGAGCATTAAATAGTATCACATGTTCTTAAGGAAACTAATCAGATTACAGATTGAATTGTCAAAATAATATAAAATGATTTGGAAGGTATCAATGTGATAGCATAAACCCTCTCAATTTAGTTGAAAACCTTATTAATGATAAGGCTAAAGGCTGGTTCAAACTAATCAATATAATTTAATTTTCTAAGCTTTGTTTTATCTACCAAAAATATATATAAGATTGAAGACAAAAAAAGAAAGAATTTAGGGTATTTTTATCAGATTAAACGTAATCATCGAATAAAAGAAGATATTATTTTTATTTAAAAGTTTAGTTCGAGAATATATATATATATATATATATAATGTAGAAAAAAAAAAATGATATACCCTCGAAGAAAATAATGCAATCAAATTAGCAACGCCCACGCGCTTAATCGATATGAAAGCAGGAATAGCTAAACTTTCAAAATAAAGGGATAAGGCTTACGTCAGCTGTCCCCACCTAAGATTTCCACATCTGCTCTCATCCACAAAAGCAATTTCAATAGACGCGCTCATGATTACGGGTGAACCCTACTTGTCATCCAAAAAGAGTTGTTTACTGTTCTATTTATTTTGTTTTTGGTTTACGAAAATTCCAATTAATCGGAATAAAAGCACCGCCGCGTCACTTCCTTTTTCACTTTCCTCTAGAATTTCCAGAGAAACAAACAATTGTTTGGCTATCAGATCTCTCTAGTTGTTAATTATTCTCCAATCAAACTGTGGTTTTGATAACTGTCCCTGGGTTTATCCATTCGCCTCGTTTTTAGAAAAAATATCTTGACATCTTTTTAATTCTTCTTCGGATAATAGGGTTTAGGAAATTTTTCATCTTCCAATTTTCAATTGGATTTTGCCTGAGAAAAAGAATGATGAGAAGACAAGAGGAAAATCATCGACATCAGGATCAGCAATCAAGGGTTTTCCACGAGCTGTCGGCGCTGGTTCTGAATCTTATACGATCGCCGCCGATGCCTTTCGCCGACCAATCTCCGGTGCCGGGGTGGAGGTCTCACCCCCAATACTTATCGACGACGACGATATCTCCGGCGGGATACGCTTGGCTGATGCTAGGGATATCGGTTTCGTTGATGTTGTGTGGATCGGTTACTTTCTTTATAGGTTTCTTGTTGATGCCTTGGGTTATTGGCTTGTTCATGGTATTTTACGTTGCTGGGATTGTTTCCGTGATTTCCATGTTAGGTCGTTCTATTCTTTGTTACGCCATGGCCCCCCCTCCTTCGCCTCGAAAGGATATTCCTGGTAAATTGTTTCTTTTACTTAATTTAATTACATTTTTTCTTATTAAAAAATCGATGATTGGGCTATGGGAATTTTCATGTTTGAGATAAATTTGTTTTCTTTTATTGATTGTCTTTTTTCTGGGTGTGAGCTTTTTTGTCTCTGTTTTAATCTATTTGTTTCTTGTGTATGATTTTAGTGAATTGACTAGGGTGAATAAAGAAAAATATGTTGTGTTCTAATTTCTTTTATTCTGATTTGAGATACTATAGTTGAATGAATAAAAGATACTAAATAGATCATTGTGAATTAAAACCTCATATTCCCCAAGTTACCTTTTCTAGTCATTAAAATTAAATCCCTTACTGCCAATTTGTCTCTTTAATTTTTTATCAATGAATATGATTTGTTAGAATGGTCATTCAGCTATTCTGCTAAATTTTAGCATTGGATGTTCTACAATGAACGGTGATACCATGTTTTAGACTAGATGAAGAGATGAATTTTATTTTGAGAGGTGATCACCAAACCCTTATCGAAGAGAATTTGCAGATCAGTGGTCGAAAACTGGAGATACAGATTCTATGACGACTTTCTTTCAGTTGGTTTTTTTATTATCCTTAAAACAAGAGGTAGATGAACATTTTATTAGTTGAAATAACATGATTGGCATGACCCCTCCTGCATTTTATAGTTGGAATATTTAGATTAGATTGTTTTCCAGTAAGTTGTTTACTACTGTGGACTGTGGAGCAAAATATACTTGCCAATTTCTCCAGTTTTGATTTTACTTTATTCCTTGATCTTCAATGCGTGCTTCTTGAGAACCTTTTATGCAATCAATCAAATGCTAATGATACTGGAAAACTCTGTTAACAGTGAAACTATGTTTAAGATGAATTAATTAGATTCATAACGAGTTTGGTGTATTGCATTTCCATGTTCTCTTCACTTTGATGGTTTGAACCATAATGAAGTAGTTATCTTTATTATTTTTGCAGTAACATTTGATGGTGTATAGGAATAGCTAGTTTGAAATATGATATACTGCTGGTTGGTGGGTTTCTTTGACAAGTAATGGAATAGGAACAATAATAAGGTTTTTGGTTTATCAAATTTTGAAGCAGACTGGTTCAGTTTGTTGAGCTTTGGATCTAACTCTTAAGATAAATTAAGCTTGAGGTTGAACGTTGTGACGTTGCTTATAAGTTGGATAGGTGGTTCGTCATGATATCAAATTATTGGCAATCTTTTGCACTTGAATTAGCTTAATTTTACTATGTTGTATCTCACTTCTGTGCTCTTCGGTATTGCTTTGTTCAGTTATGTTTTGCGTTGTCTAAGAAGTTTTCAAATGCTTATGATTTCTGTTTCCAATCAATTGAATATTGAATGTATGTAAGATTTAGTAGACTGCTGACGGACTCTGATTGTGGATTGCAGCATGGAAGGTTTTGTGAAGAGGAAAGGTGGATGGGGCAAAGAGTCAGGATGACTTAAAAGAATGGAGCAGCATTGGAGTTGTTGTGAAGGTGCCACACCCAGGGAAAAAGAGTTTAGCAGGTTTCTTCGAGTATTAATGCAGGAAATGTGGATAAGTCTTTGCTTCAGATGTTAACTGAAATATGTGAATATGGCTTCCTTGTGTAGCTGAAATAGAAAAATAGCGAGTGACTTCGTAAAGTATTTAAATGTTGTATTTTGTATTCTTCTTATTTACCATTAAAAAAAAAGAAGAAAAGCTGTTGGAGAAATAATTATAGAAGTAATTTTGTCCGTGAAGAATATAAAGGAAGATGAAGGCGGCGGGAATTTTTGCGTTGATCTATTCAATTCAATTCATCAAATTTTATTTACTTATTCTTTTAAAAAGAATTATAAAATCTAAAAAAAGGGCTTCATCTGGACTCTTCCCTCTTACTCTGTTCCAGGCAAGTGATGAAACGGTTTCCTTTTCTTTTTGTCTTTAGTTGAAAGAAAAAGACTTTTAAAGAGAAGTAAAATGATTTGAAATGCAAGTGTAAATAGCTTAAGCATGGATAATGCTTATCCAGAAATGAGAAATGTGGATTACATCATTCAAAACCCAACTGCCTCCTCCTTTGTTTGATATCAAAGCATCAGTTACAGTGATTAGCATTGGCCACAATTCAACTCTGTTATTACGAAGACCATTCATTGTAGAAGAGGAAGATGGTTGTAATATGTCAAAAATCATAGATATATCTTAAAACACTGTGTAACATACAAAACACAAAATGACAAGTGAGGTTTTTTTTTCTTTTTAATTCTCAAAGGATCTATTAGTCGAAATGTAGTGTGTAGCTTAATAATACTCCAAAGACGCGATGGAACTTCTTTTCTTAATTGAAAAAAACACAGGATTAACAAAACACTAGAGAGCTTAAATTTTCGTGGGGATTAAGCTCAAGACTCAACATTAGAACACGAAGCAAGCAGAGTGACATAACAAGTTTATAAACACTTCATAATATCCTGATTCAGATAATGCATGATCAACCTAGATACAAGTGAACCTTAACAGCAAGCAAGAAGACACAAATGAGCCCAAAATACAGCAGAGAATGGATCAGAACCGAAGCACCACTTGTCTTAAAATTCCCAAACTCCACGCACCTATGGTGCCCTGGAACCTGAAACAACAGCCCTGGGGTTAGCAGCACGAACAACACCATTGCCACAAAAACAGGTCCCCAATCCGACATTGTTTTTTCTTCTTTTAAATAACGACAAAGCCCCAGACAACTTGGTGAAGGTTTGTGACTTTTGAGGGAGAGAGTGAGGGTATATATATATATATGCAAAGAAAGTGGTGGGTAGTGTGGGGCGGAGTTTAGGGGATGAAGTCATTTGGATTCACAACAGCCGCCCCATTTGTACTGCTGGGAATAACTTGCTTCCCATGCTTTACCCAAAGCGTTATATCGATGGACAAATGCACAAACAGAATCTGCAGAGAATATGTGCTGTTCGAGCAAATTAAATTTAAAAGAAAACAATCCCATTCTCACCTTTACTAGGGAAACGCCTACTTACCAACATAATCAATGCACTCAAAATTTGACAGCGCAAACCCACAAGAATTTATCCTAGGGCGTGACAAATGGGGTGAAGGAAGTTGCACTTGTTAATTGAAAATCATGTTATCGGCCAATTGAAAATGGAGGTCTATGTATATTAAAAAATTGGAGGTCTCCGTCTAATAAAAATAAGAGCTAATATATGCTTAAAAAAATGACAATATTAACACTTGAAAAACTAATAACATTAGACCCAACCATATTAAACATGAAGTAATAGCACCATACAAATACATCACCAAAATGAAACAACGACCAACACTATAAAAATATACACCATTGCTCAAAATATACATCAACAACAATTATGATACGATAACATAGATGAACATGATACAATTTGTTAAATCTAAATAAGGTACTGACCAATCATTTTATTGGAGCATTAATTAAATGTAGAAGACTCAATCCTCCCCGGGCGGGATGCTGAGATACTGATACACTCAAAGGAATATGATTTTCTTCCATTCATTTCAATATGGTAATTTTGTTTTTTACCCTAAGATAAAATCAGTGTTTTTTTTACTACACAGAAATCTGAATTCACCAACCCTGCTGGAGGGCTTGTGGTTGTGACCAACTTTACAGGCAAAAATGAAAAAGGATCTACAACCTTTGTTAACTGCTTTGTAAAATACAAGAAAATCCCATACCCAAGCATGATTTTATTTACACCCTGCTATAAAACACGTTTTTTCCTGCAAAAACATCATTCATGGTAAGATGTCAAGAGATTGGTGAAAAAGAAAAACATGATGCTTGATTTTGTTAAGGTTTGAGAAATAATTGCATGGTTTTATGAGGTTCTGAAAGAAACTAAAAGCCAAGGTTAGAGGCAACTCACTCTTGGGAAGAATTGCGACTTATTAAGGTATCTCAAAGCATGCCATAGAAGGGGCGGTTGTATTGATGCCGTCAGCAAGTCATGCGCAGAAGTCCTTACAAATGATTCTGATCTGATGCCTAATGGAAAAATCGTGAAACTTCCCGGTATAATTGCTCGGCTTCAAATGGTTTAGATACATATCCATCCATTCCACACCGTAGGCACGCCTCATGTGTGGCCTGGATAACATCCGCCGTCATAGCCAAAATTGGTACATGCCAGTTTGAAATGTTGTTATAAGTTTCGACTGATAGTTCTCCAAAGTGAATACGGTCATTGATATTTTGTTCCGAATCCCGAATTCTCTTTGTAGCTTCAAACCTGTAAAATGCAAACATAAGACATTGTAAAAGGCAACTTCAACGCCAATTAAACCAACTAGAAAATATTATTTTTGTCTTATTTTGTAAGATTTTGAAACTCAATTTCTGAATCAGAATTGTATAGGGAAGTTCTAAAAGCAACACGGGATACATACCCATCCATCTCAGGCATTTGGATATCCATGAAACAGGCATCAAACTGGTGAGGCGGTGTAAGCAGTTCAATAGCTTCCATTCCTCTTGAAGCACTAACCACATCAGCTCCATATTTTTTCAAAGCACCAGCAGCTACTTTTAGGTTCACGTTGTTGTCATCTACAATTAGAATTTTTCTCCCAAGAAGAAGATTCCGAAGAGATAGGCTAGGTAACTCCCCATTACGAGGATTCCCTTTGTTCCCATCACCCATGGCTCGTTGTAGAGATGCCGCTAACATGCTAGCCCTCAAGGGCTTCGGGATGACGGTCAAGTTACAAACACCAGACGTAGTAGTATTTGCTCGGGAAGAACTGATAAAATTGGACAAAAGAAATACCTTCGGAGTAATAATAGCTATTTTCTCCAAGTTATCGATGAAGTGAGCTGAACCATTTAGATCTTGATCCCAAACTTCCTGTTCGATGAGAACCATGTTGAAAGCACTACTACCTCGGCTTATGCTAGAGAAACCTTGTTTCCAATCGGAAACTACTTCGACATGAATTCCCAACCGCTGGATATGATATCTTGACACTTTGGCCCGGACAGATCTAGGATCCACAACTAATGCTCTCTTCCCACGGAACTCTGAGGAAACTGAGTTAGTCTGGTTGTTGATTTGCTGGCTCTTGTACTCCTTCGAACTAGAAGAGCCACTGGTGAAAACAGCAGTAAATGTAAAGGTAGAACCAATCTTAGGAATGCTAACAAAACCAATTTCTCCCTTCATTAGATTAACCAAACACTTGCTTATGCTTAGTCCGATGCCCGTGCCTCCATGTGTTCGGGAAATAGAAGGGCCCACTTGCATAAAAGGTGTGAAAACACGAGACTGTGCTTCTATAGGGATTCCTTCTCCTGTATCTTCAACTGATACAATAATATTAATGCTGTCAGAGAAAGGATGAATGGATCCTTCTTGACTGAAAGTTCTAAATCCTTTCCAGCTCTGGCGTCTATCCGCAACTGGAAAACCACTCAAGGTATTGTTTGATGAAGATTCAGTCTCAACTTCTATTGAATCAATCACCTCCTCCACAAGATGAACCGTAACATGGATGTGCCCTTTCTCTGTGAACTGCACCAGTAAGTAAATGATAAGTTTATGCCACTAAAGCATAATTAAGATCAAACCCAACTTAAATCGAAGCATCCACAAGTCAGAATTAATTGATTTGAAAAAACTTTCTTAAGTTCCAACAAGTTTCATTTTATATATTAAATGGAGAACCAACCACATACCTTAATCGAGTTTCCGATGAGATTGGTGATGATTTGTCTGAATCTCCCGGGATCGCCAATTAGCATCTCAGGCACTCGATCTGAAATGAAAACTGCCAACTGCACTCATCCGCAAATCAATTATACAAAATAAATATATGTTAAGACTCTTGGATGAACACAGCACAAAGGGTGAAAGAGAAAGAAAAAGAGAAGAGAGTGGAAGGAAGGTGGTGAGTCATAGAGATACCGGTATCTCACCTCTACTCCTTTGTCTTGAGCCTTCCCTGAGAAGAGTGATAAGACATCGTCCAAGACTGCTCGTAGATCAAACTGCACTTCCTCGAGCTCTAGCTTACCAGATTCGATCTTAGCCTGATCCAAAACCTCATTTATAAGCGCAACCAGAGCCTTTCCACTAGCTTGTGCAGTTCGGACATAATCAAGTTGTGTAACATCTAAATCCGTGTCCATAAGCATATGCAACATTCCTGTAAGAAAAAGGGGCACACTGTCATGGCTAAGTAAACTCTATTCTTTACTAGTTATTTGATTTAATTTTCTGAGCATAATTATACACTGCATGCAAATAAATTCAGAGAAATAAATGGATGTTTAGACTCACCCAGCACACCGTTCATTGGGGTTCTAATCTCGTGCGAAACAGTAGCAAGGAACTGAAAAACAGTTACAAGTAATTAGGACCAAATATCTGTAACAGGCCTGAACACATAGGATATAGATCAGATGTGTCATATACCTGAGATTTGGCCACATCAGCTGCCTCAGCCTGTTTTTTGAGCTCCATCATCTTGTGGCAATCATCTTCTACCTTCGCAATTCGATTAACAGTTGCATGAAATATATGCCCAACAAGTAATGCAATCACAAGGATGCCAATTGAAGTGGTTATTGCTAGCCACGGCCATGGTGGCTTTTGTTTAAACCTATAGGAAGAACAAAATTAGATCATGTTTATGTCCGAGTTACACTGGTTTTATGGACATGGATAACAGTGAAAATTATGTAAAGGTTGGCATCCACTTGCAAAGGCACAGAAATCATTTGTTTTCAAAGAAATAGCAGAATTTATGTTGAAATGAAATGGGTTGAAAGCTAACAATAGAAGCCCATATCAAAGAGAAGGTGAAACCAAGATCAAAAGGTGATCCAAGATTGATGGACTACCTGCAGCGCATCTCGTGCTTTCTGAAAGGATCTCCAAAATTAAGATGGCTGACAAGCTCCAACCCATCATCTGATGCGTTTGAGCCATACATACTAATAGGGTAAGACTGATTAGTTGTGTCCAACACATTGACAAGTATTGTTTGTTTGCTTGCAAGCTGTTGTAGCAACTTCTCCACAAGTGACTCGACATCAAACACTCCACCAAGATACCTGATCGAGCAATGATGGTATTAAGTAACATCTCGATAACTAATGTGATCATCTTATCCAAGCCATTAACTAGAGCATCACATCGGGGACCTTTTCTTAAGAAAAGAAAGAGCTTGTTTCATCTTTTCGGCATGGCAAATGTAATGATTGATGCATATGATCATTTTAGAGTCCTTGAGCTATCAGATTTCTTCCTACAACTTTTATCTGTTTTGTGCATTTCCAGAGATGGGAAGCCTAAGGCATTCAGCTTCCTACTAATTTTGCAAAATATAAGGAAACATTGATTAAATATTCCTACTTTTTGTTCATAGTGAAAACATACCCATTAGTTGCTTGAATCCTCTCATTAGGAGTTGCATTCGAGGGAAGATCCCTCTTGTAGACAGCAAATGTCAAAATAACTCCGAGACGATTTGTTTTGAGTAATGGGAAAGGAGCTGTCAGCACCCCCTTTCCTGATTTTCTTGCACGCAATACATTCTCGCGATCTTCCTGTTGATACCCAAAAAATTAAAGATTCACAACTGAATATTATAAACGAATGAATTCAAAATTCGTTATTCAACTAGTGCCAAAACTCTTTAGAGATAGAAAATACTTTAATTCGGTTCTCTTTTAGACCATTTTTCTTTAGAAAAAGTGCAATTTATCAGTATTGGCTACAGCTACTGAAAACCAAACCTTTTGGAATATTAAACGATCTCACCTTTCCCGACAGCAGATCAATAGAAATCACATGTGATATGATATCCTGCGCAAAAATAACAGGTGCGTATTCTTCCTGAATCGGCGATGGTTCAAAGAGGTCAGGATTATAGTCATCCTTATGAACAGGATTTTTTTCGAGTGTATCCATCCTCTTAATTGTCCATCCTTGATGCTTTTCAAATTGTTCCCTTTCAGAGTGGAGCACCCTTACAGCATATGCCACACCACTTGTGAGGGGCCTTTCAAAAGCAGTTCTCTCCGTGTACCTTGCAAAAGTCATCTGCAGGTTCATAAAGTGAGTTCCCTTTGTTGACTAAAAAACAAATGATCATATAATCCACAACTAAAACCACTCAGATCTTTTCTAGTCTAACAAGCTTTAAAAAACGTATTCAATGTTTTGAAGCAAGTATGGCTACTCAGTTGACAAGATTCTTATTCAACTAAAATTCGGAAGTATCAATTTTGGTTGAAACTATAACTATATAGCCAACCAAAAACATCAGGTGAGTACCCTGGATTAATCCAGATCAAATAGTTAAATTGCCAAATATGAGTTCATCCCAAATTAAGAAAAGTGCAGCAAGATTAACACACTGAATCAAGCAAATTACAAAGAAGAAAGTAACCATAGCTATCAACCACAACACAAACATAATCAATTTGACTTGAGCACGATAAAGAAGAGAGTAAATGAAACACTCCAAAATTTGTTACATTATAAAAGCAGTGATAAATCGAGTTGTGTTTTTGATAAAGTGAAATAAGGAATTGAAGGTGATAAAAGAGGAAGCTGAGTGATGTTAGAGAATATTTAATTGAGAAGCATGATCTGATGCATTAATTTAAAGTAGGGACTAAATCATAAATATGTGGAAAGTTTCGGGGCCCAAGTGTAAATACTTAGAACTTGAGAGGTTAAAGTATAAATATGAAAAATTTGAAAGGCCAATAGGTACAAATATCTTAATGGTGGAAGAATATGGAAAATAAGAAAAATTGATGAATAAGAACCAAATTGAATAAATAGAAAAAGTATGAGGGACTCAATTGTAATTTTAGAAAAATTAAGTGATGATTAAAAAAATTGTGGATAATATTGAAGGGTAAAATAATCATTTCTCAATCAACATAAATGTCATGATAATCAAAGGATTAGTGTTGAAATTTGATTTGTTTCAATATTTTATTATTATTTTATTTTAAGATATTTTATTATTAATTAATAGGTAAGAAAAGATGAAAAAGGAAAAAGAAAATTCCTTCCACCTTTTCACGCCACTTCCTGGTGAAGAAAGAAGTTTTCATTTTTTACATTTAGTCCTTCCACCATAAATCTATCACTTTTCCTTAGAATTTCAAGTAATTTACATAAAGAAAAGTGACAAAAAGATTATGGGTAATAAGAATATTACCTTGGATTCAAGAAAATAGAAGTTGAAGGAGAGAAAATTAAGTTAAATTTGAAATCAATAGGACAAGAACATCAAGATTTAAATAAGTTTCTAAGTTTGATATTGTTGAAAAAGCTAGAAAATGAGGCTAAAGTAAAGTTTTTTTTATATAAAATTTTATATTCTTAATATGTTAGTGAAGGAAAATAAGAGTTAAGTGACAGGAAATGGTGTAGAGAAAGGAAAAGAGAGTGTTACAAACTTGGTTATCAACATTTTACACTGAAATAATTTTGAAAATTCATCAAAAGTTGTATAAATCTATTTAGCGGTTGAAATTAAATCTTATTGAGTCTAATTTTGTATAAAAGAAACGGCGAAAGCAACAGATTGTAGATTTGAGATATATTAATTCTTGTCGGACAAGGTCGTAATGGATTTAGGTTCCCTTGTTCTGAGTTTAAAAAATCATCAAAAATTGTACAAAAATAATTAGGGTCTAAAATTTATATGTTTAAATTCTTAAGGAGTCTATTTTCAAGAGAAATAAAGGAAACGCCATCCAAACCCTATATTAAGAGATAATTAATTTTAGTAAAGAAAAGTCAAAACTGTTGTAGCATAATAATAGAAATTTTGGAGAATTTATTGTACTGATTAACTAAAGTAGAAATTCTAGAAATTTTAGGGTAAAAATATATTTCAGTCTAATTTTAAAAACATCAAGCGGATCTTAAAAATATATTTGAGTCTAGTTTTAAAAACATCAAGCGAATCTTAATTTTGAATTATGTAGCTCAAGATATAAATAAATTAGTGACCATGACACAAGTGCACAGCTTTAATATAAATACATAAATAAATAATGAAAACATGATTAATGTTACATATAAGCATGTTATACTAAAAGTTAAAGATTTTAATATATATATTCATAAAGGATGTGGAATTGAGAGGAGGAAGAGAAGAAAAAAAATAATAATAATAATAATAATATTATTATAATAATAATATTATTATTATAATAATAATAGTAAATGAATTTGAGATGTTAGGAAATTGTTATAAGTGATAGAATGATTAATACATGTAAAAATATTTAAACGAATTGATTAAATATGACTCAGAATAAAAATGAATTTGACTGTTGTTGCTTCGGCAACAAATATAGAATCCGGATATCTTAACCCGCAATCGGGTCGGGTATAATGGTGTTACGGTAAACCAAGGCAATCAAATACAATAAATGCATAATCACTTTGAATCAAGCACGCCACAAAGAAGAGTAAACGACAGCAATCAAGCACAACAAATGCATAATCACTTTGAATCGAGCAAGCAGGAGCGTAAACATGGAATCAAGCGCAACAAATGCATAATCACTTTGAATCGAGCAAAAAATGCATAATTATCTATCCCAACTAGTTCTATTATCCTAACTAAAAATTAGGGGAAGCGGATATAGCTTACTTGATCAATAGCAGAAGGGTTTTTGCCATGGTGGAAAGTTGAGATCAAAATTGACATAGCCTGGATATGGTTCATGCTTACATTAAACTGATCTTGCAACATCCGAGCTCTCTCGTCGCACATGCTAGCGAGCGTCTCCCTCCTCTTTTCGGTAGCTTGAGAACTCATATAACAGAAGATCCAAATAGAGACTACAGTCCAACCAATGACCCATGAAAGCAAGAGCTTTCTCCACCAAGTTTTGCTAACTCTCTTGGAACCAATAAACTGGTAGTAGTGATGATGGATCTTGAAACTATAAGTTGAGATTTTATCCCAGCATTTGAACCACATCTTGGTACCACTATCACCAAGGAGACTACCCTCGGTGCACTTAAATTGACTTTTGATCAAACAGTTCATGGACATCATAGAAGCTATCCAGCAACATAGCATCCAAAACCGATAGACCCACTGTCAAATCTATTGAAACATCACCAGAAAATGAAGAGGCTTGGGGATAAGAAGAAAAAAAACCCAGTAAGCTCCAAATTGACAACAGGACAGATAAATTTTAAGGAGCTTTAGACAGTGAGGGAAAGCAAAGGAAAAGGGAAAAAGAAAAAGAGAAAGAAAAGATGCTATCTTATCCAGCAATTGAGAATGGCAAAACAGAAGACCCAGACTAAAGAAGATATGGAAAAATTTTCTCAATAACCACAGGGAGAAAGAAGCAAACAAAATTCCTCAAAGATTCTCAGTTTCTACTTCAAAACATAGTTTATTTTCCCTCTCTTAAATACCAACCAGTTTCCAGAAAACAAAGATTCGAAATTCACACATCAAATCAATAAAAACAAGCTTAACTTCACCCCCATGCAAAACAACCTGACAGGAAATCTAGTCTTTATATGAAAGAAAGTCCTAAAATTCCAACAAAAAATTCAAGCAGGAAGACAATCACCAAGCATGTGGGTATATTATGGTTTGACCCCAGAACTTACTGCTAAAATAAGATTAATTTTATGAGTAATATCGAAGCTGACACTGCCCTTGCAAATTGCAGCTGCTGTAGTTGACGGAAAAAGAACCTAAAAAGAGTGGATTCATGGACGTTTAAGATAGGAGGAATCTGTGAAAGAAAGATGAGAAGAATATGATGTTAGAAATGTCTGCTAGCACACCCCCACTATCTCCATTGACCTCCCACCTTCACATTTTTCATATATAGACTACTAAAATTTCACCTTCATTTCTTACGTAAGATGCTTTTCATTTTTCATTTTAAAAAAAATGCTTTTAATTCAATGTTTTTTGAATGATTAATTAAATATTTTATACTTTCCTTTCTTTTCTCCACATATTTAAGGCTACGAATTTGTAACATTAATGTGTTAAGTCGGTCGTAATTTAATACTATGCATTATAGCACTCAATAATTATTATTTTTCATCCGAAATTAATTATAAATAATTAATAATTTTAGTCACTCACTTTATTTGTTTGTAATAATTTAAAAAATTCTTACCTATTACAAGAATTTTCCTCATCCTTCTATTTTAATTTTTAAATTTGTATTAATTATTTCTTTATTTTATTATATATTTAATAAATTTTTTCTCATGTTATTATACTGTAACATTAAAATTTTAAATTTCACAAATAAAATTTAAAGATTAATAAAATTCTATTTAGAAGGTGATAAAATAAAATTTTACGTATTTAAAAAGATTTAAAATTATTTTTAAATTAAAATATTTTACTAACAATATATCAAATATTAACTCTTAATTATATGCAAATAGATATAATATTAATGAAAATTATGTAAATATTACTGTTGCAAACCTGATAGAGTATATAAGGCGAAATTTATGTTGCTTATAAAATTCTTTGGATGCCTTAATTCTATTTGGCATTTGCATGTTGATATTGTTAGATTTTAGAAATTTATACTAATATTTTAACCCTTTTCATTAATTATAACATGTAAAGTAGTAGTGTATATATGAAATTTGTGATTTCCTTATTTAGAAAAGGTGTAATTAAAAGCACAAAATAAGAAAATTATACCTTTCATAACATCAAATATATATAAATTAAATTGTTGAATTTTATAACATGTAAAGTAAATTAGGAAATTACACTTTTAACTCTTACAGACAACTTGTCTAAATAATGTTTGTCCCAACTTGAATAGGTTTACTTAGCATAAAATAAGAAAAATCACTGTATTTGCTATCACTGTAACAATTGATTGATAGATGATTGTTGATTGCAGTGGTTTGATAAATTGATTCTATTAACTATTTTATTTAAAAGTATTTGATAAAACTTAGCTGAAAGTTAATTTTATAAAATGAGAATTAAAAGCATGACACATTTTATTGTTGAGTATTTATTTATTGATAATACTTTAATATTTATTGGGTGAAACCATTGAAATAAAACACTATTATCAAGAAATTATAACATCCATTATAGAATTTAATTAGTAAATATTTTAAAATATTAAATAAACAATTTTGATTTATAGGGACAAAAAGTTAGAATTATAAGGACCAAAAATTCAAAATATAAGGGGAAAAAGATAAAATACATGGGGAAAAATCGACTAACAGGGAGGAAAAATTTTGACAAATAAAGACCAAAAATAGTACAGGAATTTAAATGCATAAAAACAACTAATCTTAATGGATGAAATTATCTTGCAGATAAAATTTCATACTTGGTTTTTGTATATTTACAATTGAGTTTTTTTTTTTTTTTTAGATTTACTTAACATATTTTTAGGTGAAAATGAAAATGAGAAAATGGAGATTCCTAATATCTTGGCACCCTTGTTATGTTTGAGAGCATGTGATAGAGGGAGTAATTTTTGAGTAAGCATGGTCATATATGTCATTCAACATATTTCATTCCCAATCAGCTGTGGAAAATGTTATCCATCCCTACTCTTTTTTTGTTTTGAAAATTTTAGCTCAACAAACTCTTCCAATAGTCGATTCACCAAACATTACAATTAGAAGATTTGAGTATTTAATCCTCTATTTGTGCCAAAATCAACTAAAAGAAAATTTAAAACTTTGTTTATCAAACTCCCCCATTGTATTTGCTATACATCTTTGTATTATTCATAAAATTGAAATTTAGTTCATATATTTTATTTTTAAAATTTTATTTTTTATTTTAGATTTTAAAATTTAAGTGTAATTGTTAATACTATTAAATGTATTAATATGATAATTTTAAAATAAAAATATTCATTTAATAACACTATAATTAAAAAATAACATTATAATAAACTTAAATTTAACAAAATAATCTTAATAATATTAAATAGTTAAATTTAAAATTTAAATTTTTTAAAATAAATTAATTAAATTAACAAAATTTCAAAATAAAAGTTTATGGCAGATTTTAACCTATTATTTTTTTAACGGTTTATTTTAACTATACTTTGTTTTCACATCGTTATGTATGGACTCATCAATGACCAACGCCTCGAGTAGACAACTTCTGCACGCCAAGTTGTCATCTCTCTGTCTTACTATGGCTGTATTTTATGTTGACAAAATACCCTCTGCATTAAACCAAATTACAAGCAATTCACATCATCCTTTTTTACCCATTTTGGCATTAGATGCCCATAATAGTACTTTTGAGTTAAAAAGAGTAGGTAAGAAGGAGAGAAAGATTATATAAAATTGTAGTTTTACATCATTCTTATCTATTTTAATAGGAAAATTGGCAAATTAGATTTTTTCTCTTAATTTTAATATTTTTGTTAAATTTGAATTTTTAAAGAGAAAAAGCTGAAAATTAAAATAAAAATCTGATTTGTTATTTTTTATTGAAAAGAATAAAGATGATGTAGAATCACAATTTCATACAATTCATTTTAAAAGAAGAGAGCAAAGCTAAAGTTCATGTTTATTTTTATTTTACATAATAATTAAATATATTCATTTGAATTTTATTAAAAATATATTTGTTTGAATAAAATAAAATAATAATATAAAATTTTGTTGAATTAGGTTAAAAAATTAAAATACTATTTGACATTTTTCCAGATTTTAAAAGAATTTTGATAAACCAAACTGATACAAATAGGGTTTGTTTAAATGAATGTTTATTTTAAATTAGAACTATTGTTATCATAATTGTATGAGTATTTTTAAATTTCCAAAATTGATATCAACTTATATATTTCTAAAAACATAATATATATTGGATAGAGATTCAAACCTGGACAAAAATATATATATATATCATCAAAGATTCTACTATGATTTAGATTCTAATAATAAATAGATGAAAAAATTAAAGTATATAAAAACTATACAACTAAAATTGAGTTTGATGTAAAAGATTAATTCAGTAAAAAAAATACATGATAAGCAAATTCAAGGTATAATAATTAATGAATAAATTACGGATATATATTTTAAAATTTTAAAATAATTATCACTAAATAAAAATAATTATTTATCAATTAAATCTTAATTCAATTAATATGGTTGTTATTACGATAATAGAATCGAGACGCCAAAAACGTAATAATTATTAGTAGGAGTGACACCTCAACAACTTTTTTTTTTTTTATTATCAAAGAAGTAAATGTAGTTGTAACCAACTTCCTCCAACCCCTTCATAACATTTCTAGAAACCTACCTTACACAACCAGTTCTTTGAAAAACCAACTGATTGTTTGTAAATTTGATAAATGTTGGCAAAATATCACAATATTAAATACATGTTGAATGGATTTAATGGTAATTATCAAAACATACACCAACTTTGATTCAATGTATAATGTCATGTACAAACTTTAATTTTATATGATTTTATACACGAAATTTTGATTTGATTTAATCTTCACAAATTTTTAACATTATTATTGAATTATTATCATTTTATGTTGATATTTACATACACAAACAATTATACTAATCTAATATGAAAATAAATATTTACATTTATTTCTTTAAATGTGTACAATTGAATCAAAATTTAAGTTTTATATATACATATGAGCCACAATTCAAATTTCATATGTATAATTATATTAAATTAAAATTTATGTATCAAATTACACATTAGATTAAAATTCATGCATAAATTTAATACTTATCTCATGAATTTATAAATAAAATCTATACTATTATATACCAATAAATTAGAATAAAATGTTTCTCCTCACCCACTTTCTATGTAATGTATAGATAAAATCGTTAATTAAATTAGTATGATAAGTGAATGTGAATTGAATTGATGATAACATTGTAATAAATGAAAGAAAAGAGGAGGGGCAATGTTGTAAGAAAGCTTAAGGGTGACAAAACAGTAATTAGAGTAGAAAAGAGGTGGGGAAAAGGAAAGCACATTAATCAAGGCAATATCACCAAACGAGATGATTGATTAGGCCATCACTACCCACTTCTTTCTTGTCTTTGACAAAAAACAAAACAAACATACGGCCAAAAATATATGAATTTGTTTAAATATTATTATAATCAAAATGTAATGCATCGCAAGGTTAAATTAGGAGTAAAAGCAGTTTCTTTTAATGAGTTAGGCGTTTAGGTGAATTTTTGAAAATTTAAGGAAATAGATCAGTTTTGGAGAAAAAGTGGGAAAACCATCAGTTGGATGAAGTTATATTTTCTGATTTTTTATTTTAATTAATTAATTTGATCAGTTAATAGTTTTATTTTTTAAGCCTCAAGTTTGGATTTCTATTCCACCCACATTTATATTTTTAATTAATATTTTAACATATCAACTCATTTTGATTAAACAGTTAAATAAAATAATTTCATCCTTTAAACTCAGGTTTTATTCCTTTCTTTTAAACACATTTATAATTTTTATTTCATGTTTTTAAAACTCTTTTTTATTTTTCATTAAAAATATGTTATTCTGAAATTTATTATTTTAATTTATCATTTGAATACATGACTTGATAAAAGTGTCACCAAATCAAATTACTAGGACCGATCAAACCATCGCAAACAAGTTAAGATGAGTAAAGCGAGAAGAAAGATGGCATAAGGTCCCATATCTTTTATATCCTGTATTCATGGCCCTGTAATAAAACATTAAAACACAAGCAAATATGAATTGAATGTGAGGAGAAAATACCAGATCAGAGAATTTTAAGAGTATATATTTTATCTAAGCTGAGCAAGGGAATCTTGACTCTTAAGTACTTAAAGAGTACCAGCTATTATTACGGTGTAATAGAACAAAAAGAGAAATCATGGCATTCAAAGATACAAAAACGAAGCTGATATGTTGATTAATTAAAAATAAAAAATAGCTTAAAACAACTTCAAATAAAAATTATAAATGTAGTGTTTAAAAGAGGAGAGTACAACTTGGGTTTAAAGGATAAAATCATTATTATTTAGTCATTTAATCAAATAAACTAATATATTAAAAATATTAATTAAAAATATAAAAATTTAAAATAAAATAAAATAAAAAATATAAATACGAGTAAGAGAAGAATTAAACTTAAGACTTAAAAGGACAAACTACTAACATTTAATTATTTGATTAAGACAATTAATTATATTAAAAACAAGAAAATGAAAATAACTTATTTCCTAAATTTTTAAAAATTCAGCCTAAAAGCCTAATTAATAAGAAAAATGGCCTTTACTCCTAATTTAGCCGTATCGCATTTTGAAATGGTTAAGGTTTAAACTTCATCCAAAAAATATTTAAATATTGATTTTATTTATATAAATTTATGTTAATATATTTTGGTTATGTTTTATTTTAATTATAACTATTTAATTGTATCTCATATATGATTATTTACTTGAACTTATATTTATTGATGTCAATTATTTGATTAAATTAATTTCACCAATGGTTGAATATCAATTTATTTAGAAAAGATTAAAATTAAATTTTATTATAAAGATACCTATGCTTTTTAATATTTTATAATTTTTAAATTAACTAGTTTAAACTATAATTTCAAAAGAATTTTTAAAATAAATGAGCCATTAAATTAACATAGAATTTTAAGTATTTAGTCCCTTTACTCTTTGGATTTCAAATTTCAAGTATAATTGTTAACATTGTTAAAATTATTTTGTTAAATTTAAGTTCATCACATCATCATTATTTTAATTATATTGCTATTAAATAAGTATTTTTTAATTTCAGAATGTCATACCAATAAAATTAATAAAAATAATTTAACAATATTAACAATTAAACTTTAATTTTGAAATCTGGAAAATAGAGGAGCTAAATTTCTGAAAATAAAAGTATAAAACTAAATTCCAAATATGTGAAGAGAAAATGAACCTATGACATATTTTAATCAAAATTTATATATACTTTTTCTTATGTAACAAATATATTGTAAAAGTTTATATATATATATATATATATAAACAAGAAATGTGGTTTTGGTTGAACAGTAATGTATTTTGGTTGAATAGTAATGTATAGATGTAACAGTTTAAATATTATTATGTGTATATTTTATATTTTCGATATAAAATATTAAATGACAAAAACACTCTCAAAATTATACAATGTTACTTTGAAAAGTGAAATGTATTTTCATCTTTTCTCAGCCTAGGTAACGTATGGTGCTTTCTCATGTTATGACCTTAATGGAATATGATTCTTTGGGATGTGACTGCTAAAAAGTTAATTTACAACATTTAGTATACATTTGAAAGTGTTAATTAAAATCACAAGAAAGTTATATTATTACGTTTGGTTTACTAAGTACTTTCTTAAAAATATAATGATAATTTACAAATTTGCCCTTATTAAATAAAATAATAATAATCATGTACCTAATTTTATAAGAAAAATTATTCTTAACAAATATTTGAATTAAATATTCAATAATAAAATTTAAATTATTTTTAAGTTAGGAAAGAGGCAACAGTCTTTTTTTACTGTTATTACTATACTAATACTCTAAACTAATATAAAATAAGGTTAATTTTATCGTAATATTTTTTAACTTTTCAATTTACATGAGAAAATAAATTTTCCTACTTTTTATCTTAAGAATTATATTGTCATGTTCATTATAAAATAATTCTCAAAGCAAAATTAAATTTTAGGAAAAGTAGATAAAATTAACATATTAATCGTTAGAATCACTTTTCAATTGTCAAAAAGTGATTACTTTCCATCATATCAAACGCTAAATTGATATCCAATTAGCTCAGGACATCAATTCAATTAAGTTGTTATAATAAGCATAAATAAAGAAACCTATTGCAAATATTATTTTAGTAATAGAAATATATAAACATCATGTAAATACATAAATAATGAAGATTTACCTGAAAGTTCATTTACTAGAGCGACGTTCAAATGTAATTACACTTCTTAGTTGCTTCAACCAATACGACTTTTCCACGCGTAAAATGGAAAATAGGTCTTGGTTTGTTACGTGACACTCCTGTGGTTGCTGTTCTTCATCTATTTACTTACCAGCATGTATCTGCCACGTATGCAGGAATGAGGTTTCCTTTGTCAGTTTTATCTTTTTCTATTGGCATAATATTTTTTTGGTCCTCTAATTTTATAAAAAAATTATTTTAATATTTTATTTAATTTTATCTCTTTTACTCTTTAAATTTATATTTTTATTAAATCACTCTAAAATGAATGAAAAATTAATATTTATTAACTTTATTGACATGATATACATTTGAATTGATATGTGAATAACATGTTAACATTTTTAAAATCTTTTAGAATATTAAAATATATTTTTTAATGATTTTAATAATTTTAAATCTTTAAATTTTAAAATTAATTAAATATTTACGTGTTATTTATATATATATCACATCATCAAAATTAATAAATATTAATTTTTCATTTATAGCGGTTTGATAAAAATAGAAATTTAAATACTATATATATATATATATTTGTAAAGTTGAATGGTGAAATAGATGATTATAGCTTTTCTATTTATCTTTTAAGGCTTGCATTGTGCCTGGGGCTCTTCAGGTAAGAAACAAGACTCCACCCCGTTTTTCTCCCTAAATTTTTTTATTTCTTTGTCCTCCTTTCATTGATGTGCTCTAAACCGACAGCAATAAAATTTTAAAAAATAACGATTCTTAAAAATATTTCTAAATTTTTTAAAAATAACTATATATTAATATTTTGATTAAATTGATATAATTTTTACTTGAAATGTAATTCGATTATGAAATTATTAAAATATAATATTTTTATAAATGATAAATATAATCGTCTTTTACATATAATTTAATTCCAGTTGCCATCATTAAATAATAATAATAATAATAATAACAAAAGGGAGAATTAAGACATAGTATGTATAGATTTAGGGGTTTTAGACATTTAATTATATAAGGATGCGTGATGAAACTGCATTGTCAAAACTTTTGAGATAAGAATAATGCGATAGAAAGCATGTTGTTTGTCTGATGCTTCTGGGTCTTGTTTTTACACTTAAGTAAAAATAAAAATATTCATCTGCTAGAGACAAACATCTTTAATCATAATATAATAATAAATTTTTAAAATAAATAAGTGCAAAAAAGGGTTCAAAATTGGTGTACAAGTGGAGAGCAGGAAATTGTGTGAAAAGGGGGATAGGCCACCTCTTTTGCAAACAAACTGTTGGGGAGTATGCTTTAATTTTGTATACATTTTTTTCAACTTAATACTGATTATATATATATTAAAACCTAAGCCCAAAGAAACATTTGGATCACGTAGCTTCTCAGCATGCTTATCAGGTGGAGTTTGAAATTTCTAGATTGCATTGTCATACATGCCACCCCTATTTAGGGAATATGTTGATTGTAGTTATAGACTGAAATTAAATCATTTTTGTAAAATGCAGAAAAGGAGCATGTGGGTGTCCACCATTCTTTTATATATAAGAAAGGGTGAAGTTTGGGAAGGAAAGGCATAAAAGAAGAAAGAAAGTGAAGTGAAGTGAAGTGAATGTAAGGTAATGCTTTTGCAGCGACAAACAATGCTTTGTGATGTTAATTCCCCCACTGTTTGACTGAAAAGATGACCATTTGATATAATACATATTAAATGAGAAAAAGCAAGCGTCAAAGTTTACGGCGTTGCCACCAATCCCCCTCCTCCAAACAAAGTGCTGACAACGACTTGCTATCCTCAACAGTGGAGGAATCATTTTGCTTTATCAATAATATATACATTAGGCGGCCTTTTAATGCTCCGTAAACACAGCATCTAACATCCACCTTCTCTTTCATCTAAACCCATGTTTTCTCTACCTATATGTGTAAGCTCACAGCAGTGATGCAATGCGAATCGTACGATCCACAGACTTTTTTCCTGAGTTTTGATTTGCTTTAACAATTTTATCATTTCAAAGATATATACGTTTTTCTTTTTTTTAAAAAAAATTACATTGTCAAATTTATATTAAAAGTTGTGCATTAAAATTTTAATCAGCTAAAACCCATTTATTTATTAAAAAAATTTGTGTGCACAACATTTTTACAGTGGTCCCACGCTCGCATTAAGTTGTCTATTGTAGAGATGCCTACGGGGACACATTGGTGCGAATTTGGTAAACCTTAATTCTCCTTTTAGCCTAACATCATTAAACAAACCTTATCCAGCTTTTAACATAAAAAACTTGTATCACCAAGTCAAAAGATTAAGGCTATGTTTTGACATGGTTGAAACTTGAAAGTGATGTAATAACTTTTTTTATTACCTATATTATATATTAAATATTTAATTGAATTCATATCTCAATTAATTTGATATTAATTTATTTAGATAGTAGTGAAATATTATTACAAAGTAAATTATATTATTTGGAGGATTAATGCATTTTTTTTTTTAAATTTGAACTTGAAATTGTTTTCAAATTGGAGTTTGAATTTTTTTGTGGTCCAAGTTTATCATTGAACTTAACAATTATTCTTATCTTAAGGTCTAGACTTTTTTTTTTTGTCCAAGTTAATCTTGAACTTGACAGTTAATCCGACATCAGGGATTGAACTTGGGAAAAAAATTTAAATCCCAATTTGGAAATAATTGCCAAATTTAAAGGTTAATTTAGACAAAAAAAGTTTAAAACCTAATGTAAGAACAATTGTCAAGTTCAAGATTAACTTAGATAAAAAAAAAGGTCTAGGCCTAATACAAAAACAATTGTCAAGTTCATGACCCAAAAAGTACAATAACCTTTATTTTGAGAGTTTTTTTTTTTTGTTGATTTATATATTTTATATAGAAAAATTACACACATAATAGAATTTGAATCTAAGCTATCTTGCCAATTAATAGTTAATTAATATTATTTTGGGTATTATCAAATAATTATTAGTAGTATATTGATAATTTTTTCTAAGGTTAATTATATTTAAAATTTTATTAATTAGTAATATATATGATAATGATTTAATGGTGCTATTTTGTTCTCTAAAACTTTTAAGAGATATCATCAAGTTAATATACCATCAGAACAGTTAATATTAATTGTGCAACTCCCTCTGTTTAACCTCTTTTCAACACAAGTAGTGCGGCCTCTGCTCCGCTGATTGAACATCAACCAGTCTCTCTCAGCTCACTCGGGTATACGTCGAATGACAATCAGTATCATATTGAGTATGTTATATCTTTAATAATAAAAAATCACTTATTTTGAAGGTTTCCACTTTCCTCTACATATATGTAGTTATGTGATAAATACGAGTAATTTTTTTTTAGATTGCATCGACATATCAGCTTGGGAAGAAGTTTCCTGAGGACCAACATCCTTGGAACCTTCAACAACCGGGTGTAACAGTAAAACTGTATAATTTTCAGCTTTTCATCATGGTATGCAACTGAATCGAAAATGAGACATCAATTTGAGGAGTAAAAAGTGAATTCATAAGAACTGCGCCCCTATTTAGTTGGAAAGGTATATAAAAACAGCACGCCTTTCCTATAATGGAACTCATCATGGAAGGACATGAACTTGGAATTTGCAGATAATGACGGCCGCAACACCTGCCACTCATCCAACACTTTTTTTTCCCCTCCTTTTACACATGTCACGGTTGACATTGGTGTAGGAAAAAAAAACACTTGCAGCATTTGGTAATTCTAGCAAATAAAACAATTTTTTCCCTCCTTTTACAGCATTTGCACCGTAGTCCCTCAATCCAGTCGCAATCTGCAGGCCAATCTATTCTTCAATGAATGATAAACATCTGCCATCGTGCATGTTGATCACATTCATAATCCCTTTATATTGCTCCATTCCATTCTCTTTACAATTTTTAGTATATAGGAGCATATCTAATACATACAGTATATATAATGTTTGTGTATATATAGAACATGCATAAGTTAAGAGGTAAAAGAGTAAATTTTAACATGGTGCAAAGTTTACTTGTCTGATGGGACATGATTTATAATAGCAAAACAGGGGGTGCAGCTCCCATTTCCTAATCTAACATTTCTCATCATCGACCACATTAGTATAACACCAGAAAGTTAACTCAAATGGACCAGCTCACTTGAAATGATGAGACCAACAACATTTGACAAATTAAAATTATTGAAGGGCTAAATATGATACATACCGGCTCCATGTCTGAAAAAAGAAATAGGGTCATGAACTTTATCTTAAACGTTTTCATTCATTTCTTGTCAAATAAATGTAACAGACATCCATGGGCTGAGAGAATTACCAGGAGAAAAAAAAAAGTAGAACAGGCCGCTTAAGACTAAGCTGGACTTGATCAAACATGAGTATTTTTGAAAAATGGACTATCGGAAACTATTTGAAGACTGAAGAAGCTAAACTACAAAGCACCATGGATCGGAGCATCAATGGGGGTCCAAAAACAATCTATAGCTATATCTTACAAAAACTGGCTCGAGGGTTTTGGTTTGAAGAAGATTTTGTAGTTTGACAAGTACTAATCCTGTTGGAAAAACCAATGTCTCTATTACAAATAATGCAATCCATTGATTTCTTTAGGTGTTTGAGATCATTTATAGCAACTTGTAATTGAGGTAGACAAGCTTGGAATGAATCCATTGTTTAGTTAAACCTTGTTTACAAGGGTTGGCTTTAAAGGACAACCGATGGTGGGATGCATAGTAAAAGACAATTGCTTTATTCTAGATAGATGTCATATAATCAAGTGATCCCATAGCTTTCTTTTACGTACATATGAAATCATGAGGCTCTAAAGAAAGCTATCAAGACATTGTCTATTCACCGCTATCAAATTCTAGCGAGATGTACCCCAAAATATGCTCGAAAACGTTCAACATATAGTCTGAGCTAAGTATAATTTTCAAGGGATTCACTAAATGCAAGAATAACTTGAAAAAAGTGAATATATCCAACACTGGGGTATTAAATGAAAAGTTTTTTACCCCAATCCAAGCAGCAGTGCATAAGATGCAATGATGGAGTCGTGGCCCATTTCATTTCACTCTAACAATCAACATCAATTGGCAACCCTTCTAATAAAAAACCCCATCAAGCCTCTACCGACTTTATTTTTTATCACAAAGAAAAGTAGTGATGATTGAAATGACATCTACTATGAAAAAGGCACTCATATTGTCATCCAATAATGTATTTCACTAATTTTATGTTATTCCATTCACGAAAGGAGGAAAAAGAAATTATTTAAAAAAAAAAAAGAAGATAAATTATATGCCAAATCCATGGAATTCACGCTACCAATGGATTACTACTTTTAATTGAAACTTAAGCAACATAAGAATTAATACCCTTTTTGGCCCTTGTAATATAGTGACATTCTCACTTTGATCCTTTTACTATTTTTTCAGTTATTTTGTTCCTCTACTTTCATTTTGTACTCAAGTTATTCCTTTTAACAATTTTCATTAAAAAAATTAAACTACTGCCACGTATAAAAAATTAAAAATCATTAAAAAAGCTAAAATCATTAAAAATCCCAAAAAATATGAAAACTTAGAAAATTATATAAAATCATAATTTATTTTAAAATTTTATTATTTAAAAAAGCTATAAGTAAGCCAAACTTCAATTTTTCATAAAATTTTAAAATGCATTTTTTTGGAATTTTAGGTTTTAGAAACTTTAGGATTTTTTGCATTTTTATGATATTTTTATATTTTTTAAAAACAAATTTTTTAAGTAAAATACCATAAAATTCTTAAAAATTTCATGAAATTCTTAAATTTTCTAAAACCCTACAATTCCAAAGAAACAATTTTTTAACAAATTTATGAATTTTATTTTATTTTAAATTTGCATACTTATAAGTTTACAATCTTTTATGATATTCAAAATAAATTAAGATTCTTTTAGAGTGTGTTTGGATGAAGAATTTTAAATTTTTTAAGAATTTTAAAATATTAGTATTTTAGAATTCATCAATTCAAAATGCTAGCATTAATAATTGGTTTGTTTGGATAATTTGATTTAAAAAATTTAGGTTACTCAAATTTCACAAATTATAAAAAATAATAATTATATTAAAATAAAAATGTAATAAAAAATCAATATGGATATCATTGTTTTGTAAAAATTATAAATATTTTAATAAAATAAATCTTAAGAATATATATTAGAATTAAATAAAGATGATTATTGAAATTGATTTTTTATTTTATAGTGGGACCATGTTTATTACATAAAATAAATTTAAGAGGAATTTTGAAAACGAGGTGGAATTTGAAAAAGAAATTGAGCTATTGAAACTCTTTCTTGAAATTACTCACTAATTTTGAAATTGTTTGATATTTTTATCCAAAAAGTAATTCATTTTATGATTTTGAAAATATTGATGTAAATGAAATTTCTCCTTAATTTTTTTATACAAATTTTTCATCCAAACACACCATTAATTATTTTAAAAAATGATTTTCAATGTCATGCCCCAAAAAATAAGCTGTTAATTGAAATAAATAACCAAACAATTGATCTAGGCTTTATGGTTGAGTAGTTGGTACACTTTCTAGTTTTAGGTTCTATTACTCCTCTCTCTTTTTTTCAGCAAACTAGAATGAAAAATCACTCTAAAACAAGGGTTCGTTTGTTTACATATAAAAATTTTACGGAAAATATTTTTTGTATTTTTCTGTGTTTGTTTCACAAAAAAATAACTTGGTCAACAAAAAATAACTTACAGGTCAACGTAAAATAATACCTTTTTCCTGTAAAATGACTTACCCTTTTGAAAAGCGCAAGTTATTTTCTAAAAAAGAGCTTATTTATAGATAATTTTATTTTTATATAAAAATCAAATAAAATCAAGCTTAATATTATTATATTGATAATAATTTTATTTTATAATTAAAATAATTAAAATATTATATTTTCAATATTATTAAACATACATATTTAATTATTTATTTTAGTCATATAATAAATTATCAATATAATAAATATAATTCATTATTTTAATAAATTATTTAATATTTCAATTTTATTTTAATAATAAATTTAAAAATAATAATTTTAAATAATATTATTCACATATTATTGAAAATATTCAATATTAATATTTTAATAATAAATATTCATTATATTAATAATAAATGTTTTGTAGTATCAAGGTTAAAATATGTCATAAGTCTATGTACACTTCATAGGTTTGCAATTGTTCTTGTACTTTTATTTTTAAGAATTTAGTCCTTTTACTTTTCAAATTTCAAAATCAAGTCCAATTGTTGACATCGTTAATTTTTTTGTCAATTTTGTTTATGTCACATTTTAAATAAAAAAATACTAACTCAGTAGTCATGTAATTAAAAATAACATTGTAATGAACCTAAATTTAACATAATATTTTTAATATATACAAAAACAATGTAAAATAAAAATTTATAGATAAAAAATTTAATTAAACAATGAAAAAATAAGAAAATTTCAAATGTATATTTGTTTCATTAAAACAACTTTTATGAAATATTTTTAAAAATCTACTAAACAACAAAAAATATTTTGTACAGATTCATCTAAATATTAGAAAATTTTAACTTTTCTAAAAAATAAATTATTTTCTAGAAATTATTTGTTAGAAGTTATTTTCAGTGAAATAAATGGAGTCAAATATTATTGAGAGTGTATGAGCAACAAGTTAATGATTAAGCTTGCTTTTTGCCCCTTTGCATACTTGAGTTCGAGCCACCCCATCCTCAAAACCGTTTCTTTTAAATTTTTCTTTAAATTTTGGCCCAAAACTTTAGGAAAATTACTCCTGCTGTCCTAGGATTCCCAAACCCTAGATATTCAATCCAGCTTTCCCCAATTGAAATAGAACTTTGTTTCCTCTTCAAACCCAAATAGAATTTTCTTTCTTTCCTCTCTTTTACATCAAATTTTACATATGTTGCTGCTGAAATTAATTTTGCTTTCCATATTTTGCTGCACCCAATTTCACTGTAGATTTTAGGTCATTCTCCTAAATAATCTGATATTTAAGTATTTTTAATATTATAGAGTTAGTTAAAAAAAAAAAAAGTCCAGAAATGAGCAAAGAGTGGAGACGTAATTTAACTGAGGAACGATCCATGGATTCATATTGATGGAGGAATACGATCCGCCATTTGCGCAGTTCGTCTGAAGATCAAAGACGATTTCGTTTGTCATTGGGTTGTTCTAACTAGGTTCTTGAGGCCCAAAACTTTTGGGTTTAGGCGGCCTTAGGAACCTGAATTTTGTATGGGCTTTTCCTTGACTAGACATCCTGAGAGCTCACTCCATCACATCAAAGCCACACAGGTTTCAATCAATCAATAAAGTAGAAGGAAAGTTTGTTTTCAATCTTGAGGGACAAGATCATGTTCTTCCTAAATGATGTCTGTATGAATACAATAGGGTATTCTTCAGACTTCAAACCATGGATCATCATTTCAATTATTCTCAACGGTGTCAGATTCTGTTCTGATAAATGGTGAGGAGACGAGATCGATTCAGCTCAGTCGAGGTTTGCAACGACAATCTACTTTTCATAAAAGCCAATGATACACAAAGAAAGTAAGAAGCCCCGTTGGTATGACATGGTTACCACCATTTTAAAGTGGAAGGAATGGATCAGATTTTCAGTTTTGTATAAGGTTAAGGGGCTCCTTAATTTTATCTGCATTTCTTCTCTGGGCTTTACAACAATTTTGTAGGCTTCACATAATATAGAGCAATAGCTGTATGCTATTAAGCATTTCAGTCTCCTTTCGGAAGCACCAAGCCTGTGTTAATAAACAGAGAAAATATCTACTTTTATAGATTTGGTTAAGCATTTATATCCATATGTATCAGTTATCAGTTCCCACAGTATCAAGTACGTGTTTTGTTTATTACCAACTTTTATGTTTGTTTGTTTTTTTTTTTATATTTTTTAAAATTAATTAAATATTAACGTATTACATGATAATGATGTATATTCAATATTAAAAAATAAAAAATATTAATATTTTTATTTATTTTAAAGTGATTTAATAAAAAATTGCAGTTAAAATAATTTTTTTTATAAACTTTATTATGCAAATAAAAGGAAAGTTACTGCCATTATTAAAAGGCCGTTTGATCAAACTCATTCAAGCCCACACGTCAACGTTAATTTTAAAGAACCAATCACAATTCACCACGTGTTTCTATTAGGGTAAGTAGAAATGAAAGTGAAGTAGTTGACGTTACGCCCGGAGAAGGGAAGGGACCCCTCAAATTTATCTTTTATCTGTAATATAAAAGGCGGATGAATTAGTTTGGCATATCGTGTATGAAAACGATAGAATAAAAACTCTTTCGCCGGGAAAATAGAAATTCGCCTAAAATTTTCCTACCTATTCTCGCTGCACTCGTCTCCGGCTACCTGATCTTCCCCTCATCATGGTATTTTTTTTGTTTTCCTCATTCTCCCCCTCTAAAAGCTGTTAAGTTGTTTATGTGATCATCGGTTTTCGATTTTCACTATTCAATTTTATCAGTTCGTTTATATTTTTTTTCCATTTAATCTGCTTGTATCTGAAACGATCCAATCTAGACTTTTTTTCGTTGTTCCGATTGTAGATCTCAGTCGAGCGCATTTATATGCTTAATACTTGATGATGTATGTGTTCAAAATATGCTAATGATTTAGCTCAACGAACCTTAATTTAATTAGCTGTTTTTTTTATGCAAAAGCTAATCGCACTATTTCTTGAAGTAGTAGTGCCTTTCATCGTTTTATTATCTATTTAGAACTCTTAAAATGACCGAAATGCAGATGGTTTGGATTTTCTTTAAGTTAGGATTGATTCTTTTATTCTATATGAATGGTGATAAACTTTGATTTGGTCCAAATAGGTATTAACTTTGGTTTTGTATTAATTGTACACATATTTTGACAAAAATACAAATAAATTTAATTATTATACAATTCTAATGTTGGTAAATAGAATTGCTAGTGATATATTAAAGGTATATTAAGATGAAAATTTTATGTATAAAATTACAATAAATCAAAATGTCATCTGAATCAAAATCATATTCAGCTTTGTAATTTATCCCCAAAATTTTAAATCACTGTTTTTCTCGTGTTATCTAGTATCAATGTTCAAAATATATCACCAAAACGCTATTCTTCGTTAAAAAAAATTGGTTTCATTTTCTAAAGAAAAAGATTATCCTTTTCACATGGTGTCCCCCTTTTTCTTGTATGTGCAGACAACATCAAGGCGCCTTGCAGAAAGGAAGGTGGAGAAGTTCCAGAAGAACATAACAAAGAGAGGAGTTGTGTCTGAAACAAGCACAAAGAAAGGGAAGGACTATCCTGTGGGCCCTGTGCTGCTCGGGTTCTTCGTATTCGTTGTCATTGGATCATGTAAGATTCTCGGCAGCTAATCCTTTCACCATCATATTTCCCTTACATATTTCACGTTGGCTTCTTAATATAGCTAATACAATACATGAATTTTGCATTAATATGGTATGCTTGCCCCTGATAATTCAGATACAAGTACATGGTGTACTGCGCTTTGTGCCTGTGCATGGATTATGTGTCTGGTTTCTTTAGTAAAAGATTAATTTATTTATGCTACGGAAAAGGAAAGGAAAGGAAAATATACTCTTTATTTTGTTTGGATAATATTATTCTTATTTAATTTAAGGAGAGTTGTGTATTCTTGTTTTTCCTTAAATTACTCAATTTTTATATACCCAATTTAGTGAAATATATGAAAATTTCAAAACGGAGTTTTAAAGTATATTTCAAGATGTAAATTATCTTTTCTTATCCTCATCGTGTTTTACATGTCCAAACTAGAGTCATTGATACAAACCAAAGGAATCAAGGTTAGGAACCACAAGAGCATGCCTTCTTTTCTAGAAGCTTCCTCTCTTTTCCTTTCCTTTCCTTTCCTTTCCTTTCCTTTCTTTTCTCTTACTTTTATTGTCTATTCAAAAATATCGTTGGTTTTGTTTCATAATGCAAGTGTATGCCCTATGGACCTTATTGATCTTAGCATGATATCTGCTGCTCTTGTATCGCTGAGTTTTCTTTTGTGTTCATAAATTCTATGTTTGGGTTAAGTTCCTGGGTTTAGATGCCTTATGATTGAAGAAAGAAGATTTTGGTGTTTTTATATAAAAACAAATGTGATTTAACATTGTTCAAATTAGAAAAGAATAAAACTTATGGATCATACTTTCTGAGACTGGGAAGGGTTGAGTTAGAAATGATGATATTCATCTCCAAGTTGGGATAGTTTCAATAATAAAAAAGGTGAGAGAAACGTGTACAATGGTTTGACCACGTGGAATGCAAATAGAGATACACCTATTAGAAAGATCGAACAAATTCAAGCTGCATAGAATTAGAAGGTTTAAGAGGAGACAAAACAGACAGCTGGAGATGATAAAAACGGTTTAAAACTATTAGTACTTGAATAGAGAAATGTGGCGTATAAAATAAAATGATCAACAAGGAGGATTCATGTAACTGATGTAAACATTTCTACTCCTTTTAGTTGACCCCAACTAATATTGAGATTAAAACTTGGTGGTTGATTGTGTATAGTTATTAGTTAAGTTCTTGGGTTGTAATCTTCAAGGGAATTGCTTAAAACACCTATAACTACAATTTAGAATCTAGCAGTAGTGTCTCACCATGTATAATTTGGCAATTGAGACTTTTTGCCTATACTTGGACTAGGTTGTGGGTATTTGACAGGGATATGGTTAGATTTTTTAAGTTGTTTTCATCTATTTAAAGGATACTTGAAGGTCATATCCTCATACTCCATGTCTAGGACACGAGTGTAAAACGCATATTTAAAAAAAAAAAGAAAGTCGAAACAACATAGACATTTACAATTTTTTTTTTTAAATTCTTTATAACAGCTCTCTTCCAGATTATCCGGACAGCAGCCAGCGGAGGTTTTGCATAAACCTGCAAAACCCGTGTTAAGAAATTGCAGAGGGAACTTGTGTTTCGTGGCCCTGTTTTTTTTTTTTCGTTTAGTTTTGTAGGAAACAGATGATATGTCTACCACATGTGATACGTTGTGAAGTATTCAGAAATTGAATAAGACCTCACTTTCTTGTCTCTTCGTTATATTTTATATGTTATTTTATATATATATGTCTCATTTATGACTGAATGGGATAAGAAGCTAAGCATTCTTTAAAATCCTATTTGTTCTCATTGCATTAGATGTTTAAATAGATTTTCATGGGAAAAGAAATGCTATTCAACTTTGCTATTTTTGTTTAAAAAATTTTCTGCATTAGTAAGCATTTTTATTCATCTAAAGAAAATGCAAACCTTTGTTATATAGACCCAACCAGTTGCATATTCAAATTTCTCAGATATCACATAGCCCACGTTCCTTTAAACAAATGAGCAGATGCATTTGTTAAAGACTTACAATTTGACGGTCGTTGCTCCATTTAACTGATTAAAAAGCACCCAAACTGGCCTCCTATTGGGTTCCTGGCAGACAAAGTAGATATTGATGATAGTTGAGAGAAGTGAGTTTCGTTTACCATGGCTGAAGATCCAAATGGTCATTTCCTGCAATGGGTTGCGCACCACATCCAAACTACATGCCTGTATCAGTCCATAAAAATGATATCCGCACAAGATACATATGGAATCCACTTGACAACCGCAGAAATCAATTTATTATGAATGAATGCCTGGGTATTGAGAGGCCTCCTCTGTTAACTCTATGCCAAGGCACCTTGTTTGCTTATACCTTGCATTCCCCCATATTTACCTTGCCTTAAATGGTCCTTAAATATTCCCAACTTGCAGCTGTGCATCTCTAAGCCTAAGAAGCTCCTTTTAAGACAAGGCTGTACATGCCAAGCTAGTACCCGCGGGCATAAACATTTCATCATACAGATCTTATTTCATTCAAATAAGTTCTTACTTGATAAATTGAAAAGTTAAGTAATGAGTTCAAAATTAAGTATGGGTATGATTAGACTATTTGATTAATTTAATTTTAAAGTTTTGAAGATAAAGTATTTAAATGATAATGTTAAAAGAAATAAAATAAAATAAAATTTTTATTAAGTGGTAAGTAGTTTCTTATCTACTTATTTTCCATACCGTTTCATTAAAAAATTATTTACATAAACTATATTTTTGAACTTAAATTGGTCAATGTTGATGTGTAATTCAATGAATTATGTCACTAAAGCACGTGCTTGATGGACTTGCTTTATAAAGTCGGAAGTGCCTTGATTGGTGATTCCTACAAAGCCTTCATCAAGCAAAGGCTTATAAGGTTCTTACTTGCAACTATGATATCACTTGAACTTTATAAAAAATTTAAGAATTAAATTTCAAATATATATAAAAAAATACATAGACTTGTAATACGTTTTGACTATATTTATATTATTAATTTTAAAATTTCAAAATGTCGTTTTATTATTATTCAATAAGTTGACGTGATTAACTCAAAGATGAAGTACTCTTCAAACCGTAACAGTGAAAGAGTGCACCTTAAAATTCATATAAAATGCAGACACAAGTTGCAGCAATTTTTTGGTCAGTAATCCCCCAGGATCCGAAGGACTCAAATTGTTGAATTTCAGCATTATATTTATAACACTTGGATTACCTTTTCTTCCTAGACCTGAATTATTTATCATAGATACTTGAATTCTCTTAAATCAAATTTTATAGATTTGAATTAATTTAATTCATAATTTTAAAAATTGTTTTTATATTTTCTAATAATTTAGAAATTAAATTATAAAAATAAAATTGGGTTTATTTTGGATAATTGAACTATATTTAATTATTATCTAAATTTTAATTGAACTGAATTTAATAACCCTCGAAAGAAATATAGCTTGAATTGATGTTCATTTTTTTCATTTCATTTCTTTTTCTTGTTGGCATTAGCCCCTTCTCCCTCTAAATTCGTTCCAATAATATTAGATTATAATCTGGAGACTATATCGTTTGAAAAAAATATTATGTATAGAATATATTTAAAATTTATATAAAAAAAACTAAAATTTTAATTTAAATGATAATACTGAATTATAAATTTTATTGTGTCCTAATATATATGAATTTTATTGATTTTATACAAAAAATATATTCATAATAATATAATTTACTTTGTAAATTAGAATGGCATTTTAGGCATTTTTCAACTGAGTTAATATCCAATTGATTCGTGATATTAACTCAATTAGAGATTTTAACAAAATGAGATTTTATCATTTCTCAATTGATTTGATGCTCAGTTAACTCGTAACACCAACTCTGTCAAGGATCTTATATGTACTAAATTATGGCACACCCGCTATGTATGTGAACAAAATTTATGTTACAAATATATTTATTAAAGTTAATGTAAAATTCAAATGATGCTTAAGTAAAAATGGTAAAGTTGAGTAGTTAAAATTTGTTGTGTCTTTAGTTTAAATCTCACAATGTGTAATTTTTTATTGATTTATAAAAATATAAAAAGACAAAAGCACCATCATAACAATATAATTTACTTTGTAAAAAACTTTTTAGTTATTTTCCAATTAAGTTGGTGTCTAATTAACTTATGACACCTACTTAAACAAGGGTTTATTATATATTTATCTATACTTATATTAAGTTTCTGATTGAATTAGTGTCACGAGTCAACTTTATACCAACTTAGATGGAAATTACTAAATACCCTTTCATATACATCTATCTATAGGTTTATTAAGTTCTTATTGAGTTGGTGTCTCAAGCCAGATGAGCACCAACTCAATTGGGGAATAACAAAAATACAGTTTCATATACAAAGTAATAAATATTAAAACGAGGGTATTTTTATCTTTTATATTTTTAATAAAATAATAATATAATGATATTTGAATTTGGGATACATAAATTTTCAATTAACTATTTCAATCGATGCTTTATTTGGTTTTAACATAAAATTTTCATAAATATATATTTTTACATAGATTTTCTTCACATATATTGTGGGTGTGTCATAATTTAGTTATAATTAAGTTCCTAATCAAGATGGTATTATAAGTCAACCGAAATTAACTTACTTTACCAAATAAATTATATTGTTAATGATGTTTATGTTTTTGACCTCTTTATATAAAATATATATATAGAGAAAAATAATAAAATTTGAACATAAAAGCACTATATTTTCAATATCTCTAATTATTATTTTAACTAAAATTTTATTTACTTTTTAAAAATATATTTATGACGTAATTGATGTAAATGAAAATTGAAACTCTCATGAGTTTCAAATAAATGACTTGAAGAGAGGTTACATCGTGGCCACGCAATTGCCGTGCAAATTTTTTAGCTAAATAATTGCATGATTTCACGCATGTGCAAACGGAATGATTAATTGTTTTATCACTTTTCCATATGGTAAATATTTGATCGAGTCGAGTCAGATCGAGTAAAAATTTTTGAGTTAGTCGAATTAACAAATCTTATTTTAGCAACCGAACTCAATTTAAATTTTTTTCGAATCGAATCGAATCAAGTCAAAAAATTTCAAGTCAAATCGAGTCGAGTTAACGAATCCTATTATTTATACTTAATGTTGTGATTAGATGGACCGATTATTTAACTAGTAGACGAAGTACATAATTATTTAACTATATGAACAATATAATGATTTTGCCTCTTAACTTAATGAGTAAATATTTATTAAAACGACATAGTTTTACCTTTTAACTTAATTATTTTGAATTTTAACTTTTAAAAAAATAAATATTTATCAAAACGACGTAGTTTTGTCTTTTTTATTCAAATTTTCGGATAACTCGAATTGTGTAATTCATATTCGAGTTAAACCGAAAAACTTAATTTTTTATTCGAGTTGAACCGAATAACTTGATTAATTCAAATAACTCGAACTATTTAATTCAAAATTTGAAATTTTTATCGAGTTTTTCGAATCGAATCGAATTTTGCTCACCCCTACTTTTCTATATCAATTTTTATTCACTTTGTGGTAAGAAAAACAAGTCAAAGATATTTGGATTATAATCAACACATATAGTTAATAAAAAAGAAGTAAATACTAGATTTACATGAGTAAAAAGTCATATTCTACATAAAAGCAAATACTAAAGTCATCTTCTCCAAAAAAAAATTCCCATTTGAAATCAAGTTTACTCCCCCAAGAAACCTTAACTCAAAAAATTTGATCTTGACTTTCTCCAAATTTTCTTTTAAAACCTTCACCTTCTTCGTTTAAGATGAACTCAAATATTCCAAGAGTAAAATTTGAAAAATCTCATGGTAGTCAAAATCAAGTAATTCAACCACACATTCAAGCTCAATATGTTAGGCAAGAGACATAAATTTTGATTCTTTCTGGTTTGTGCTTTCATAAATTGATTTCAATTCATAACCTATTAAGTAGTAAATTGAATAAGATAATAATGTTGCTTTGTCTCATGAATGAAAAGTACATTTTATGAGTTGATGACTTGTGAAATGTTGTGAATATGTAGCTGTATGATTTCATGTTGTGATAAGATGAAAAAAATATGGGAAATTGATAAATGAAATGAATGTTATAAGAAAATGTGATTCAATAGATAAATGATATGTGAAAGCATGTATATTAGTTTTATGAATGCCTTATAAAATAGTCTCAGATAGAGTTACGGGTATAGTTGGCATGCCATAGGATTTGTTATATCATAGTTATTATTAGCACTAGTTGCATATCATTTCAATAGTTCTCTAGAGCACTAGGTGTTCGTGAGAATGTATCGTTAGCACTAGGTGCATTTATATTTGATTGTTCCCCTTGAGCACCGGATGTCTGTGGGAACATATCACTAGCTCTAATCTATGAGCTATATTGGTGTGATAGTGGATAATCCATGTATCTGTCATTAAATTTGCATTCGTTTAATAAGGGTTATATTATAAGTACCATAAAATTTTAACTACAAAAGGTCATTGTAAATGAACTATGCTAATGAATTGTGCTTGAAAACGTTAACTGAAAACAAGTGAATACGAGATGATTGATAGCATGTGAAAGATTATAAATATTACATATAAGAGCCCCGAGGGCTAAAAATATGATGAAACGAATTGAAATATTCGATTCATGTAATTGATATATAAATGTGGATATGAAAATGTCATATGCTTGAAAATGAGATTGAAATAACAATGATGTTTTTGGATTTTTACATTGATACTTCAGATTGTGATGCAAAGCTTAGGAGACGTAATAAAATGTTAATATAAGCTACACCAACCTAATTAGAAGATCTTATGAAAGAACTAAAGTAATAAATTATGAGACAATGCTCATTTTTAAAAACTTATTTATAAATGAAATTATAACCCAGAACCGTCGCCGGAATAGGGTTAAAAGGCATCATCGAATAACCGAAACATTTCACATCCATTTCACGACACAAAGTCAATCATCAATCAAACATATTCAAATACGAGCATATAGTCCCTTATCGAAGTCTACGAGACCTTAAACACGTGTTAGAAAGAGGTTGGGACTAAACCGAACACTTACGAAAGTTTTCAGAAATTTTAAACATATTTCAACACTGCAGAGGTCACACTCCTATGCGGTTAGGCCGTGTGCCTCACTCGGCTACCAGACACACCCATGTGTCCAGGCCGTGCCAAAACAGAGCCTATATACTGACTTGTTCCCACGGCCACTAGGCACGCCCGTGTGCCATGGCTGTGTGAAATTAAACACGCTACTGACTTGGTCACACGGCCACCAGGCACGCTCGTGTGCCACAACCGTGTAACCTACCCAAGCACACCTCGAAGTGGCCCTTGAGCCACACGACAGAGACACACGCCTGTGTCCCTTGGCCGTGTATGCGAAATAGGCCATTTGCAAGGCCAATTTGCCACCCACATAAGGGTCATCTCTACAAGCACAAATTTCATATATTTAAACATCAATTGGAAACCAAAACATACCATCATATACACCAAATAATCATCAACAACATCAACTATTTCCTTACTCAAAATGAACATAAATAAGTCCATCCAAATACCAATTTCACAACCTAAAGTATACAAGTTGAGCATCATATAATTCTTACCATAATTCACATTTAATTAATCATTCTCATCAACCAAATAATCATGAAATATACCATATTCATAGCTCATTCATAAATTCAACATCATTCAACTTCCAAGTCAAATCACATTACAAGGATTAAGCCTTTCATAACATGCCATAACTTTTAGCCTATACATGCCATATTTCAACTATATAAATCTTTCCAATAATACCCAAAAATAGATTGCCGATAGTGTTATAGAGATGCTAATGATCCTCAGATCCGAGCTAGCTTTACTGACACTGTAAAACAGAGAAACAAATCACACAGTAAGCTTTCAAAAGCTTAGTAAGTTCTTAATATAATACGTATTACTCAATAATACCACATCAATACATAACTAAACCATCACATAGATAAATGCACAATTAGGTTATCATCAATCTCAACCATATGCTCAAGAATCTATTCATTCAACCTTTTTAGGCTATCATCAACCACATAGGTTCAAACATACATTGTTCAACACATAGTTACTCATCACTCATGCTACTCAATTGCTCGATACTACCTCTCGTTCAACCTTTGTTATTCCTTTAATTTAGTCGCACACTTAGTGCCAATTTCATAACCGAAACATAATCGTCACCTCACACTTAGTGCCAATATGTTAAACCGAACTTATATCGGTATCGCACACACAGTGTCAATTTGATAAGCTTAAGCTTCTATCTTTTCGCACACACAGTGCTAATCATCTCTGTCTCGATTCTAATTTCGCACATTTAGTGCCCTCTAATTCAATTCTGCACATAGCATTTCAAATCTCATAATTATATATATATATATATATATATATATATATATATATATATTCATTCAATTCACATCACATAGATATAGTTTACAACTAGTATTATATCCGAACTTACCTCGGACGTAGAAATACTGAGGCTTGCCGATTAATCGAGTACTTTATCTTTACCTCGATCTCGATCCGAATCTCTCCTTTCTTGGTCTATACATATTCAAATTTAATTCATTCAATCACCAATTCATTCAATTTAAACCAAACACACACATTTAGGGCATTTTACAAAATAACCCTCAATTTTCATCTTTTGACACTTTAGTCCCTATTTCATCAAATCATAAAATACACACAATTTCAAATCACATATGCTTAGCCGAATTCTTCCCATCCTAATACAAGCCCACACATTTCATTTATTTTACATTTTAGTCCTTCAATTTACACTTTTCTTAATTTAGCCCAAATTACTCAATTTCACCAAAAATCCAAATACAAACTATGTTAATCCAACACTAAGCTTTCATATTTTACCAACTATCAACACAAAGCTCACATGTCCATCCATGGCACATATTAAAATCTTCACCAATTCACAAAATTGAAGCATGGGTTTTAAAGAGCACAAAGCAACGATTACAAAAATATAGAAATTATCAAAACCGATCAAAAACATACCTTGAATTAAGGCTTGTAATAGCCGAATGTAACAAAGCTTTTCTTTCTTCTTTTCTTTTGTGTTTTCGATGGAAAAAGATGAGTATATTCATCTTATTTTAGCCATTTGTTTGTTTAATAATCATATTATTAATCTATTTACTATATTAACCTTTTAAACTAATACATATATACATATATACATTAAGGGCATTAATGTCCTTTATCCATCCACTAACTTGTAAAGTGGTTTAATTGCCTCATAAGGCCTCCACATTATAAAGACAATAACAAATTAAGCACTTTACATCAGCACACAACATTTTACACTTTATGCGATTAAGTCCTTTTTACAAATTGAACACACAATCGATAAAATCTTCACACAGACTAAATCACATGCTGCACACACAGAAAATAATATAAAAAATATTATTCTGACCTCGAATTTGTGGTCTCGAAATCACTATTACGACTAAGGTCTAAACCGGGCTGTTACAACTCTCCCCTCTTAGGGATTTTCGTCCCTGAAAATCTTACCAGTGAATAGGTGTGGATATTTTTCTCTCATAATGTTTTCAGTCTATCACATAGCCTCTTCTACTCCGTGCTTGTGCCACAATACTTTCACTAAGGAAATTCTTTTGTTTCTCAACTCTTTAATCTCTCTTGCCAAAATTCGAATTGGTTCTTCATTATATGACAAATCTGACTGAATTTCAACCTCAGTAGGAGCAATCACATGAGACGGATCAGATCTGCACCGACGGAGCATCGACACATGAAACACATTATGAATCTTTTCTAACTCAGGTGGCAACATCAATCTATAAGCAACCAGTCCAACTCGTTCAATGATCTCATATGGCCCGATGAACCTCAGACTTAACTTGCCTTTTCGGCCAAATCGAAGTATTTTCTTCCACGGAGACACTTTCAGAAACACTTTGTCACCAATATCAAATTTGATATCCTTCCGTTTCAAGTCTGCATAAGACTTCTGATGATCTGAGGCCGCTTTCAAACTGTCACGAATTACTTTCACTTTCAGCTCAATCTCTTTTATTAGATCAACCCGTGAATCTTATTCTCACTCAACTCAGTCCAATACAATGGAGTTTGACATTTTCGACCGTAGAAAGCTTCATACGGTGCCATTTTAATGTTAGATTGAAAATTGTTGTTGTACGCAAACTCAATCAACGGCAAATGCTTTTCCCACGTACTTTCGAACTCAAGTATATAGCATCTCAACATATCTTCGAGAATCTAAATAATTCGCTCGAACTGACCATCCGTCTGCGGATGAAATGCAGTGCTGAAATGTAATTTTGTGCCTAAAGCCTTTTGTAATTTCTTCCAAAATTGCGAAGTAAATCTCGGATCTCTGTCAGATACAATAGATAGTGGCACCCCGTGCAATCTCACAATCTCAACAATATATAATTCAGCCAATCTATCGAGTGAATAATTTGTTCTCACTGGAAGGAAATGAGCTGATTTCGTCAATCTGTCAACTATCACCCAGATTGCATTTTTCTTTCCCAGAGATAAAGACAACCCCGACACAAAGTCCATCGTGATTCTCTCCCATTTTCACTCAGGAATCATAATCGATTGTAACAAACCGGATGGAACCTGATGTTCAGCTTTAACTTGCTGACAAACTAAACATTTCGACACAAAGTCAAAGATGTCTCTTTTCATACCATGCCACCAATAAAACTATTTCAAATCATTATACATTTTCGTACTCCCTGGATGCACAATCAAACTACTATTATGAGCTTCGTTCAAAATTAACTGAATCAACTCTGAATTCTTCAAACATAAATCCAATCTCTAAATCTCAAACAATCATCACTATCAACTCGAAATTCTGAATCAATTCAAATCACATTGAGCTTGTTTTGCTATCATCTCATCATCAATTTTCTGAGCATCACGAATTTGATGTACGAACATCGGTCTTACTTTCAACTCAGCCAAAACTGAACCATCATCACACAGATCTATCTGAAAATTCATAGCTTGCAAAGCACATAAAGACTTCCGACTCAAGGCATCAACAACAACATTAGCTTTGCTCATATGATAATCAATCACAAGTTCGTAATCTTTCAATAATTCTAACCATCTTCTCTGTCGCAAATTTAATTCTTTCTGAGTCATCAAGTACTCCAAACTCTTGTGATCGGTATAAGTATGACACTTCTCACCAAATAGATAGTGACACCAAATCTTTAATGCGAATACAATCGCGACTAATTCAAGATCATGCGTCGGATAGTTCTTTTTATGCGACTCTAACTGCCTCAAAGCATAAGCAATGACTTTGCCTTCTTGTATCAGCACATAATCCAAACCATTCAATGATGCATCACTGTAAACTATGAATTCTTTGCCCGATTCAGGCTGAACTAACATTGGCGCTTTCGCCAACAACACTTTTAATTGCTCAAAACTCTGATGGCACTTTTCTGACCACTCGAATTTAACATATTTTTGTAGCAACTTCGTCAACAAAGTCGCAATAATCGAAAAGCCTTTCAAAAATCACCCATAATATCCCGCTAGTCCCAGAAAACTATGGACTTCAGACACATTTCTCAGAGGTTTCCATTCTAAAATTGCTGAGATTTTACTTGGATCAACTCGTATTCCTTCAGCTGATACAATATGCCCCAGAAATCCAACCTCGCGCAACCAAAACTCACATTTACTAAAATTTGCATACAATTGCTTCTCACGTAGGGTCTGTAACACAATTTTCAAATTTTCGGCATGTTGCATTGATTGTCTAGAATTATCAAGTTTTAAAATTTATAAAGAGGATGATCGAACCTGGAAACTAACTCTGATAATGACTTAAGGCAAGTGCACCTATCGAACAGTAATATAGTTTAGGCAAGACCGGATTGTCGAACCCAAAGTAACTAAAAGTACTAATACTCACTTTCTTTCTATTATTTAGCCTAAATATTAAATGATTTGGCTGATTAAATCTAAATTAACTAATTAATTACTAAACTAAGACGTAAAGACAAAAAAATGCATTTGGAAAAATAACTTTAGGAAAAACTCAGTTGATTAAGACGATAGCCTTAGGAAGAATCCACCTAAAGTTCACTTATTATCCAACACTGAACCAGATGAATTATTCACTTAGCTTGATCCGTAAGACTCCCTAATTTATATTAAACCCTTTCTTGAGGCGAATAACGTCTAACTCTAGGTTGATTAACCGAAATCTCTTTCAAATTAAAACCAATAGAATTGCATTAACTCGATCTATGGACTCCCATATTAGGTTTCACCCTAATCCGACAAAATCTCGTCACCCTATCTCTAGGCGCGCGATCAACTCTGCTTAATTATACTAGAACTACTCTTAAGCAGGGACCTTTACTCCGCCACCTAAGCACATTCAACTTGAATTAATATTCTGAAAATATTAACACAAGAATTAAGCACACATAATTAAGAACAAACTAAGTATTTATCATATAGTTCAATAAATAATAACAAGATTCATCTAGGCTTCATCCCCTTCAGGTATTTGAAGGGTTTAGTTCATAATGATAAAATAAAACATCTCAAGAGAAAAGATAAAACAAAACATAAGAAATCCCTAAAACCCCCTGAAGGAATTGAAGAAGAGATCCGCCGTCTTGAGTAGAATTTCGGCTTCTTGAGAAGGATCAATTGGCTATCTTCGAGTGATTCCCACAAAGGTTCCGGCTTCTGCCGAATTTCGAACGTCTGAGCCCCCCTGAAGGTTGGCCTTTAGGTTCTTTATATAGGCTTTGAGATGCTTTTACTTGGCCTCTAAGTGTCCTAATTCAAGTATACTTCCTATTCGGTGTTTGAATAGGCTTTAGAATGTGTTTCTTTGCCTCAAAGTATCCAAATCCGAGTACAATTCCTCTTTTCCACGATAGGGGCACGGCCATGGTACACACCCGTGTAGATTAACTTCAGATCGTGTTTCAGTTTTGTTGATTGAGGCACGGCAGTGTAAATCGTGGTCAGACCGTGTGAAGTAAATTGATGAGACACGGCCGTGTGGCTTGAAGTTCAGGCCGTGTCAATTTCCACTTTGGCCCAAATTGGCTCGTTTAAGCCCCTTTCTCATTTTTTGTCCTCGGGTGCTTTTCTAAGTATAAAACATGAAAAGAAAGGATTAAGAGCACCTTTTTACATAAATCAAGGGCTAAATCATCCAAAAGCATGCTAAATATGGGGTTAAAATATGTTACTTTTACGGCTTATCAAATACCTCCACACTTAAGCTTTTGCTTGTCCTCAAGCAAAATTCTCAACTTACAATTAAAATGAACTTTCCATAATTCATAATTCCTATTAATAATGCCTCATCATAATTCATAGATAATTCATACATGGATAATTTAACTTAAAGACTCCTAAAGATTCAAACAATTCTAAGTCATATATTTGTAGCATGAAAACATAGGTGTCTCCCCTTATCTAAATAATTACCTTTGATTCAAAATCGACAAGGATTGACATCCTCACTAAAGATTCACTCAAATCACTCAAAAGTGTTTAAGGTTCATGATTAAGCACTCAATAGTCGAACCTGAAAAGTTAATCCCATAGACTTGCCTAAAAATCAAATCTTCACCACTGTAATATGATATGATACACAAACCAAAAGGTCTTTAATAAGGTTGTAACGGGGCTTGGGTTAAAGGAGTGGATAAAGGTTGAATTAGAAGGTTAAAAATCGAGATTGACTTGACAAATTTACCTAACTAAGAACAATGAACTAGAAAAGAAATGATTACATCAATTGAAACTTTGAAACTAATAATACTACGAGCTTTTTCCTTGATAATTGAAAATTAAATGCATAAGCTCACTTTTTATACTACTAATGCTGAATATATTTTGATTTTTCGATCGATTTTTTTTCTTCGAGAAAACAAACTAAGTAAATACATAATAAAGAAAGAACTTTATCAACTGAAATAAACTAATTAGGCAACTGATCAAATCAATTCTCAATAGAAAGGTAGTCAAAAGAATGGTGATAACAAATACAAAGGGTTTTTGGGCTAATATTAGCGGGTAAATCAATAAAAATGGTTGTTAGGATTAAAAAGGGTTCACTAGGGGTTAATTATGTAGGTAGGCTTTTTGGTGGTGTGAATGGGTTAAAACCTAGGTGCCTTTATCATCTCAGTATATCAAATCAATAATATGGTCTTGACATGCATAAACGAGACAAGTGAGCACGAAAAAGAATATATGCTCTATAAGGCTCAAAATCTCACAAAAATTATGGGTATTTGAAATCAATTCCTATAAATTTCAAACTTCAAGGTAATATTCAAATTCAGTTCAACAGCCTAGAAAATTTTTTATTCTTGAAAAATGGAGTTATCATGCTTGATTCTCTAGTATTCTTCAAATTTAAATCATCAATGTACAATTAACTATGACTTACTCAAAAACATATCAATAAGAATAATAAATCATTAGAAATTTCATCTTAATTAGAAATATGAGAAAATTACTTAAGAACTAGATATAATTCAGGGATTTGAGAATAATGCAAAAGTTAGGCACTTTAACCCCCCCACACTTAAGATCTACATTGGCCTCAATGTACAAGGATAGATAAATAATCATGTAATAATGAAATCAAAGGAGAAGGGGAAGAAGTAACACTTCCTAAATTTTTGGATAAATCCTTGTTCCCTTGTCGAATTGAAGGTGGGGGCATTTTCTATGGGCCTGGTGGGGTGGTTACTGACAAGCACTGTGCTAGATCAATAAATTGGGTAGCCTGGAAAGATATAGCTAGGAAATCTAAAGAAGCTTTAAAAATATACTAATAATATAATTAAGGACAAGAAAAATAAAGAGAATGAGACTAAAAGAAAACTGAAATTCAAAAAAAAGATTAATGGACTAAGGAGTCCTTATTGATAGATGGTTTGCGAAGAGGGTGTAACTTCTAAGGCTACGGAGGGGCTGTGGTCATGGTTTCGATGTGATCCTCTAGCAGCCTGATGAACCTGACACTAAGAAACTAGAATAAAATAAACTAAATTAAGCGGAAAAGAAGTAAAGATAAGGAAAAAAAAAGGAGATGAGAAAAGAAAAATAAAACCGAAAATGTTTCGAAGACCCTTGGCATGTTGAGTAGCTGAAGCTACCGGCATGAACTCATGTGAATCGATCTTTGTTGAGGAGATTGTGGTTGGCCTCTTATGCTTCTTTGACATGATGTAGCTGAAGGGTCAAGAGAATTTGTAAGAAGAGAAATCTGGTAGAGGGAAGGAAGAATAGAGGTGGAAAGTAGAAGAATGGGAAGAGTGGGATTAGTGTTTAAATAGAGGCTCAATTCTGGTACGTTCCCACGCCAGTGGCCTAAGGGTGTGTTGTTTCACACGGCCGCCTCGCATGTCCATATGTCTAGGCGTGTTGATTCTCCATGCCCGTTTCTCAACAAGCCACGCTCGTTGGTGAAAAGTCAGTATGTTGGCACGGTTGGGTAGCACGGGCGTGTCCAGCCTGTGTTTGGCAAGTCAGTGTCATCCATGGCTGCGTGACACAGCCGTGGCATTTTGTCAGCACCCGTGAGGAGTTGTTGGGTCCGTGATTTTGAAAATTAGTTGGGATTTGATTCGTACTACCCCTGCTCATGTCAGTACGAAGATTCTGTACTTCCACACGGTCACGGCCACGGACGTGTGCAAGGCCGTGTGATCTGAGAATCTGTACTTTTGTTTCATTAAAATTTTGGAATAAAAATATAAAGAAATAACCAAAAATAAAAATAAAGAGATAGTGTTAGTGCTCGGGTTGCCTCCCGAGAAGCGCTCGTTTAAAGTCTTAAGCTAGACTTTCCCTTTTTGCTTGTACGCTTATGGCGGTTTAAATGTTTTAATATCTTTCCTTAAGATTTTATTTTCATGATAAAGTTTAACTCGAGAAGTGTTTACCTTAAAAGTGTCAAATATGGGATTACTTACCTCGACTGTTCCGTATGGAAGGATATTGCGTACCTGATCTCCTATTTTGAACTAATTCGATGTCCCTACGAGTTCTTCTAGATGCTCCTTCGATTTTGCCTCGTGTGGTTCCGGCTTCTCTTTAAAATGTGTTTTCCACTCTTCTAGTTCGTTGTCCTTAAAGCTTTGCTCCTTACATAATTCTTCTTTATTGGCATAGGGTCCTTGCTTCTGTTCAGGTTTGTAGCTCTGTAGTTATTCCTGCGGTGGGATTTGAACAAATTGATTATCAACTAAATTTACTTTCTCACCTTCATTGATCGATGTCCTGGCTGAGTCAAGAGCTTGTAAACTAATCGATTCGTCACCTACACAAAGTATGAGTTCTCATGTGGTAACATCAATTTTAGTTTTGGTAGTTGCTAAAAAGGGTCTTCCTAGGATTAAAGGAATCGAGTTATCCTCATCCATGTCTAAGACAACAAAATCTACTGGAAATCAAATTTGTCAATTTTTACAAGAACATCTTCGATAATACCCCTAGGAATTCTAACAGTTTTATCAGCTAATTGAATACTCATCCTAGTTTGTTTGGGTTTCCCTAGACCTAGCTGCTTAAACATTTTATAGGGCATGACATTTATACTTGCCCTTAAATCAGCTAATGCATTATCAATAGTGAGTCTACCAATTAAACTTGGGATTGTAAAACTCCCTAGATCTTTTAGCTTCCGTGGTAGTCTATTTTGTAACATTGCTGAGCATACTACGTTTAATTCCATATATGGTTCCTTATCTAGCTTACGTTTGTTCGTCAGAAGCTGTTTTAAAAATTTCTTCGAATCTGACATTTGTGAAAGAGCTTCAAGAAACGGTAAGTTAATATGTAATTTCTATAAGAAACTTACCGAACTGTTCTTCTGAATCATCTCTCTTCAACGCTTCGGGATAAGGTATGCGAGGCTGGTACTCTTTGATTATCGATTTTGGCTTTTCTTGTGTTACCTCAATTTTATCTTCTTCCACTTCATCTTCTTGTATTGAACTGGGTTCATCTACCTTTATACTACTATGAGCTGTTATGGCTTAGATTTGCTCCTTTAGGTTAATCTCAGTGTTGCTTGGTAGACGCCCTTGTGGTCATTCGGACATCAGCTGTGCAAGTTGTCCAATCGTTTTAGTGATTTCCTCGACTCGGTCCTTGATCTCTTTGATCGATATTTCTTGGTTATCAAGAGTTGTATCATTTTTTGGAGACGGGCATCTGTGTTTGCCATGAACTTTTTCAGCATTTCTTCAAGACTCGGCTCCTTTTCCTTTTGGATAGGGCTGATTTTGGAAATTTGGAAGAGGTTGTTGTTTTTGATTTCCTTGATTTCGTTGGCCTCCTTGACCTCCCCACGAAAAATTTGGGTGGTTCCTCCAACCTGGATTATAGGTGTTACTATAAGGATTATTATTAGATCTAAAATTATTACCTATATAATTCGTTTGTTCGTTTTCCGTGCCCAGTTGGTAGGGTGGGTACTCAGGTTTCGTTCCACTTGCGTCGCACTGCATTATCGGATTTACCTACAAAGAACACAAATTTTCAAGCTTTTTATTCATCATCTCTACCTGATTTGACTGCATAGTTACTGCGTCGATGTTGAAAACTCCTGCTGATTTTGTTGGCCTTGTCCTTGTAACTTGCCACTGATAGTTGTTCAATAGGCTGCTTCAGGAGTTTTGTTGTTCAGGGTTCCACCGGCGGCTAAATCAATTAGTTACCTCGTTGAGGGATTTACATTATTGTAAAAAATTTGAACTTGAAGCCATAAAGGTAATCCGTGGTGTGGACATCTCCTCAAGAGATCCTTGTATCTCTCCCATGCGTCGTATAATGTCTCTAAATCCATCTGTACAAAAGAAGAGATATCATCCCGTAATTTGGCCGTTTTGGCCGGTGGGAAATATTTTAAAAAAAATTTTAGGTTATCTGGTCCCATGTCGTAATTGACCCTCGTGGTAACGAGTTCATCCACTGTTTGACTTTATTCGTTAATGAAAAGAAAATTAATCGAAGACGAATGGCATCATCAGAAATACCATTTATTTTGAAAGTATCACAGAACTCTAAAAAATTAGCTATATGAGTGTTCGGGTCTTCGTCCTGCAAACCATCAAATTGAACAAATTGTTGAATCATTTGTATAGTATTAGGCTTTAATTCAAAATTATTAGCAGCTATAGCAGGCCTAACAATACTAGATTCCGCTCCTGTTAAATGAGGTTTAGCATAATCATACATAGTACGCGAAACATTGTTTTCTACCATATCTCGTGGTGAATTATTCTCGTCCATCCCTTCAGTAGGATTGGATCTGTCCTGTTGTTCTTCTTGGTAATTTAAGGCTCCCCTGATTTCTCTGCGATTTTTACGTGCGGTAGCTTCGATATCATTATCGTATGCTAGAGGTCCTGTTGGGTTCCTTCTAGTCATAAACTAGAGATACCTGCTAGAGAAAGAACTTTAGCAAAAATAAAATAATAAAATAAAATAAATTGCGAAAATAAAAATAAAAATAAAAATATTGGCTAAAGTAATAAAAATAGAGCTTTCTTAATATTTTAGTTCCCCAACAACGTCGCCAAAAACTTGATCGTCTAGAATTGTCGAGTTTTAAAATTTATAAAGAGAATGATTGAACCTGGAAACTAACTCTGACAACGACTTAAGGCAAGTGCACCTATCGAATAGTAGTATAGTTTAGGCAAAGACCGGATTGTCGAACCCAAAGGAACTAAAAGTACTAATACTCACTTTCTTTCTATTATTTAGCCTAAATATTAAATGATTTGGTTGATTAAATCTAAATGAACTAATTAATTATTAAACTAAGATGCAAAGACAAAAAGAATGAATTTGGGAAAATAACTTTAGGAAAAACTCAGTTGATTCAGACGATACCCTTAGGAAGAATCCACCTAAACTTCACTTGTTATCCAACACTAAACCAGACGAATTATTCACTTAGCTTGATCCGTAGGACTCCCTAATTTATATTAAACCCTCTCTCGAGGTGAATAACGTCTAACCCTAGGTTGATTAACCAAAATCTCTTTCAAATTAAAACCCCCAGAATCAAATTAACTCGATCTATCGACTCCCATATTAGGTTTCACCCTAATCCGGCAAAATCTCGTCACCCTATCTCTAGGCGCGTGATCAACTCCACTTAATTATGCTAGATCTACTCTTAAGCAGAGATTTTTACTCTGCCACCTAAGCACATTCAACTTGAATCAATATTCCGGAAAAATAACACAAGAATTAAGCACACATAATTAAGAACAAACTAAGTATTTATCATATAGTTCAATAAATAATAAGATTCATCCCCTTCAGGTATCTGAAGGGTTTAGTTCATAATGATAAAATAAAACATCTTAAGAGAAAAGATAAAACAAAACAAAGAAATCCCTAAAACCCCCTGAAGGAATTGAAGGAGAGATCCACCGTCTTGAGTAGAATTTCGGCTTCTTGAGATGGATCAACTGGCTATCTTCGAGTGATTCCCACAAAGGTTCCGGCTTCTACCGAATTCCGAACGTCTGAACCCCCTGAAGGTTGGCCTCTAGGTTCTTTATATAGGCTTTGAAATGCTTTTACTTGGCCTCTAAATATCCTAATTCAAGTATACTTCCTCCTCGGTGTTTGAATATGCTTTGGAATGTGTTTCTTTTCCTCAAAGTATCCGAATCCGAGTACAATTCCTCTTTTCCACGACAGGGGCACGGCCATGGTACACGTCCGTGTAGATCAACTTCAGACCATGTTTCAGTTCTGTTGATTGAGGCACGGCCATGTAAATCATGGTCAGACCGTGTGAAGTAAATTAACGAGACACAACCGTGTGGCTTGAAGTCCAGGCCGTGTCAATTTCCACTTTGGCCCAAATTGGCCCGTTTTAAGCCCTTACTCATTTTTTGTCCTCGGGTGCTTTCCTGAGTATAAAACATAAAAAGAAAGGATTAAGAGCACCTTTTTACATAAATCAAGGGCTAACTCATCCAAAAGCATGCTAAATATGGGGTTAAAATATGTTACTTTTACGGCTTATCATGCATCTCATCATAGGAATAAATTAGAATATCATCAATAAACACTACAACAAAGCGATCCAAATACAGCCTGAATATCCGATTCATCAAATCCATAAACACTGCAGGAGCATTCGTTAGTCCGAAAAGCATCGCTAAGAATTCATAATGTCCGTACCTCGTTCTAAAAGTAGTTTTCGACACATTAAATTCTTTGACTCGTAGCTGGTAGTAGCCCGATCTCAAATCTATCTTAGAAAATACTGTAGCTCCTTTCAGCTGATCAAACAAATCATTAATATGATGCAACAGATATTTATTCTTTATCGTCACTTTGTTCAACTGCCAGTAGTCAATACACATTCTCATAGTGCCATCTTTTTTTTCACAAATAACAAAAGAACACCCCAGAGCGAGAAACTCGATCGTGCAAATCCTCTATCAGTCAACTCTTGCAACTGAGACTTTAACTCTTTCAATTATGTTGGTGCCATTCTATACGGAGCTATTGAGATAGGAGTCATTCCCGGCACCAATTCAATTCTAAATTCAACTTCTCGAATCGGAGTTAATCCCGGTAACTCTTTAGGAAACATATCAAGGAATTCACAAACCATAGGCACAGATTCAACTCTCTTTTCTGACACTTTTGTATCAATCACATATGCCAGATAGGCTTTGCAATGCTTTCTCACATAGTTCAAATCTTTCATCGTAGATACAACAGCTGGTAATTGATAAACCGTAAAAGTAACATATTTTAATCCCACATTTAGTATGCTTTTAGATGATTTATCCCTGATTTATGTAAAAGTGCTCTTAATCCATTCTTTTCATGTCTTATGCTCAGGAAAGCACCTAAGGATAAAAAGAACGTAAAACGGGCTTAAAACGGACCAAATTGGGCCAACCCAAGAAATCAACACGGCCTGGACTTTAAGCCACACGGTCATGCGTTGCCATTTACTTCACATGGCTATGCCATGATTTACACGACCGTGCTCCAATCGACAGAATCAAGACACGGCCTGAAGACGACTTACACGGGCGTGTGCCATGGGCGTGCCCCTACCGCGAGAGAGAGTAATTTCACTCAGATTTGGATACTTGGAGACAAAGAAACATATTCCTAAGTCTAATTAAACATCCTAAGAGGAATTCTACTTGAATTAGGATGCTTAGGAGCCAAGTAAAAGCATCTCAAAGCCTATATAAACACCCAAGGTAGCAACTGAAAAGAGAGTTCGGTAGAAGCCAAAACATGACAACTTTTTGGCAGAGGCTTTTGCCGAAGCTTTCATCTTTTAGGGAATCACTTGAAGATAGTCAGTTGTTTGATCTCAAGAAGCCGGAACTCCATTCAAGATGGAGGATCTCTCCTTTAATTCCTTCAAGGGGTTTTAGGGATTTCTTATGTTTTGTTTATTCTTTTCTTTTGAGATGTTTTCGTATTTAGTTATGCACTAAACCCCTCAGATACCTGAAGGGGATGAAACCTATGATGAATTTTGTTATTTGATTTCTAAATTATATGATAAGTACTTGGTTTGTTCTTAATTTTGTTGCTTAATTTAATCTGATATGCTTAGGTGGAGGAGGAATAGACCCTACCTAAGAGTAGATCTAGTATAATTGAGTGGAGTTGATCGAGCTCTTAGAGATAGGGTTATGAGATTTTGCCGGATTAAGGTGAAACCTAATATGGAAATCCATTGATCGATTTACTACTTCCTTAGGGGGTTATTATAAGAGAACAAGAGTTCCACTAATTAACCTAAGGTTAGATGTTATTCGCTTCGAGAGAGGGTTTAATATAGGTTAGGGAGTCTCACGGATCAAGCTAAGTAAAGAAATCATAAGGTTTGGGGAATAAATGATAAGTGAAGTCATAGGTGGATTCTTCCTGAGGGTATCATCTTTATCAACTGAGTTTTCCTAAAGTCTTTCTCCTATTCATTCTTTTGTCTTTGCATTTATTCTAAGTATTTCATTAGTTTAATAATTCAATCACTCCAAATTTCAGGCTAAATAATAGAGAGAAAGTGAGTAGTAGTACTTTAGGTTCCCTTGGGTTCGATAAGATATTCTTGCCTGAGCTATACTACTGTTCAATAGGTGCACTTGCCTCTACGTTGTCACAGTTAGTCTACAAGTTCGATCACTCTTTTATAAATATTAAAACTCGACTGTTTGACACGATCAGTAATCTTTTCAAATCACTGGATTAAATTCAAACTATCTCACCGTTCTGACTTCTCAATTCAATACTCTTTCTTTTATAATTCACAATGGCATTATGCAAAGTGAGTCAATCCATACCCAGAATTATATCAAATTCATCGAATGGTATCAACATCAAATTAGTCGAAAAGCATATATCCGAAACATCAATGGGCAATTCTTGCACACTTTATCCTCCAAGACAGACTTGCCTAAGGGGTTCGATACTCTAATCACAAATTCAGTAGACTCAACAGGTAGAGTCTTACTAGATATGAGATTCACACACACATAGGAATAAGTAGATCCTGGATCTATCAATGTAATTACATCAGTATCAAATATAGTAAAAGTACCAGTGATGACATCTGGAGATGACGCTTCTTCTCGTGCACACATACATAGGCTCGAGTAGGTGCTCTCGCCTCCAATCTCAAGCTGTATCAGTAGTCCCTCTCTAGCTTCCACTCACATTTTCGGTATTTTGGGTGGTCTACCCCTAGCCGTCGCATTACTTGGTTTCACATTCTGAACATTTTCTTCCTCAGCTAACTTTGGGCAATCTCGAACAAAGTGATCTCGTGATCCACATTTGTAGCAAGTTCTATTATTGTACTTACCCCAACATTTTCCCACATGTCGTCTTCCACACTTTCTACACTCAGGTTTGTTGCTTTTGGCACTTCCAACACTACATTCAATTGGAATTTGATCTCGTGAATCGATGCTTTGTCTCACACGATCTCTACTCGGATGTCCAAACGAAGCATTTGATTGATTTCTTGCATCTCTAAATCTTTTCGTCGAAGGTTGAGACATCTTACTCATCAATCTTTTTCTTTCATCTTGAGCTTCAGATTCGGCTTTCTTCTTTTTTTTACTGAGTTCCTTACTGAGCTCCCGGGTTTGTAGGCTCTTTCGACTAACACAACAAATTCATTTATATCAAGTATCATAACCAATAGCTTAATACCTTCATTCAACCCTTCTATAAAGCGTTTACACATAATAGCTTCGGTCGAAACACATTCCCGTGCATACTGGCTCAATCTCACAAATTCTCGCTCGTACTCAGTAACAGACATGCGATCTTGTTTCTACTCGAGGAATTCTTTACATTTCTGATCAATGAATCGTTGACTGATATACTTCTTTTTGAATTCAACTTGAAAGAAATCCCAGGTGATTCTGTAACAACCCGATTTTGACCCTAATAGAAATAGTGGTTTCGAGACCACAAATTTGAGTTTTAAAAATATTTTAATATTATTTTCTGTGTTAATTATATGTGAATTTATATGCGTGAAAGTTTCATGAATTAATTTTATTGTTTGAGTGCTTAATTTAATAAAATGGCTTAATCGCGTAAAATGAAAATTTGATGGTTAAATATGAAAGTGCCTAATTGTTGTTGTCTTTTAAATATGGGTGATTTATGTTGCAAATTTTCCATTTATAAAGATAGTGGACGGCATTATGTTTATATTATATATAGTTTTTATATTATTTATAAAGGTTAAATAATATATATTATATTATAAAGTTATTATAATAGAAGACAAATATTAAAGAAGCCATTCTCATCTTTTTGAACTAGCCGAATGTGAAAGAAAAGAAAAAGAATAAAACAACCTAGGTTTCGACACTTGTTTATCTTGATTAAGGTACGTATCTAGCTTGATTTTTGATTATTTTTATGTTTTTGAGATCGTTGCTAAGAGATGTACAAAACCCATGTTTTAATTTTTAATTTTGATGATGATTTTGTATTTTTCCATTGATGATAGCTTGTGATTTTTGTTGTTTGATGATGAAATATGAAATATATGTGTTAGATTAAAAAGTTTTGTCTTTGAATTTTTGATGAATTTGAGTAATTTGGACTAAATTATAAAAATAAATTTTTGAGGGACTAAAATGTAAAATAAATGAAATGTATGGGCTTGTATGAGGACTAGGAATATTCGGTCCTTGTGTGGTGTAGTCAAATTTTGTGTATTTTGTGTTTTGTGCAAAAAGGACTAAATTGTAAAAAGTGTGAAATGTTAGGGGTAAAATTGTAATTTTACCATTTATTTTTTTTTAGACTAAATTGAATAGAGTAATATTTAAATAAGCTTAATTTGAATATGTTTAGATCAAGAACCAAGGAAATTGGATTTGGATCGGGGAAAGACAAAGGTAGTCGATTACCCGATTTCACATCGTCAATGTCCGAGGTAAGTCAATAAGCATTTAAATGTTGATAAATCAATGAGTATATATTTTTTTTGAAATCATTTAAATTATTTGAATTTCAATTGTATATGGTCGTGTAACACCCCTTACCCGTATTCGACACCAGAACAGGGTATGAGGCATCACCAAAGAGTACATTACAGATAATTTGAAATAATTATCTTTACACAAATAGTACACTTGAGGTGTACAGTTCTATAATTATGAATAAACACATTTATCAAACATATTCCATGTTTTTATATATCACAATCTCATATTTCCATGTATCAAGTACCACCATTTTCCTCGTACTTCAGACAAATACGTGTAACAATTCATAGACACACAACTCACTAACTCTTCCTGCCAATCACCATTTAAATTGACAAATCACTTATTGAGTCCAATTTCAATGTTCACTAAAATCTATCATATAAATTTGGATGTACATATCCACCAATAGATTCCATGTACCGATATCATCATCTCAAATTTCCACATGCATTTCCTTTCCACATTATGAACTCAAATAACATATACAAGATATACCAATGTATTTCAAGTACGGTTTCATAATATTTCATTTCAAATTTCAGATTATTTCATATTAGAACTTTTCTCATTAACTCATTTGGAATACCAATTCATACGGATAATACACTAAAGGGTGTACAAATATATAATCACAAATGAACTCATTCATCAGCCAAGTTTTATGTTCACGTCTCATTAACTCGTATTTCCTTATATCACATAATTCTATGTAACACTTACGAAACTTTGTCAGATTAGTGAACGTCTTATAGAATTAGTCTGCTCACACAAGCTGTCGATCATGACAAGATACACGGTGTTGCTTAGTGCCACATTTCACAACTCAGTATGGTTAATACCATACCTACGTTTCACACTTTGCCATCCGTCAATTCATCACTTTTCACTAGAATGCCATAGCCCAGCTATGGTCTTACGTCTTAAACACGGATCACATCAACACCATATCCCAGATATGATCTTACACAGAAATCACTTATCACTTGTAGCCGAAGCTACCACTATTCACTGATCAAGTAGCTAGAGCTACCACTTTTCATTGATCAGGTAGCTGGAGCTACCACTATTCACTAATCGTCGATACCACTATTCATCGATCGGTGGAGCTACCACTATTCACTGATCAGGTAGCCAGAGCTACCACTTTTTATTGATCAGGTAGTTGGAGCTACCACTTATCGCTTTCACTTGTCCTTGATCAGATAAGTGTAGTCGAAACTATCACTTATCACTTGTTGCCATGGTTCAACCGTGGTCTTTTCCATCAATTCATCTTGTCATTGAACTGAAGTGTTCAATTTGATCATTTATTCAATTTTCATGCTTTTACATTATTCACGATTTTATCATCAATACATATGAAATAACACATCATGAAGTTCATAAAATTAACAAATGATCACTAAAATTTAGCCATATAAACTCACAAGTTCAATTTTTGTATTATAACGATAATCATAATTTCATAATAAATATTCCAAATAAAATATTATATCATTTCTAATTCAACATTTATCAATTATAATCGAGCATGTAATCAATTTATACATAAGTCATTTATATATTATTTTCCTCCTCCTCCTCTCCATCCACATCCTTAGTATAAACAACACACTTGTAAGTAACATTATCTATAATTTTTTACTATTTACTTATGTGAATATTCAAGCTGTCCATCCGTGTTATAGCCACTAAATTATTTTTATCATGAGCTACAGAACTCCAAATTAAAATCCGTTAATTTTCTTTAAAACAAGACTCACATATATTCTTATTATAATTTTTCCAGAATTTTTGGTGTGGCCAATTAGTACAGTTTATTAGTTAAGTTCTCCCCTGTTACACAGTCTGACGGCTCTGACCTCTCTTCACTAAAAATCAATTATCTCATAGTACGATTTTCATATAGTGTTTCCAATTATTTATAATGAAAATAGACTCACTAAGGAATATAAACATATAAATTATAACTCATAATTATTTTTTTTACAATTTTTAGTGAATTTCTAAAATAAGAATAGGGGATCACAAAGTTATTCTAAACCAGTCGTACAAAAAATTAAATATCTAAATATGTAGACTTCCTTTGCCTGCTCTATTTCTTTTATATGAAAATAAACTCAACAAGATTTAATTCCATATCTCAATCAATTTCTAATTCATTTTTTACAATTTTTGGTGATTTTTCAAAGTTAGACAACTGCTGCTGTCCAAAACTGCTTTAGTGTAACATGTTGATTTCTATTTTGTCCCTAATTCCAAAATTCATACAATTCAGTCCTTGCTGAATTAATCCCTCAATTGAGTTAATTTTCTCATTTAATACTTTTCTCTATCATTTTAAACTACTTCATAACCTTTGAAATCAAAATTTTAACACTAGGCCTTAATTTCAGCTATTTCACAATTAGGTCCTAAAACCAATTTCCATCAATTTCACTTGATAAAATCATCATATAACAAAATTAAAGCTTCAAATAAATATTTATTCATCATATTCTTCCAGCACTATTCCACATCAACTTTAAAACTTTTCCATAGAATCAAAAACTAATGAATTAATAAGTTGGACCCAATTGTAAAAGTCCATAAACATAGAAATTTCAAGGAGAAAGCAAGAGTTAAACTTACATGAAGCTTGAGTATGAAATCAGCTTGAACTCTCTCCCTTGGCTGTTTTTCAGCTGAAGAAAATGAAGAGAAATGAAGAGAATTCTAGATATTCTAATTTCGTCCCATATTTATTTAACTATTTTTGGCAATTTTCCAATTTTGCCCTTATTTCACTTATTTCCTGATTTTTCTAAGCTATTGCCGCCCAAAATGTCTCCTTTGGGCTTATTTTCACTTTAGGTCCTTCCTCATTTGACAATTAAGCTATTTAATTCTTCTAGCAACTTTACTTATTTTTCAATTTAGTCCTTTTTATTTAATTAACCATCCAAACGTCAAAATTTTCTAACGAAATTTTAATACTACCTTATTGACACTCCGTAAATATTCATAAAAATGTTTATGACTTGGTTTATAACACCGAGGTCTAGATACCTCTTTTACTCGATTTCTTGACCAAATAAATCTTTATAAAACACAATTTATTATTTTAAAAATATTTTAGAATCTACATTTGGCTCATAAATATTAAATAATAGTCTTCGAGTTCATTTGTCAGATTTGGTGGTCTCGAACCATTATTTTTGACATCACTGAAATTTGGGCTATTACAGGCCGGATGTGGGTGTGATTAATTGGCTAAATTTCGAGCTTGATTCGATCGAGATTCGATGTCCGTAAGCCCCGTACAAACCTTAGGAATAGATAGGATACATATTTCATGACATAGGATATCCGATATGTGTTATCGTGTAAGACCACGTCTGGGACGTTGGCATCGAGTTGTGTTTACGTGTAAGACCATATTTGGGACATTGGCATCATATTTGATTCGTGTAAGACCCTGTCTGGGACAGTGGCATCGATATGTGATTACATGTAAGACCATGTCTGGGACTTTGGCATTGTACGAGTTTCTGACTATCTGCGTATCCTTTTGAATTCCTAATGGTTCAACGGGCATATGTAAGTGAAGGCCAATGTTAAATTTGAATTAAAAGGACTCAGGTACGTATATAAACTATGTTATGAAAAGTGAGGTAAGTTGAATGCTTAATTCATTGTATAAAAACTAAACTATGAGTATGTGCACTAGGTACAAGTTTGTAATTTGATGTATTCGGCCAAAGTGTATCCTACGTGAAATTGATATTGAGTTTTTTGTGTGTTCTTGTGAATGTGTATAAGTTATCTATTTGATTTGCATATAAAGGATTTAATGTTAAATTGTATTCATAACTTGTATAAATGGTTTTGCTAAATTGATTGATAATAACTTGCTTATGACTTACTAAGCTTAAATAGCTTACTCTGTGTTTTTCTGTTTACCTTTGTTTTATAGATTTTGGATATGTTACGAGTTTGGGAATTGTCAGCAAGACTATTCACATTATCGACAGTTTCTTTTGGTATTTTACTAAGTTGAATTTCGAATATATGGCATGTATAGTATAGTAAAAGGTTGAATATGAATTAAATGCTTTTGTATGTAATTTAATAGCCATGAGAAAATGGCTTATCTTCTTTTGATTGATTTGGTTTCTATGCTTATTGTTGATGATGGTCATTGAAAATGAGTTTATATTTATGCATTTTTGATTATGGTATTTGTAGATAAGTATGTGATATGTTTTTAAGTTAGATATGTTGAACGGGTTATGTGATTAATATATGTATTTTTATATGTTTTGTATGATGGAATGACTTATTAAGAAGTGGACTAAACCGAATGTATATATATAGACATTTTGGTTGTGGTTAAGTGTAATTTATGTGTAATAAGTTTTAGTAAGTGTATGTACTTATGTGATGTAATTTGGTTTTGATGATATAAAGATTTGGATTGGATAAATAGGTATAAGGTTGGGTTTAGTCAATAAGTTATGAATAAATTTGTTTGTATTGATGGTATTAATTAGATACATTCGGCTATGGAATGAATTTGTGATAGATGTTTGAATGTGATGATAATGGATTTAGTTTTGTAATTAGATTTTGAAAATTTATATTGGTAAATGGTAAGTTTTGGTTTTAATTTTGGTTATGTGAAAATAATGGATATGTTTCACAACCAATTTGGATATAAAGGTGATGTAAATTGAATAAAAAAATCAAGTAGGTAGGTGTATATGCATTCGCCTAAGAATTTGACTAGGAAATTATGTATGTATTTATATAGGTATTCGCTATACTTGGTTGAAATATTTGATGTTTGTTAATGAATTGTTCTTTATGGGATATTTGTGAGATTATGGAAAAGTGATTAATATGTTATATATGAATATGGGTGTATTAATTTTGAAAGGTAACATAATTATGTATATCATTTACTGCTTAAATAGTTTATATGTATTATAAATTATATAAGTTGTTTAACATGATAATTGCTTATCATATAGAATGAATAACTAAACACGTGGCTTATTTGTTTAATGACATGTATTAAAATGATTAAGCCTAAGTTGAGTTTGATATTTGTTTGATAAATTAAAATGTTGAATGCTAAGTATGTGAATATAATTTGTTAAAAAACAATGCTTGTTCTGAGTGATGTCTTATTCGGTAATGCCTCGTAACCCTAATTTGGTGACGGATATGGGTTAGGGGTGTTACATTTGATTGGTATCAGAGCTTTGGTTTAGTCGGTTCTAGGACTACCATAGTGTATGTGAGTCTAGCTATACATGGCATATTTAATCTGCGATAGTGTGATATCTCCCGACTCTGACGAAAATTATTTTGATGAGATAAGTTTTCCAACTGAGATAATTCTGATAGTACAGAAGATAAATACTCAAATATTTGAGTGGAAATGTGTTGATGATGAGTGTCTCATAAAGGTAAGAATTAAATTGTATGACATGTTGTTATTGATAAATGTTGTAATTATATGAGCATATGAGATTTGATATTTGAGTTATGATTGCTATCTGAAATGCTCTGATTATGAAATAGTGATTTGAGTTGGCATATGAACAATGTGTTAAGAATAAAAGTGATTAAAAGTAAAAGTTTATTAAATGTTTTGAGAATGTGAAATTTATAAATGAATTGGCTATTTGTGATAGTATATGTTACATGCATGTATGTGTAAGTTAAATTTGAGGCTTTACTAACCTCACCCCCTTATCAGTGAAATGTTAAAATGAAATCTGTAAGAATTTGGAATGAAAAAGCTCACGAGTGTGGAGTTACAGAAGTCCGTGCTTGAAATATTAGTCATGTGGTCAGAAAAGAGAATGAATCAGCAAGTGAAGACAGTACTAAAAGAGATATTGGATAGTCTGAAGACTATTCAGATTATGCAGAGCCACTGGTAAATAAGAAGTTAATTCCGACTAAATGATGTATTCAGGTATGTTATCTAAAGAAAGTATTAGCTGGAAGCTTTTTGATATTTACTTTTGTTAGCGATGGGATAATGTGAAAATTTCTAATGACAAAATTAAACAGTTGAATAATGCTTTATTGTATTGATGACTGAGTGTGATTGTTATAGTCGGGCAATTACTATGATTCCTTCTGCGCATTCTAAGTGTACATTTATTCTCAGAAGCATATGTGACTATTTAATTCTAGAAAGAAGATTCTTATCGTGTGAGAATACTAGCTAAATGTACTGATTGATGAAAGCATGGTTGATCTATTTGAGTTACATTCGATATTGCTATGTCTTTCTCTGGTATTTATTCCCTTGTGTGAATATAAAAATCGACGGTAAAATATGAATGATACTAATACTCTATATGTGAAGATTATATTGCTTCTGTTACTGTGGATTTTAATATTTATGAGTGACAATGTTCTTTCTGGACATTTTCTGGGATATCATTGGAATTGATATCATTCTATCTGGGTTGTAACTTTTAGATATCTTGTGTTTGAAATTTTACTATTTTTTTTTTTTTTGTGAATCTATGTGATTATCTGTAAGAGATATCTATTTGACAGAAATGGCTATATTATTTATAATTATAATTATAATTATTGGCCTAAAATGTGAGAGTACAGTGGTACAGTTATCAGAGTTATAGAAGTTGTGGTTATGCAGAGGTTACTATTAAAATCACATTTGATTCTTTTCTGTGTTCAAATGCTTCATTAACAGTTGGGATAATATCTATTTATAGGGTTGAGACATCGTTCTTATTAAGGCCCAATGATTTCTATCTGATAAAGGTGACTACAGTATAATTCAGAACTTCAATGATTAATAGATGAGACAGCTTTATTATAAACTCTTTTCTAGTTCTCGTGAAAGTTTAACATTGATAAAATTAAAAATGATTGATGATCAAGATCAATCTATGAAATGACATATCTAGGTTATCCTTTTTAACGAGAAGAAAGATTTCTTTGAAAAGACCTATTAAGTAGTTAGTATGATTTGAATTTTTGATTGAAAAGTTAATTGAGATATATGTGTTTGAATTTATTTACGAACACGAAATAAACTTTGAACGTACATGTATGAATTGAAGGATAGATTGAAAGAAGAATTTGAATTCTTAAAGACTCTGATGTACTAAAGACTATTTTCCGAACGAGGTACGGACATTATGAGTTTCTGGTTATGCCTTTCAGACTTACTAATGTATCTGCTATTTTTATGAATTTGATGAATCGAATCTTCAGACAGTATCTGGATCGATTTGTGGTAGTATTCATAGATGATATTATGATCTACTTCCGTAATGAAATCGAGCATGCCGAACATCTGAGACTTATGCTACAGACTTTGTGAGATAATGAATTGTATGCAAAGTTTAGTAAATGTTAGTTCTGGTTACGTGAAGTCAGTTTTCTGGGCCATGTTGTATTAGCATCAAGTATAAAGGTTGATCCGAGTAAGATTTCAGCTATACTTGACTGGAAACCTCCGAGAAATGTCTCTAAAGTTCAAAGCTTTCTAGGACTTTCTAGTTATTATAGACAGTTCGTGAAAGGTTCTATGATTGCTACACCAATGACGAATTTGTTACAGAAAGATGTTAAGTTCGAGTGGTCAGAAAAGTGTCAGAAAAGTTTTGATCAGTTGAAAGCTCTTTTGACAGAAGCTCAAGTGTTAATTTAGCCAGAATCGGGTAAAGAATTTGTTATTTACAGTGATGCATCTTAAGTGGTCTAGGTTGTGTTTTGATGCAAGAAGACAAAGATATAGCTTAGGCCTCGATTTAGCTGAAATCACATGAAAAGAACTATTCAACACACGATCTAGAATTAGCAGCTATTGTGTTCGTATTAAAGAATTGGCGTCACTATCTGTTCGGTGAGAAATGTCATGTTTATTCTGATCACAAAAGTGTGAAGTATTTAATGACTCAGAAATATCTAAATTTGAGCCAACGTCGATTATTAGAGTTGTTAAAAGACTACGAGCTAGTGATTGACTATCATCCGGGGATGGCTAATGTTATTGCTGATGCTTTAAATAGAAAGTCATTATTTACTTTGTGTACAATGAATGCGTATATGGTTATATCTGATGATGGCTCTATAATAGCCGAATTAAAAGCAAGACTATTATTTGTTCAACAAATTTGTGATACTCAGAAAGTTGATAATGAATTGTTAGCAAAGCGAGCTCAGTGTGAAACGAATATTGAATCTGAATTCCGAGTTGATAAAAATGATTGTTTGAGGTTCAGAAACCGAATATGTGTTCCAAGAAATTCAGAGTTAATTTAGATGATTTTCAACGAAGCTTACAACAGTCGGTTATTTGTTCATCCGGGTAATATAAAAATGTATAATGATCTTAAATAGTTTTATTGGTGGTCTGGTATAAAATGAGACATATCTGACTTTGTTTCGAAATGCTTAGTCTGTCAGTAAGTAAAAGCTGAGCATCAGGTACCTTCTGGGTTACTTCAGCCGATTATGATATCCGAGTGGAAATGGGACAGAGTCACGATAGATTTTGTATCTGGTTTACCGTTGACACCGAGCAAGAAAGATGCAATCTGGGTTATTGTGGATAGATTCACTAAATCTGGTTTACCTTTGATTGAATTTGCTCATAATAATAGCTTTCAATCTAGTATCAAATGGCATCTTATTAGGCTTTGTACGGTAGTAAAAGTTGTACACCATTGAATTGGACTGAGCTCAATGAAAATAAGATACACGGGTTGACTTGATCAAAGAAACTGAACAAAAAGTGATAGTGATCCGTGATAGCTTGAAAGTTGCATCAGATTGTCAAAAGTCATATGCAGATTTGAAACGTAAAGATATTGAGTTTCAGATTGGAGATCAAGTGTTTTTGAAAGTTTCATAGTGGAAGAAAGCACTCAGATTCGGTCATAAAGACAAGTTGAGTCTGAGATTCTTTGCGCCGTATGAGATCAAAGAGCGTTATCCAAACCTATTCACTGGTAAGATTTTCGGGGACGAAAATACCTAAGGGGGGAGAGTTGTAAGAGCCCGATTTTGAACCTAATTGAAATAATGGTTTCGGGATCACAAATTCGAGTCTAAGAAATATTTTAATATTATTTTTTGTGTTAATTATGTGTGAATTTACATGTGTGAAAGTTTCATTAATTAATTTTATTGTTTGAGTGCTTAATTTAATAAAATGGCTTAATCGCGTAAAATGAAAATTTGATGGTTAAATATAAAAGTGCCTAATTGTTGTTGTCTTTTTAATATGGGGGATTTATGTTGCAATTTTTCCATTTATAAAGATAGTGGACGGCATTATGTTTATAATATATATAGTTTTTATATTATTTATAAAGGTTAAATAATATATATTATATTATAAAGTTATTATAATAAAAGACAAACATTAAAGAAGCCATTCTCATCTTTTTGAACTAGCCGAATGTGAAAGAAAAGAAAAAAGAATAAAACAAGCTAGGTTTCGACACTTGTTTATCTTGAGTAAGGTACGTATCTAGCTCAATTTTTGATTATTTTTATGTTTTTGAGATCGTTGCTAAGAGATGTACAAAACCCATGTTTTGATTTTTGATTTTGATGATGATTTTGTGTTTTTCCATTGATGATAGCTTGTGATTTTTTTTGTTTGATGATGAAATATGAAATATATGTGTTAGATTAACAAGTTTTGTCTTTGAATTTTTGATGAATTTGAGAAATTTGGACTAAATTGAAAAAATAAATTTTTGAGGGACTAAAATGTGAAATAAATGAAATGTGTGGGCTTGTATGAGGACTAGGAATATTCAGCTCTTGTATGGTGTAGTCAAATTTTGTGTATTTTATGCAAAAAGTACTAAATTGTAAAAAGTGTGAAATGTTAGGGGTAAAATTGTAATTTGCCCATTTATGTGTTTTTAGGCTAAATTGAATAGAATAATATTCAAATAAGCTTAATTTGAATATGTTTAGATGAAGAACCAAAGAAATTAGATTTGGATCGGGGAAAGACAAAGGTAGTCAATTAGCCGATTTCACAGTCGTCGACGTCCGAGGTAAGTTAATAAGCATTTAAATGTTGATAAATCAATGAGTATATATTTGTTATGAAATGATTTAAATTATTTGAATTTCAATTGTATATGGCCGGATGTGGGTGTGACTAATTGGCTAAATTTCGAGCTTGATTCGATCGAGATTCGACGTCCGTAAGCCCCGTACGAACCTTAGGAATAGATAGGATACATATGTCATGACATAGGATATCCGATATGTGTTATCATGTAAGACCACGTCTAGGACGTTGGCATCGACTTGTGTTTACGTGTAAGACGATGTCTGGGACATTGGCATCATATTTGATTCGTGTAAGACCCTGTCTGGGACAGTGACATCGATATGTGATTACATGTAAGACCACATCTGGGACGTTGGCATTGTACGTGTTTCTAACTATCCACGTATCCTTTTGAATTCTGAATGGTTCAATGGGCATAAGTAAGTGAAGGCCAATGTGAAATTCGAATTAAAAGGACTCAGGTACGTATATAAACTGTGTTATGAAAAGTGAGGTAAGTTGAATGCTAAATTCATTGTACAAAAACTAATGTATGAGTATGTGAACTAGGTACAAGTTTGTAATTTGATATATTCGGCAAAGTGTATCCTATGTGAAACTGATATTGAGTTTTTTGTGTGTTCTTGTGAATATGTATAAGTTATCTATTTGATTTGTATAAAGTATTTAATGTTAAATTGTATTCATAACTTGTATAATTGGTTTTGCTAAATTGATTGATAATAACTTGCTTATGACTTACTAAGCTTAAATAGCTTACTCTGTGTTTTTCTATTTACCTCTGTTTTATAGATTTTGGATACGTTACGACTTTGGGAATCGTCCGCAAGACTATTCACAGTATCAACAGTTTCCTTTAGTATTTTACTAAGTTGAATTTCGAATATATGGCATGTATAGTATAGAAAAAGGTTGAATATGAATTGAGTGCTTTTGTATGTAATTTAATAGCCATGCGAAAATGGCTTATCTTCTTTTGATTGATTTGGTTTCTATGCTTATGGTTGATGATGGTAATTGAAATGAGTTTATAGTTATGCATATTTGATTATGGTATATGTTCATGATAGATAAGTATGTGATATGTTTTAAGTTAGATATGTTGAACTTGGTTATGTGATTAATATATGTATTTTTTTATATGTTTTGTATGATGGAATGACTTATTAAGAAGTGGACTAAACCGAATGTATACATATAGACATTTTGGTTGTGGTTAAGTGTAATTTATGTGTAATAAGTTTTAGTAAGTGTATGTACTTATATGATGTAATTTGGTTTTGATGATATAAAGATTTGGATTGGATAAATAGGTATAAGGTTGGGTTTAGTCAATAAGTTATGAATAAATTTGTTTGTATTGATGGTATTAATTAGATACATCCGGCTATGGAATGAATTTGTGATAGATGTTTGAATGTGATTATAATGGATTTAGTTTTGTAATTAGATTTTGAAAATTTATATTGGTAAATGGTAAGTTTTGGTTTTAATTTTGGTTATGTGAAAATAATGGATATGTTTCACAACCAATTTGGATATATAAGGTGATGTAAATTGAATAAAAAAAATCAAGTAGGTAGGTGTATATGTATTCGGCCTAAGAATTTGACTAGGAAATTATGTATGTATTTATATAGGTATTCGGCTATACTTGGTTGAAATATTTGATGTTTGTTAATGAATTGTTCTTTATGGGATATTTGTGAGATTATGGAAAAGTGATTAATATGTTATATATGAATATAGGTGTATTAATTTTGAAAGGTAACATAATTAGGTATATCATTTACTGCTTAAATAGTTTATATGTATTATAAATTATATAAGTTGTTTAACATGATAATTGCTTATCATATAGAATGAGTAACTAAACACGTGGTTTATTTGTTTAATGATATGTATTAAAATGATTAAGCCTAAGTTGAGTTTGATATTGGTTTGATAAATTAAAATGTTGAATGCTAAGTATGTGTATATGATTTGTTAAAAAAATACCTCTTCTGAGTGATGTCTTATTCGGTAATGCCTCGTAACCCTAATTCGGTGACGGATACGGGTTAGGGGTGTTACAGATTCTCTCTCTAGGAACCACAGACATCAACATTTTCCACCAGTTATAAGCCGTATCTCTCAACAAAGAAACTGCACACTTGATACATTTATCAGGGGTCAATGACATCTCATCGAATACCCGAATTGTATTCTCAAGCCAAAACTCGGCTCGCTCAGCATCGTCATCAGCTGTGGCCCTAAACTCTTCGGCCCCATACTTACAAATCTTATCCATAGGAGGTTTATTCAATCGGATCGGATCTATCACTTGTGGCACAACAGGTACTTGTGTGGGTGAAGGTTGTGGAGCAGTCGGATTCGTTAGAACGAACTCTGAAAACCACTCACTCATCTTTCGGAAGAAGGCTTGCTTAGCCTCTCCTCCCTCACTACTATCATTCGGCCTAGATGTGGCCGGTGGGGTCCCTTGAGCGGGAGCAGGCGTGTTACTCTCAACATCGTTAGCAACTACTCGATCGGGATCTATTACTATATGAAAACACATTTTCAACTGTTAGGATTCATCACACTATCATAATTTATATATATGGCATGTATAGTTATACTCACACGCATTACATTAGTCCGAGAATCGACTAAACCGTAGCTCTGATGCCAATAAAATGTAACACCCCTAACCCAGAACTGTTGTCGAAATAGGGTTAAGAGGCATTACCGAACAATCAAAACATTTCACATCCATTTCACGACACAAAGTCAATCATCAATCAAACATATTCAAATACGAGCATATAGTCCCTTATCGAGGTCTACAAGACCTTAAACACGTGTTAGAAAGAGGTAGGGACTAAACCAAACACTTACTAAAGTTTTTAGAAATTTTAAACATATTTCAACACTGCAGAGGTCACACGCCCATGCGGTCAGGCCGTGTGCCTCACACGGCTACTAGACACACCCATGTGTCCAGGCCGTGCCAAAATAGAGCCTATATACTGACTTGTTCCTACGGCCACTAGGCACGCCCATGTGTCATGGACATGTGAAATTAAGCTAGCTACTGACTTGGTCACATGGCCACTAGGCATGCCCGTGTGCCACGGCGTGTAACCTACCCAGGCACACCTCAAAGTGGCCCTTGAGCCATACGGTAGAGACACACACTCGTGTCCCTTGGCCGTGTATGCGAAATAGGCCATGTGCAAGGCCAATTTGCCTCCTACATAAGGGTTATCTCTACAAGCACAAATCTCATGTATTTAAACATCAATTGGCAACCAAAACATACCATCATATACACCAAATAATCATCAACAACATCATCTATTTCCTTACTCAAATTCAACACAAATAAACCCATCCAAATACCAATTTCACAACCTAAAGTATACAAGTTGAGTATCATATAATTCTTACCACAATTCACATTTAATTCATCATTCTCATCAACCAAATAATAATGAAATATACCATATTCATAACTCATTCATAAATTCAACATCATTCAACTTCCAAGCCAAATCACATGGCAAAGATTAAGCTTTTCAAAACATGCCATAACTTCTAACCTATACATGCCATATTTCAACTATATACAATCTTTCCAAAAGTACCCAAAAATAGATTACCGATAGTTTGATAGAAATGCTGATGATCCTCGGATCCGAGCTAACTTTACTGACACTATAAAACAGAGAAACAAATCACACAGTAAGCTTTTAAAAGCTTAGTAAGTTCGTAATATAATACGTATTACTCAATAATACTACATCAATACATAACTAAACCATCACAAAGATAAATGCACAATTAGGCTATCATCAATCTCAACCATATGCTCAAGAATCTATTCATTCAACCTTTTTAGGATATCATCAACCACATAGGTTCAAACGTACCTTGTTCAACACATAGTTACTCATCATTCATGCTACTCAATTGCTTGATACTACCTCTCGTTCAACCTTTGCTATTCCTTTAATTTATTCGCACACTTAGTGTCAATTTCATAACCGAAACATAATCGTCACCGCACACTTAGTGCCAATATGTTAAACCAAACTTATATTGGTATCGCACACACAGTGCCAATTCGATAAGCCGAAGCTTCTATCTTTTCGCACACATAATACTAATCATCTCTGTCTCGATTCTAATTTCGCACACTGAGTGCCCTCTGATTCAATTTCACACATAGCATTTCAAATATCATAATTATATATATATATTCATTCAATTCACATCACATAGATATAGTTTACAACTAGTATTATATCCGAACTTACCTCGGACGTAGAAATACCGAGACTTTCCAATCAATCGAATACTTTATCTTTACCTCGATCTCGATCCGAATCTCTCCTTTCTTGGTCTATACATATTCAAATTCAATTCACTCAATCACCAATTCATTCAAATTAATCCAAACACATACATTTAGGGTATTTTACAAAATAGCCCTCAATTTTCATCTTTCGACACTTTAGTCCCTCTTCCATCAAATCACAAAATACACACAATTTCAAATCACATATGCTTAGCTGAATTCTTCCCATGCTAATACAAGCCCGCACATTTCATTTATTTCACATATTAGTCTTTCAATTTACACTTTCTCAATTTAGCCCAAATTACTCAATTTCACCAAAAATTCAAATACAAACTATGTTAATCCAACACTAACCAATCATATTTTACCAACTATCAACACAAAGCTCACTTGTCCATCCATGGCACATATTAAAATCTTCACCAATTCACAAAATTGAAGCATGGGTTTTAAAGAGCATAAAGCAACGATTACTAAAACATAGAAATTATCAAAAATCGATCAAAAACATACCTTGAATTAAGGCTTGTAATAGCCAAATGTAACAAAGCTTTTCTTCTTTCTTTTTTTTTGTGTTTTCGGTGGACAAAGATGAGCATATTCATCTTATTTTATCCTTTTGTTTGTTTAATAATCATATTATTAATCTATTTACTATAGTAACCTTTTACTAAACATATATACATATATACATTAAGGGCATTAATATCCTTTATCTATCCACTAACTTGTAAAGTGGTTTAATTGCCTCATAAGGCCTTCACATTATAAAGACAATAACAATTAAGCACTTTACAATCAGCACACAGCATTTTACAGTTTATGTGATTAAGTCCTTTTTGCAAATTGAACACACAATCGATAAAATCTTCACACAGAAATTTCACACAGACTAAATCACATACTGTAAACACAGAAAATAATATAAAAAAATATTATTCCGACCTCAGATTTATGGTCTCGAAATCACTGTTCCAACTAGGGTCTAAACCGGGCTGTTACAATGCATGATACAGACACAAAATAGTCAGCTCACAATCTTAACAGCTCTTTGGCGTAGTCTTGAACAAAGTCATCCTTCTATCAGCAATCCCTGATAAGGAAAAAGGAATAACAAAGTAAGTTCATTTGAACTTAGTGAATTCCAAAGACAAATCATACAATACATTACTTAGAATATTAATTGAACATTTCTTAAGATCACACACGTATTGCATAGAGTACGCCCACTAGTGTATACAGAACACAGACAAACTCAGTACGCTAACTCATCTCACTTTGGCATATACTATACACCAATTTAATATAACTTATACAAAGCCATCTTCATGCCATCCATGTACCCAGAATAATGAATCAAAAGCATACCTTTCATACTTGTTGACATTCATTCTCCCCTCAACTCCTCATATCAATTTTATTCAAAACAATTGTTTTATCGTGATCTGCCATTCCGATTGGCAATATATCTTCCCTACCAAAGGTTACACAAACAAATCTCCACTTCCCTTCATCACATATCATATCGTATCATTTCATACATATCAGAAGCAGATGGTAGTGACTTAAGCATGACAAAATGACACTTATTTCACATCTCAGATAGACTGTGCACTCAGATTGATGACTTTAGACAATCATTACTCATAAAAATATTTTTCATCCATTACTCATTCTCACACATTTCATCCTTTGAAATAAAAAAGGAATAGTTACCTTACGAAATATAAAATAAAGAAACTACAACACATGAAAGTAAGAAGGAACTTATCAAAAACTTTAACACAAATCTATAAAGTAGGTCCCTTTCACTTATCAGTTGAACTTCGTTATCTTCTTGAGCTAAAATATATATAATTAAACATACCAGATCATCAATCTATCAAATTTAATCGTGCATGAAAAAATCACAACACTTATACTAGAACCAGGAAGTTTCCTTCCTTACACCATTCTAACATTTATGAGTGCAAAACAAAGAACACTTAAATGACATAAAGAATAATATAGGATTTATCAGGAATTACCAGTAAGCTGGTACTAACATATAAGTTAGCTGAATACTGTAAAACTTACTTCAAAGAGGTTTTATTAACTTACATTTTCAAAGAGTTGTAGAGAAAAATCGAGAAAGAAGAAGAAAACGTAAAGGAGCTCGGAGACAAGGATTAGAAGAAAAATCAGATAATTTCACTAACTCTCTTGATTCTCATGATTAAGTGCTCTTAAATTAATTTAGGTCTTATCATCTACAGTAGTTCAATTTTGTTCTAACTAAATCTCAATTCAACTAACCAAATTATCATACTTAAATAATAAACAAATCTAAACAACTACGAACTTACTGAGTTCGCCAAAAGCATCTGAGTTAGGCGAATACTAAACAGAATATGCCAAAACAAAGAGTTTGTCAAACGACAAATACATATAGAATCCTATACTTAGTCAAAACAAGCACGTTACTTATTCACATTTATCATTATTTTACCAAAAACATATCAGAGAGTAACTAGATATAAAGACTTCTCTGCAGGCTGTATACCAAACTTGTTCTGAGACTTCATATAGACCTAAAAATCATGGACTCAATTTTCCCTCTGACCAAACCTGATAATCCTCTTCCAAGGAGAAACCTTTAAAAATATTTTACCACCAACTTCAAAAGAAATCTCCTTCATTTTCAGATCAACATAAGCTTTTCGATGATCCTGTGCAACTTTCAAATGACTACGAATGTAACACCCCAAACCCGGCCCAAACACTATGGCCAAATTCGGTATGTTACAGATGAAAATATTTTGAAATCCCTTGTTTAGCCGATATTATTTAGAGTAAAAGATGTTGTCCTATTTTAAAATAGTTGAGGTGTATAAAGAAAACAATACTTAGTTCATTCAAAAACTTAAGTCAAGTTGTTACCAATTTTGTGATTGTGCGGTGGTACGAAAGAAAACATTTTCGTTTGAATTTAGGAAAATTTGTGTAATCATTTTAAGGTTATTAAGCAGTTTAAGTAATTCATCCAATGATAAAATAATAAAATAATCTTAGGAGGCCTTATTACAACTTAAATAAATAAAACCCAAATAGAATAAAATCTAAAATAAAATAACTCAAAGTAAATTTAATTTCCACTACATGGCCACCTCGAGTCCATCCGGCTCCTCATCCGCTATCTACGTGTCACCTGAAAAATATTAAAGGAAAAGGTGAGTCACCAAGACTTAGTGTGTAACCCTTTTCCCGGTTTAGTGCAACAACATACACAATTTATAACAATTAAACATGCACTAAATATAGCACCCAACCTAGCCATCCAAACACCTCTCTCTACCCCGTGTGGTACCAAACCACTGGTGGTGCCAAACCTCTGATGACTTAAAGTCACGATAGTCATCATTAAATGTGGTGCCAAACCACTGGTGGGCCAACCCACGTGTGATACCAAATCATCAGGCGTCGATCCCATAATATAATCCGTGGGGCCAACCCATCGTGGTGCTAAGCCATCGACAAGACGCTATGAGGTGCCAAACCTCTGGAGGTGCCAAACCTCGGTGACCAGTAGTCACAAAATGTGGTACTAAACCACCGTGTCCGTCGACACGAATATTATTTCCCCTCCACTCATTTATCCCATATCAACCCGAATTTATATTTTAATAGAAATCATGCCAACATGCTCATTTAGCAATACATATGGAGTTTACCATTAGCCATAACCACATATACCAAATATGTCATAACATATCATGCTTCACAAAAGCATCATGAAAAGAGTCATAACGACAAGGACTTACACGAATCCTTGTGTATACCATTATGGTATTAATTCCCAAATCTACACAAGTCGATTAGCATACACTACATGCTAGCATTTTAATCGGTTATAAAGTGTGTATGTACACACTGTCACCAACGATCGTTCTAAATCCTTGAAGAAACAATCGCCACACAAGACTTCTTGGTCCTAAATTGACCAAACATGTAGTTAGTGTTATTGACCATTCTACCAAACCAACATATATCCGAAGGGTTTATATTCGAACCCGAAACCTTACCTAAACGCCTTCAAGTATAACTATAGCACACGATTTGCGACTCCGCCTCACTTCCCTACAATCGGCCACCGTCATCACTCATATCAATAGCATTTGGCTTAATCGAATACTAAATAATAAAATAGATCCTTACCACCTTACCAAACCGATTGAAGAAAAAAAAGAAAGAGGAGAACACCTTTGCTTGAGATTCGGCCAAGACTACACCAAATAAGAGAAGGGAAATTCGGCACACTAAGGGAGTGAATTCGGCTAAAGAGATGCTGGAATTTTTGCAAAATTTTGGGTAGTTTGTCTAAGAAATTTCGGCAGCAAGGTGATGGATATTCGGCCAATGGTGGAAGAAAGAAAAAGGAGAATATGTAGGAGAAATCAAAGGTGGTTTTTGGCTAAATAAAAGAAGAGAAAGCTGGAAAATTTTGAAGAATTCCTAGGGAATTTGGCAAGTGATAGAGGAAAAGAAGAGTAAACAGTTGCTAGAATTTTTTGGCTCTACTTGCTGTACAAAAATTAGTTTTGAATAGCCCCAAGAGTCCCAATGCTGGCCAATTCTTCCCCCTCTATGCTGATAATTTCAGCCACTAATTATCACAAATAAAGCGAATTATCTTACCTTAATCTCCTATACAATTTGAACGAAAATAAACTTCTAACACATTCCTTCCAATTGAAATTAATGTGCAAAAATTAAGCCTAATCTCAATCACTTAAAGAGTCCAACTTCTGCCAAATTCTTCCTCTCCTTTACGCCAAAGAACCAAAAAAATAAAAGAAAAGAAAAGTTGCATTTGTCGCCCTTTAGGTTCGAACACGAACCTCCACCAACCCCCACGCCTTCACGCCTTAGGCCAACTCTCCCTTAAGACTTTCATGTCAAATACCCTTTTATTTATTTATAAAACCTTCCTCTTGGCCATTTCCTTATGACGCAAAAGGCCCAAAATAAAATGATCCATTGCATCCTTCATGTCTCGAACCCGAGACCTCACTACAGGCCCCCTCTTCCAACGCCCTTACCATTTCTCCCAATATGACTTTCATGTCCTAAAGCCCCCCTCTTTTAATTATAAGGCCTTTCTAGGCTGATTACCCCCAAAACAAAAAGCCAAAAATCCATTCCAGCAGCTCAAACCCGTGACCTGCGAATTGCCACCTCCAAGCCCGAGCCACTCCGCCAGCTCACTTTCATGCCATGAACCTTGCCCGAATTTTCTTTAAAGCCTTCTTTCCTCAGCCCATCACCAAACAACACGCAAAAATGCTTCCTCTGTCCCTCGAACTTGGGACCTGCGCTCCCCCCTTCTCCTTCAACATGCATGGAACCACTTAGCCCACCATCTCCTTATGTCAAGTTCCTTTTAAAAATTTTCTTAACCCCTAACTCACCTAGCTTCCCTCCTTTAACACTTAAAGATAAATTTTTAGCCCTAAGATAGGCCTAGCTCGGGTTTATTCTTGGACCCTCAAACATGCCAAATAAAATCATATTATTAATTTCTTCAAGTACACATGAGAAATTAATTAGATTACAAATAACCCCTAATTCAGGGTGTTACAACGAATAACAAAGTCTTTTTCTTCTGTTTCACGCACTAATTCAAGACCAACTAATTTTCTTTCACCAAGTTCCATCCAACATCTAGGCTTTTTACATCTTATACCATACAGGGCTTCAAATGGAGACATTTTCAAACTAATATGATAACTATTGTTGTAAGAAAATTCAACCAAAAGAACATACATTTCCCAATTCAGCCCAAATACACAACTTCTTAACATATCCTCCAAAACTTGAATAACTTTTTCAGACTGACCATTTGTATGAGGATGAAATGCAATATTGAATTGTAATTTAGTTACCAATGATCCCTGTAATTGCTTCCAAAATCTTGAAGTAAACCTTGGATCCCTGTCTAAAACTATGGAAGATGGGATTCTATGCAGGCTTACTATCTTAGAAATATAAAGCTCAACTAAGTTTTCTAGAGAATAAATAGTTTTCACTGTGGAAGTGTGCATGGGTCGGGTTCTGGTTTTGGTATGGCTCAACTAAATCCGGGCCCAACCCGGTCTGCCCATATTAATTTTTATATTATTTTTATATAATTTTAAAAAATATATATTACATCAAAAATACTAAAAATATCAAACTAAATATTTCCCAACAAATTTAGAATAAATTTTAAAAAATATGTAAACTTAAATAACATTAAGATAGATGCAACTTAACAAGCAAATACCTCTAAAGTAATAACAAAATTAACAAATATCTTTAAAATAATAACAAAATTAATAATAAAATAATTTTTATACGATATCCAAACAATAACAACAAAATATTAGAGACATAATAGTAAAATGGTAGCAAAATAGGGAGAAAACAATAAGAAAATAATATTAAAAAAACATTTTTTTGTACTTTAGTGAATTGGGGTAGGGCTCGGGCCAAAAATGCCTTACTTGAGGCCTGATCCGTTTTTTAAACGGGCCTTATTTTTTTGTCCAAACTCATTTTTCATGCCTATATTTTTGTCCAAACCCTCCCACATTTCAGGCGGGCCTTCGAGCCAGGCCAGGTGGCCCGACCCATGAACAGGTCTAGTTCACTGGCAGAAAATGGACTGACTTAGTAAGCCGATCTATTATAACCCAAACTGTGAGTATTTGGTACATGAGCAATGTATTTTTTTTATTCCACAAGAAGCCTTAAAAAATTAACATATGTATATTTTTTTAAAAAAATTATTTATTTTTTAAATATTTTACAATACCCCTATAGAAAACTTGTTAATCTCTTGACCCTACTTGTGGAGTCTAAAAACCCCACTAGCAATGTACTAAATATTTTCTTTTTTTAGACTCCACAAGCAGAGTTAATAGATTAATAAGTGTCCTATAAGAATATAGCAAAATATTAAAAAAATAATGTTTAAAAAAAGATAGATGACAATTTTTTAAGGCTACTTGTAGAATAAAAAAGCACATTGTTAATATACCAAACATTAACCCTATTAAAAAATTAAAAAGAAAAGAAAAATTTGTCAAAATTCGGGCTTTGTAGCTAAAAACTAGGTTTAGATGAGTTTTTTCAATGAGTTCTTGAATTTCCTGTCATTGGGGTTTTTTGGTGAAGAACAAAAGAGATGAAAATATCATTATAAGTTTTTTTACAAACTTAAGGAAATAATATTTAATTTTTTTGGATTTTTAGTTAAAATTGTCAATTGCCATAAAATGATTGGTTAAGAATTTTTAAACGTATGTGGTAATTTGAGTAATGGAGTATAGGTTAAGTACCATGGATAATAGAATATAGTTTAAGTAACATTTATGATAAAAAAGATTTAAATATCAACTTAGGAAATGGGTATAACTTAAAATATCATTTTATAATTTAAGCCTAAAATACTCAAATATTTTCTCTCATTAATTTTTAATGGTCTAACCGTGCCAAATTTGGGTTTTAGAAATAAATAAAACTAATAATAGATGAAAACACCTACTAGCTATCGTAAAATAAAAACTTTTATTTATGACCATTTCATTCTTTAAAAAATTATTAGTAAAATTTAATTGAAAATATATAAAATAGAAACACCTAAAAATTGAGAATAATAATTTTCATATTTCTTATTCTTTTAAAATTAACCATCAATCTCACAAAAAGAAAATAGATCAAATTACGCAAAGTGTAAATGTTGAGGGTTATAAATGTTGAGAATTAAATTAGATATTGATGGGTCACGAACTAACTAAAACAAGATAAAGGCAAGCACACCTATCGAATAGTAGTATAGCCATGGTGAGTCCGAAATATTGTATCCACGAGGACTAAAAGTACTAGTAATTACTATCTTTTTATTATTTAGCCTAATAATTAAAGGGGTGTTTTAATCTAAATTTTAACTAACTAATTAACTATGAGCGCGACAGAGATAAAATTGGGAAAATATTCGAAGAAAATCAATGAGAGAGACAATACCCAAGGAGAAATCCACCTAGATTTCACTTATTATTATGATTCTGAATTAAACGATTTATTCACTTGCCTTGATCTGTAGAAATCCCTAAATTATGTTAATATCTCTTTCGAGACTAAGAACAACTAACTCTAGGTTGATTAATTGAAATCTCTTTCTAATTAAAACCCCTATCGTCGCATTAACTCGATCTATGGATTCCCTTATTAGATTTGACTCTAATCCGGCAGATTTATGTCATCCTATTTCTAGGATTGCAATCAACTCCGCTTAATTATGCTAGATCTACTCTTAAACATAGACTTTTGATCCACTGATTAAGCACATCAAACTTAGATTAATATCCTGAAAATATTAAAGCAAGGGTTAAGAACACATAATTAAGAACAAGAACAAGTATTTATCATGTAATTAGACAATTAAATAATAAGATCCATCGTAGGTTTCATCCTCCCTAGGTATTTAGAGAGTTCAGTTCATACTTATAGAAGAAAACATCTCAAAATAAAGAAAACAACAAGACATGAAAAACCTAATAAAACTTCGAAGGAAATTCTACTGGAGATCTTCAATCTTGGAGTGGATCTGCTTCCGAGATGATTCCGACGGCTTCCTTCGAGTAATTTCTTCGTTCTACCTGCGTCTCTTCTTAGGTCCTCTTCTAATGTGTATTTATAGACTTTAGAATGCTCAAAAACCATAAAAATTGGGTTTTTCCGCGTAACAAGGAAGCAAGGTGCGAAATCGACACGGGCTGGCACATGGGCGTGTGGATAGTCCGTGTGGCTCACATGGGCGTATGCTCAGCCCATGTGAATCCTGAAAACTCTAATTTTGGCCTCATTTTTCGCTTATTTTGCTCCCAAATGCTCTCCTAAGTATAGAAACATGAATTTAAGGGATTAGAAACATCAAATTCACTAATTCTCATTATAAATCATCCAAAAATATGCCAAGCATGGAATTAAAATATGTTGCATTTATGGTTTATCAAATATCCCCACACTTAAGCATTTGCTTGTCCTCAAGCAAAATCCTCAACTCACAATTAAAATTAAGCTCAATTCATAATTCTCATCAATAATGTTTTATCATAATTCACAAATAATCACACATTGAAAGTTCAACTAAAAGAGCACTAAAGATTCAAACAATCCAAGTCACACATTTTTAAATCATGAAAACATAGGTACTTCCCCTTATCTAAGTAATTACCTTTAATTTAAAATCGATAAGATTTGACATCCTCACTAAAGATTCACTCAAATCACTCAAGGTGTTTAAAGTTCAAAAATAAGCACTCAAAAGTCAAAAATGGAAAGTCATTACCATAGGCTTGCATGAAAATCAAATATCCACCGCTATAAAATGAGATGATACACAAATCAAAAGGTCTTTAAAGGGTTGTAATGGGGCTTCGGTTAGGGGTGTGGATAAAGGTTGAAATAGAGGGTTAGAATCAAGATCGAATTGAAAATTTACCTAACTAGAAAAATAAACTAATACTGAATAATTACATCAATTGAAAACTTATCAATAATAACACGAGCTTCTTCTCAAAATGTAAAATTACCCGTTTAAGCTCAAATAACATAGAACTAGTAATAATTAAAATAAATGTACATTTTTTTTTCACTTTTTTTTTTTACTTTTTTTTTGAGTTAAGGATAAAAGTGATAATTTAATAACTAGAACAAAAGAACATAGTTAGGCAACTGACCAAATCAAATCTCGACAAAAAGAGGGTCAATACAATAGGAAAAATTCTCAATGAATCAAAAAGAATGAGTTATGGGTTAATATTAAGGGTAGATCAAGAAACAGTTTATTAGGCTCAAAGGGGCTCACTAAGGGTTAATTATGAAGGTAGGCTTTTTGGGATAAGTGGGTTAAAACCTAGGTGCCTTTATCATCCCAGTATATCAAATCAAAGGTGTGGTCTCAATATGTATAATCGAAGCAAGTTCTAGAATAACAAATCAATATTGACACACTCATAACCAATAATAAAGTGAGTAAGAAAAGTGTATGCTCTAAAACCTCAAAATCTCACAAAATTCTTGTTTTGATGTAAATCTCAGAATCTCAAACTTCAAGTTAATATTTAAATTTAGGAAACAACTTAGCAATTTTTTATTATTCGAAAATAGATGCTTGATTCTCTAATGTCTTAAAATTTAAACAATCAATGCACAATTACCTATGAATTTAATCTAAAACATATCAATAAAAATCACAAATCGATAAGAATTCATTCTAATAGTAATATGAGAAAATTACTTGAATACAAGACATAATTCAGGCATTTTCTAATAATCATATAAATAACCACCCCATACTTAAGATATACATTGTCCTCAATGTATGAATATATGTAATGACAGTATAAGTAGAATATCATAAGAGAGGGAGAGAAGTGAAACTGCCCTGAAGTTTGGATGAAGTCTTCAAATTAGTGACTAGTGGAACTGTAGAAAGGGCTAAATGTAGTGCCTGATTCTGAGCAAGCTATTAAGAAAATAAACACAACTGGTGGAGAAGATTAAAGGGTTACTCGATTAGGAACAACCATAATAACTAAAATATAGTTCAAAATATATTAGACAAGTCTTTAAAAGATAATAAGAAACATAAAAGACAAATAAAATAAAAATAAAAATAAAAATAAAAATAAAAATAAAAATAGAAATAAGATAAAACAAGAAGACAAAATAAGAAAAGAGAAAAGGGGTTAGGGGTTAGGGTTTTTATGGGGTGACATGGTTGTATGAGGGTCCCTGTTGGGCCACACGGCCGTGTGGCTTCTTTTCAACCTGTGTTCGTCGAGGGAAAAAAATATATAGCCCAGTCTTCACACAGCCGAGTCGAACGGCCATGTATATCATCCTTTGCTTCTCCCACGCCCGTGTGATCTCCAACACACCCGTGTGGCTAGGTTGTGTCTCGCACACGGCCGTGTGCCTTGCCCATGTAACTCTCTGACTTGTTTTAAAATTCAAAAAATTTGTTCCAGGTTTAACACGACCTAGGACACGCCTGTGTGTCCAGGCCGTATGATCTACACGGCTGTATTGCACGCCCGTGTGGTTTAATTTAAGGTCGTGTCTTTGTTGATTTTTGGGAAAATTTTAGCCCTGTTTCCATATGGCCAAGGACACGCCCGTGTGCCCAAGCCGTGTGGGTCAAAAACCTACATTTAAACATGAAAAGAAGTAAAAATAAACTAATTAGTAAGGTTAGTGCTGGAATTGCCTCCCGAGAAGCACTTCTTTAGAGTCTAAGCTCGACTTACCTCTCATTCGCATGGTCATGGTGGTTCGAGGAGTTGACACTCCTCTCTCTTGATATCAGTTCTAATATCAAAATAAGGTTTAAATCGAGTACTATTTACCTTAAAGGTGCCTAATTTAGAATGATTTACCTCGACTGTACCGTGTGGAAAGACATTCAGTACTATAAAAGAAGTTGCTCTGTTTGTATTGGGCTTTGAAGTGACAACTCGAGGTCCACTTTGTCCAACAGTACCTGGTCTCCAACCTTAAATTGATTTGTTTCATCTTGAAGCTCGTTATGATGTTGTTTAAGTTCTACATTGTGTATCCTTGGTTTCTCCTTAACATGCGTCTACCATTCATCTAGTTCATCTATCAGTAGCATTCGTTCTTCATGGATTGTTTAATTATTGTCACAAGAACTAGGACATGACTCGTTTGTGCTTTTTCGAGGTGCTTTCTACCAAGAGGGTTGGACCAAATGGTTACTCATAGGATTTATACACCCACCTTCATTACTCGATGTCTTAACCGAATCGCGAGCCTGAAGAGTGATCATTTTGTCACCTGCACGAAGTGAGAGTTCACCTGTACCAACATCAATAATAGTATTGGCAGTTGCTAAAAAGGGTAGTCCTAAGATTAAAGGTGTGTCACTGTCCTCATCCATGTCTAGAACAACAAAGTTAACTGGGAATATACATTTATCAATTTTTACAAGCACATCCTCAATAATACCCCTAGGAAACCTAATAGTTTTATATGCCAATTGAATGCTCATCCTAGTTTGTTTAGGTTTCTCAAGACCTAGTTGTTTAAACATTTTATAGGGCATGACATTAATACTTGCCCCTAAATCAGCTAAAGCATTTTTTACATTTAAACTACCAATCAAACAAGGAATAGTAAAACCCCCAGGATCTTTTAATTTGTTGGGTAGTTTATTCTGTAAAATGCCTGAGCTGACTGCATTTAGCTCCACGTGCGACGCATCATCTAACTTCCATTTGTTTGCTAGAAGCTCCTTTAAAAATTTTACTGAGTTGGGCATATGCGAAAGAGCTTCAATAAACGGTAAGTTAATATGTAACTTTTTCAAGAGGTCGAGAAATTTACCTAATTGTTCATTCGTGTGATCTTTTTGTAACACCCCAAACTCGGCCCAGAAGTTAGGCTCGAATCTGGCGTGTCATGTGGAAGTGTTTTTCGAAACCATATTTCTTGTTTTTAAAACTTGTTTGGGAGTTAAAGCCTCTTTGTTAAAACTCAAAACACTTAAGCAATTATTATCCACTTGAAAACGTAATTACTTTTAAAACCTTATCTGTTGCGGAAGTATATTTAAAATAAACAATTTACAAAAACGTGATATTTAAAAATTGAGTTGCAGAAGCATTTTGAAAACGTTGCTGAAACGTAGTATTTTGAAGACAAATATCGTTTTGGAAATCATGTTCCACTTTTAGCAGTTATAAAACATCATAAATGAATATCCCAAATAAAAAGTTAAAAATAGAGAGGCCTTATTATAACTCAAATCAAAATATTTAAAAGTAAATAATCAAAATAGAAAGCATAAGCAGTGTGTGGTCTTCTTCGAGTCCCTCGCAGCACCGACCCTGCTAACAATGGGGAATACATGCACTATTAAAAATGGGGTGAGTTTACGAAAACTCAGTGTGTAATCCCTTTACTAGAGTAACAGTCAGTATACAGAAATAGAAACCGAAATAGTCTGGGCCCAAGCCCTTTAACAATTACAGTACAGTCCAGTTCAGAGCATACGTGAGGCCAACCCACTACAATATCATTTGGGTCACAGCCTATAATAGAATCAATATCGAGGGTGTTATAAACCCGATCCAGCCAACACACCACCCGTATCAACCCTACACTTACATGGGGATAAAATTGACTCACCCAGCCAACACACCAAGCATAGTACCGGTTGCGACACTAAGTCAACGTAACGACTTGGCAATCAGAGATGAGCGGCTAAAAGCCATAAATATCGCGACAACAACCGCCAGTTAATGTAACAACTAAAAGCCATAAACAGAATGGTTATAAACCATAATTAGGATGGCATAGAGCCATAATCAGGATGGCAGAAAGCTATTGGTAACTGTAATAAGTTAGGCACATAGCCATCGATGACAGTAATATAATAATCACACGACCACGGTAATTATGATCGATACAGAGTCATTAATATATAAGTTAGGTACATAGCCACGATAAATACGATTGGCACAAAGTCATAATCAAGTTGGCATAGAGCCATATTTAGGTTGGCACAGAGCCATAATCAGATTAACTGGATTATAGCCATCCATCGGTCCACAGTCGTCTTATGCAACCCGTGCGACCTTAACAGATCAATACTGGATCCACAGTCGTCTCATGTGACCCGTGTGACCCTATCAGAACTTCTTCCGTATCAATGTTTGAACCCCATGCAATATGTCGTGTATGTCATGCTCATCATTACACGTGTATGCAAAATGGCCATGCTCAGCAACAGTCATTTAAACATATATTAAAAGCATATCAGTCACACGACCACAGTTAAATCAGTTAAAACACAATCATACGATCACAGTCAAATCAGTCAAATTCCTAGTCTAAATCAATCATTTAACCACAAAGGCAAAACAGTTATTTTACCCTAAAAGGGTATTTCGATAATTCCACCCTTTAAGGGTATTTCAGTAATCCTACCCTTTAGGGGTATTTCGATAATTTTGTAAATTGGGAGTATTTTAGTAATTTTGTAAATCGATGGTATTTCAGTAATTTTACAAATCGAGGTATTTCAATAATTTCACAAATTGAGGTATTTGGTAATTTCACAAATCGAGGTATTTTAGTAATTTTTCAAATCGATGGTATTTCAGTAATTTCACAAATCGATGGTGTTACAGTCATTTATTGACCTCTCAGAAGGTCTACAGTTGCCTCGAGCGACTTATGTAATCTAATTGGTCATGACAGTGTAATGGGGCTAAGGCTCATTATTCGGCCTAAGTGGGCCCATACGGCCCATTTAAGCCCAACGAGGCCCAGAACTACCTAAGTTACGTGCGTGACATGACAAGTCTATCTACGTCCCACTTAACAGTGAAGTTTACCCACGCAAGCCCACGGGCCCATTGGGCCTATACGACCCAAGCCCATGAGATCACTCATGGCGGCATTCCTCGTCGTACGCCTACGTTTTGTGAGCTCGGTTGATCACATGAGCATTCGCACGCTCATGTGGCCCAAAAGCCCAATCCTTGACTTTTTAACAATCCGACATTTCGACGTTTGCCGCTATAGCTAACACCACGCGAACTATCGGCTTTTGACCGATTAGCAATTACGGTACTATTACACACTTGTTGCGATGTCAAAAACAAACCACTTCCGAGATCGAGAACCAACCAATCAATAACAGAATCCCTCTTGTCCCAACACCATGTAGTCTTTCCAACGCTTTACCTTCATGAGAATAGTTAACCAAACTCATAAACAACCATAATCCCCTAATCGGTACCACTAAAACTTGAACCCTTACTAATAAAGGAAATGATCACTTGAAAGAGATAAGGAATCGACCCAACACCTTCCTTTATGAAATCGAATCCCTAGCAACATTCGGTCAAGACACAGCATTACAAGGCAACATCTAGGCGAAAAGCAATTGAGAGAAAAAAAGTATATCCAGCCCTTAAATAAAAGAAATCGTCATCTTCAAAGACAAAAACTTACCAATAAACACCAAGACTCAAGTCTAGCAGCCGCCCAAATCAAAAAGAGATCAATAAACCAAGAGAAAAGTTTCACTTTGAAGAACAAAGGACCAGAAGTTTAACCTTCAACCTCACGAAATCAAGATGATTTGGCTTATAAATAACCCCAAAGAGGAGAGTAGTGTAGGACCCAATTTATGCCCGGCCCATTAACCAAAATTAAAAAACCCAAAAGCAGTAATAAGTCCAAGTTTAACAGTTCATTAACAAAAAATAATAATAGTCCAATCCTTTTTATTACAAACCCAACAATAATAACAGGCCCAATTACTAAACCTAGACCCAATACACTACCCAATCAAAGACCCAAAAGTCCCAAGGCCCAAATGGTCCAAACATTTTAAGGTTCCAGAAACCCTAGGGTTTCGAGCGACCTAGCGCCAGAGCCCTTCCACACGCAAGCACGCGTCGCAAATTAAATCACCCCAATGAGTGGCCTCCCCCTCCGTACGACGGTTTCACCTGCAAAAAAGGGAGACAAACAACAAAAAGGCCAACGAATATAACGAAAAATCTAAGGATTTTTGTATTTTTTCTCATTTTATTTATCATTAAATCGGCTATAAAAATCGAAAGGGAAATCATCGTAAAGGGACATTTTTTATATACACGGAATATACGAAAATCAGAAAATAGAGCAACTAAGGTTTATTTCATTTTTTTTCCTTCCTTTTTATCTCTTCGAAACACTCATATGTACATATAATTTTTGTTTAAAACTACAAACTCATATGTAAAATAATATATATAATATACAAGTAAAAAAGAAAAAAACTCACTTTTTTTATCTCTAGTCACAAGCATACAATGCAAATCAATATTTTGGTTTGACTAATCTGGCCGATTAGGGGAGAATTTGAGAGAGTTTTAAAAGTTTTTTTAAGAGAAAGAGGAAAAATGAATTTTTTTAGAAAAATTTGGGTTTAAATAGCAAGGCAAAATGGCGCCATTTCATTAGGCCCCCCATACGCCCTACAACGACGTCGTTTTGGGGAGCCCGACCCGAATCCGACCAGCTCTAGGCTTAGGATCCGCGTGTTTTTAATGGAAGGGCTAATTCCACTTTTAGCCCTTTCGCTTTTTTATTAATTTATAATCAAGTTTTTTTTTTTCAAATTTGGCCCTATAATTTATTGCGATTTCAATTGGATCCCCTGTAAAACGTAGCGTTTTGGAGGGAAGAGATATTTTTCCCTTTAGTCTTTCCATGTTATTCGCGCATTTGGATAGGTCCCTTTCTTTTTATTTTTTTTAGATTCGCCCCAAATGTTTGTTTTAAGTTTAATTTAGTCCATTTTATTTTCTTTTATTATTTTTTATTTTGTCATTATTTTAATATTATTATTGATTATTTTAATGTTATTGTGAATATTATTATTATAATTATTGTTATTATCACTATTACTATTATTTTATTATTACTAATATTATCTTTATTTTTCTACTACTATTATTATTATTATAATTTAAACTACTCTTATTATTCTTCATATGATTATTGTTCTTACTTTTATTTATTTATTTTACTATTATCATTTGTTTATTAACATATTTTCATTATAATTTATAATTATTATTATTGTATTTTGTTACTATTATTATTATTTTATTATTATTTTTAATTATTATATAATTTATTTATTTATTGATTTACCATTAACTTTTATTTTTGTTATTATTTTCTTTTATTTATTTATTCTTTTCTCATTATTTTATATAGATTGTTGGTTTTAAATTTTATTCTATTGTATTTTATTTTTACCTTCATTATTGTTATTTATATTTTTATTGTCATCATCATTATGTTGTTATACAAATTAGCATTGTAATTCATTTTACATTTTATCATAAAATCATATCACATTTTATTTAATGCATCAAAATTTTGTTTTGAAGTAAGAAAATATTCCTTGTTCTAAGATTTGAAAGAAATTGTACCCTAACTTACTAGATTTCGATTTTTTCTCATCAAAAGAATCAATTATTTTTTAATTAAAGCATAAGCTAAATAAAAATCTATTCTCGGGAATTCAAAAATGTTGTGTCCTAACTCACGGGATGTGACATCTTGTTATCTCGAGATAAGGATTTCCAAAATCAAAGGTAATATTTTGTATTTGGAATTTTGAGAAATAGTGCCCTAACTTACTGGGTTTCAATTTCTCATTTGACCCAAATAACCGAATATCCTTTTTAAATTTAAATATGTGAGTTTTAAATGTCAAAAGACAAGCTTAGATTTGAGGATTCGAGATGTTGTATCCTAACTTACTGGGTATGATATCTTATTCCTTCAAGATAAGTGGGTCTTAGCATACAATTAAATTTATTCAAGTATTCTTTGACAAAGAGGATCGTATTTTAAAAATCTTTTCGAATTTTCGACATTAAGACATTAATCAATCAATTCGGTACCAATTTTGGGCGTTATGAAGGTGTTAATCCTTCCTTGTACGTAATCGACTCCCGAACCTATTTTCTCGAATTTTGTAGGCCAGAATCATTGTTAATAAATCAAAATGTTTCAACGATCAATTTCAAGGTGACCCGATCACACCTCAAAAAAAGGATTGGTGGCGACTCCATTTTTGTTTTTAAAGTCGATCCTGTTTTCAACGATCCAAAAAAAATATTTTCGACAGCTTGGCGACTCCGTTGGGGACCAATAAGAGAGTCAAGCCGAAAAATTAATTATTTTCTGTCTTGTTGTCGAAAGTTGAAAATCCAATTTGAAAGATTACGATCCTATTATTGCTTTTGTTCGTATTGCTATTTCATATGATACTGTGTTTTGAGTCTCGCATCATATTGCATAAGGACCGTTTTGGTCTTACCTTTTTAAGTGGGAGTGAGAAGCTACTCATTCGTGGGGTTTTCACCTCCGTGCAGGATAGTGGATCACTTTCGGGATACATCCGTACTTATGTCTTCATGAGATTTTCATCTCCGTGCAGCCATAGGAAAATATATTCCCTTGAACTAAACTCGATTCGTATAAACCTATAATGGGTAAGGAGTGAGGAATCTGCTAGTTCAGGTACCTCGAATTTAGAACCAAATCGCATGTAAAGACCCTATGAGCTCACCCTAGATAGTATTGCGATAAACCATAGTGGTCACCTGGATAAGTGCTCTATTTGTTTCTTTCTTGCTTGCTTTGTATTAATTTTCATTTTGTTTTGGCTATGATTTCATTACATGTCATTTCATATTTGAAAGAGTGTCAATTCACGTTCGATTACTAGATTAGAGATCTTGAGAATGAATTTCTAGATAAAATGGAAGAAAATGCTGCTATCCGTATATTTGTAATTCGTTTCATGTAAACAATTTTGTCCTCTAGTAAAGTTTTCTAAAGTAAATTGAATTAGAATCGACGCTTTTTGCATTCATGCATTCGCATTACATTATATCATGTACAATAAAAAAAACCTAAAAAGAGTTGGAATTCTTTGAAGAGGTCAAAGGCCCAGAATAAATGTTCGAAAATGTTCACATGAAGAAATCATTGAAAGGGGGACCTAGTCTGATATCCGCCCTTATGAATCTGAGAGTGTTCTGAATAACTGGATTGCAGAAGAAATTCTTGTAGTTTTTAGAGCTTACACAGAGTAATGTTCAAAACACACTTGTTGCTTTTAGCCTAGAAGCAATAAGAATTCCTTTATGAAATAGGCTTATGTCCGAACATCATTATGAAATACATACTTGAGATCATTTTGAGTAAATATTCTCTCATTCTTTAAGATTTTTCATTCTTTCTATCCAAATAATTATGATAGATTCCTTCATTCCTTGGATCTTTTTACAAATCATTATTTCATTTCATTTATAAGCATACCATATGAATAATTATTCTTAAATTCATTCGATCTTTGTATATTTCTTTGTACCTACAACATGTCCCCGGATATCAATGACATGAGTAACGCTGTTACAGAGTTAGAACTTCTTTTTAAGCAAGACATGTGTTTAGAGAGATCCTAGGACTTTGAAGATGACAAAGACTGTGGCTTATCTCCGAACTTGTTAAGAATGGTAAAACAAGAGGAAAAGCAAATTCTACCTCATGAAGAGACAGTAAAGATGGTAACCTTGTTGCATGATGTGATGCACAAAGAAATCGAAGTTTATGTCGATGATATAATCGCAAAGTCTCGAACAGAAGTGGAACATATCCAAGTTTTGAGGAAGTTATTCTTAAGATTGAGAAAATTCCAATTAAAGCTCAATCCAACAAAATGTACTTTTGGAGCTAGGTCGGGAAAATTGTTGGGCTTCATAGTCAGCGAGAAGGGAATCGAGATTGACTCAGATAAGGTCCGGGGTTTCCTTGGAAGGTTAAATTACATTGCTCGGTTCATTTCACAATTAACTGAGAAATGTGATCCCATATTTTGTCTTTTTAAGAAACACAATCTATGGGATATGTACTTGTCGAGTCCTCCAGTCTTGTCACCTCCATATTTCCTTGAAAGCTTTTGATAAGGTTAAACCGTACTTGTCGAGTCCTCCAGTCTTGTCACCTCCATGTCCAAATAGGTAATTAATACTGTATTTGACAGTGTTTAGCAACTCTATGGGATATGTGCTGGGTCAATACAATGATTCGGGAAGAAGAGAAAAGGTGATATACTACCTCAGTAAGAAACTCACTAAGTGTGAAATGAGATATTCACAAATTAAAAAATTGTGTTGTGCCTTGATTTGGAAAACCTGGAGATTGAGGCAATACATGCTGTACCACACAACATGGTTAATCTCGAAGTCGGACCCTCTAAAATAAATGATAGAGTCAACTACTCTGAATAGAAAGGATGGCTAGATGCAAATTCTCCTCTCTGGATTCGACATAATTTATATGAGCCAAAAAGTCGTGAAAGGAAGAGCAGTATCAAATTTTCTAGCCAAAAAAGCTCTAAATGAGTATGAGTCTTTGAACTTTGACTTTCCCAATGAAGAACTAATGTATGTGGCATCTACTGAAGAAGACGCTACAAAAGATCACTTTTGGAAATTGAACTTCGAAGGAGTATAAAATACTATAGGTAATGGAATTGAGGCAGTCTTGGTATCCCCAAATAGAGATCATTATCCGTTCACATGCAAGTTGGATTTTGATTATACAAATAACATGGCAGAATATGAAGCATGCATCATGGGACTCCGTACAGCCATAGAACATAAAATTAGAGTGTTGGAAGTATATGGGGATTCTACATTAGTGATCTACCAATTGAAAGGTGAATGAGAGACAAGAGACCCCAAATTGATCAATTATTAAAGGATAGTTTTGGGGTTAATTAAAGAGTTGAATGATATTACTTTCAATTATCCCCCACGAGACGAAAACCAGATGGCAGATGCTTTGACCACTCTGGCTTTCATGCTCATAGTGAGCAAACAAAAGGATGTAAAGCCCATTCAAATGAGTATTTACGAGGCCCCAGCTCATTGTTACAATGTGGAGGAAGAAGAAAGAGATGACCACCCCTGGTACCACGATATATTACGATACGTGAGAAATTGTGAATATCCTAATCAGGCAACTGAGAATGATAAAAGGACGTTAAGAAGGCTAGCCTGTGACTATGTCTTAGATGGGGAGATCCTATACAAAAGAAGAAAGGATCAGGTATTATTGAGATGTGTCGACGCTATTAAGGCTAAGAAAATTTTAAAAGTGGTCCACAAGGGTGTTTGTGGAACACATGCTAATGGGTTCATGATGGCTAGACAAATTATAAGATTTGGGTACTATTGATCTACCATGGAAGGAGATTGTATCAGTTATGCTAAGAGATATCACAAATGCCAAATCTATGGAGACAAAATTTATGTGCCTCCTTCGCCTTTCCATGTTATAACTTCTCCATGGCCTTTCTCTATGTGGGGCATGGATGTCATTGGGCCGATTTCTCCAAAAGCTTCAAATGGGCACCGGTTAATCTTTGTAGTCATCGGCTATTTCACTAAGTGGGTAGAGGCTGCTCCATATGCCAATGTTACTAAGTCGGCAGTCAATAGATTCCTAAAAAAGAAATCATATGTCGATATGAAATGCCTGAGAGGATCATATCTGATAATGCATTAAACTTGAACAACAGCATGATAGCAGAGGTCTGCAGTCAATTCAAGATCAGACACCACAATTCATCCCCTATCGTCCTAAAATGAATGGTGCAGTGGAGGCAGCCAATAAAAACATTAAAAATATTGTGAGGAAGATGGCTGAAACTTATAAATATTGGCACGAGAAATTACCATTTGCTCTTTATGCTTATCGAACATCCATCAGAACTTCTACTAGGGCAACGCCTTTCTCATTGGTTTATGGAATGGAGGCAGTTTTACCCATTGAAGTAGAGATACATTCCCTTCGAGTTTTGTTAGAGCTAAAGTTAGATGAAGCAGAATGAATCCAGTCTCGATATGATCAGTTGAACTTGATTGAGGAAAAAGGCTAAGATCTATTCGTCATGGTCAGATGTACCAAAAATGAATGATGCAAGGTTATGATAGAAAGGTTCGCCTAGGAGAATTTCATGAGGGGGACCTGGTATTGAAAAAATCATTCTCATACAAAAGGATTTTAGAGGGAAATTGATGCCAAATTGAGAGGTACTTTATATGGTAAAAAAAGGATTTTTTCAAAGGAGCATTGATTTTGACCGAAATGGATGGAAAAAACTTCCCAATCCTGTAAATTTGAATTCAGTCAAGAAGTACTATACTTGAAAAGGAAAAGAGGCCAAAGTGAAAACCCGTAAAGGGTGCTTTGAGACTTTCTAAAAAACAAAACGAAGAGGCCAAGGTGAAAACCCGTAAAGGGCGCTTTAAGACTTTCTAAAAAAACGAAGAACGAAGAGGCTAAGGTGAAAACTCGCAAAGGGCGCCTTGAGACCAAAGGGGTTTTGAGTCGAAAACCCAAAAAGGGTGGCTCAAATTGTGATCAAATTGTGATGGGGCATGCGGTGATCTCGCTATACCTGAATTAAGAAGAAATGATAGATGTTACGTCTTGGGGCTTCAATAGAGTACTCCTGATCTCCTAAATACATATTGAGCTTAAATTGGTCTTCAGAAAGCCCGCACAGAGAAGCTCAGACTACGATATCTAGGGCACTTATCTTTTCCCCTTATCATTTTGTATCCTAGCAATGATTGTTTTCTTTAATTAACCCATTCTTTTCAGATTTTCCCGATAAATTTCATTTTTTCCATCATTATGATCATTTTCAAGCATTTTGTATTGAAGTAATGATTAATGGACTAATAATACTTTCACAAAAGGAGTTCCGCATATTACTCTGGAAACTTCTAAATAATACGAAAACCTGAAACATGACTTTTATTTAGAACTCACCAAGCCTAAGGGTTGGAAATATTTGAAAAGGAAACTCTAAACAATGACCATTTCTTCGAACTTTCTGTCAAAAATGTCGGTTGAACAAAAAGATAGGGTATTACGTTAGTGATACAACCTTGAAGAACAACGGACAATGACAACCCTAAGCATTAAAAAAGGAATCATTCTCATAATATCCTGCATTCATGCAAATATCATCCATAACACATTTAATTAGGAGCATTCGATTCATTCTGATCATTGCATCCTAATCATTATGCATTAAAAAAGGGATCATTCTCATGAAATTCTACATTCATGCAAAACACATCTAGTTAGGAGCATTCGGTTCATTCTGATCATTACATCCTAACCATTATGCATGACATTCTGCATTCATGCAAATATTATCCATGATACATTTAGTTAGGAGCATCCGATTCATTCCGATCATTACATCCTAATTATTATGCATAAGCATAGATCCATAAATCGATTCTACAGGGCATGTCTGCCAGAGAACAGTGTAGCAAGATCGATGAATCCACAAATCCCATACACCTGAAGTTGTAGTGGGATGGATTGAAGTCAAGATAGCGAGTCTTACTCCCTTGAAGTTGCAGTAGAGTGGATTAAAGCTATGAATTCACAAGTCCTATACCTCTGAGTTGCAGTAGGTCGAATCAAATCCACCATGGTGAATCTCATCTCCCTAAAGTTGCATTGGTACAAATTAAAGCCATGGCCCTTATCTCCCTGAAGTTGCAGTGGAGCAAATTAAAGATAGTGAATCTTATTTCCCTAAAGACGCAGTGGAACAGATTAAATCTACAGATTACAGTGAATCTTATCTTCCTGAAGTTGCAGTGAAGTAGATTGAAGCCACCAGCCTCATCTTCTTGAAGTTGCAACGGAGGAGACTGAAGATAGCAAATCTTATTTCCCGGGCATTACAGTGGAACGGATTAAAGCTACAGATTATATCGGATCTTATCTTCCTGAAGTTGCAGTGAAGCAGATTGAAGCCATCAGCCTTATCTCCCCTGAAGTTGCAGGGGAGCAGACTGAAGATAGCAAATCTTATTTCCCGGGCGTTGCATTGGAATGAATTAAAGCTACAGATTACGACGGATCTTATCTTCCGAAGTTGCTGTGAAGCATATTGAAGCCATTACCCTTATTTCTTTGAGTTGCAATAGAGCAAATTGTAGATAGTGAATCTTATTTCCCTTGAAGTTGCAGTGGAGCAGATTAAAGCTATAGATTACTGTAGATCTTATCTTCTTGAAATTGCAGTGAAGCAGATTGAAGCTACCAGCCTTATCTCCCTAAAGTTGCGACTGAAGACAGCAAATCTCATCTCCCTGAAGTTGCAACTGAGCAGATTGAAGATAGTGAATCTTATTTCCTTAAAGACGCAGTGGAAAAGATTAAAGCTACGGTGAATCTTATCTTCCTGAAGTTGCAATGAAGCAGATTGAAGCCACCGACCTTATCTCCCTGAAGTTGCAGTGTAGCAGACTGAAGACAGCAAATCTTATTTCCCTGGCGTTGCAGTAAAATAAATTAAAGTTACATATTACGGTAAATCTTACCTTCATGAAGTTGCAGTAAAGCAGATTGAAGCCACAAGTCTTATTTCCCTGAAGTTGCAGTAGAAAAGATTAAAGTTACAAATCTTATACCTCTGAAGTTGCAGTAGGTCAAATTTACCAAACATTATCTCCTTGAAGTGCAGCGGAGTAGACTAAAGATAGCAAATTTTATCTCCCTGAAGTTACGGTGGAGCAGATTGAAGCTACAAGTCTAATCTCCTTGAATTGGATCGAAGCGCTAGTTCCTATGCCCTTGAAGATGCAGTAGGATGGAATGAAGCTACTCGAAGAAGAAAATCACCGAAAGAATTCAAGATTTGGCGAGACTGGGCAAAATTGACCCTTTTGAAGTCTTTGCTCCATTCTCGTTACACGACAATGAGCAAAGAGGGGTAGCTGTAGGACCCAATTTATGCTCGGGCCCATTAACCAAAATTAAAAAACCTAAAAGTAGTAATAAGTCCAAGTTTAACAGTTCATTAACCAAAAATAATAACAGTCTTGTCCTTTTTATTACAAACCCAACAATAAGAACAAGCCCAGTTCCTAAACCTAAACCTAATACACTACCCAATCAAAGACCCAAAAGTCCCGAGGCCCAAATGGCCCAAACTTTTTAAGGTTCCAAAAACCCTAGGGGTTTTCAGAATAGCCTAGCGCCGTAGCCCCTCTCACACACGCGTCGCGTGCGTCCATCCACGTCACCCACACGAGTGGCCTCGCCCTTCCGTATGACGGTTTCACCTGCAAAAAAGAGAGACAAACAATAAAAAGGCTAACGAAGATAACAGAAAATCTAAGGATTTTTGTATTTTTTCTCATTTTATTTATCTCTAAATCGGCTATAAAAGTCGAAAGGGAAATCATTGTAAATGGACATTTTTTTACATACACGGAATATACGAAAATTAGAATATAGAGCAGCAAAGGTTTATTTCATTTTTTATTTTTCCTTCCTTTTTATCTCTTCAAAACACTCATACATACATATAATTTTTGTTTAAAACTACATACTCATATTTGAAATAATGTATATAATATAGAGTAAAAAAGAGAAGAAAAACTCACTTTTTTTTATCTCCGACTGTCACAAGCACTGCTGCGTTGTGGCGATTCTGTGGCGGTGGTTCAACGAAAATCTCGGCCGATTAGGGGAGAATTTGAGAGAGTTTTAAAAGGTTTTCTAAGAGAAAGGGGAAAAATGAATTTTTTTTAGAAAAATTGGGGTTTAAATAGCAAGGCAAAAACGACGTCATTTCATTAGGTCTCTTAAATGCCCAAAACGGCGTCGTTTTGGGGAGCTCGACCAGAATCCGGCCCGCTCTAAGCTTAAGATTCGCGTGTTTTTAACGAAAGGGCTAATTGCACTTTTAGCCCTTCTATTTTTTTATTAATTTATAATCAAGTTTTTTTATTTTCTAATTTGGCCCTATAATTTATTATGATTTCAATTGGGTCCCCTGTAAAATGTAGCGTTTTGGAGGGAAGGGATATTTTCCCCTTTAGTCCCTCCATGTTATTCACGCATTTGGATAGGTCCCTTTCTTTTTATTTTTTTTAGATTCACCCCAAATGTTTGTTTTAAGTTTAATTTAGTCCCTTTTTATTTTCTTTTATTATTTTTGTTATTTTGTCATTATTTTAATAATAATATTTTTTGATTATTTTAATATTATTTTGAATATTATTATTGTAATTATTGTTATTATCACTATTACTATTATCTTTATTTTACTACTACTATTATTATTATTATTTAAACTACTCTCATTATTATTCTTATGATTATTGTTCTTACTTTTATTTATTTTTACTATTATCATTTGCTTATTCATATTTTCTTTATAATTTACTATTATTATTATTGTATTTTGTTACTATTATTATTATATTATTATTATTTTTAATTATTGTATATAGTATTTATTTATTTATTGATTTACCATTAACTTTTATTTTTGTTATTATTTTCTTTTATTTATTTATTTTTTCTCATTAATTTATATAGATTGTTGGTTTTAAATTTTATTCTATTGTATTTTATTTTTACCTTCATTATTATTATTTATATTTTTATTGTCATCATCATCATGTTGTTATACAAATTAGCATTGTAATTCATTTTACATTTTATCAAAAATCATATCACATTTCATTCAATGCATCAAAATTTTGTTTTGAAATAAGAAAATATTCCGTGTTATAAGATTTGAATACCCTAACTTACTCGGTTTCGATTTTTTCTCATCAAAAGAACTAATTATTTTTTAATTAAAGCACAAGCTAAAAACCCATTCTCGGGAATTCAAAAATGGTGTGTCCTAACTCACGGTATGTGACGTTTTGTTATTTCGAGATAAGGATTTCCAAAATCAAAGGATTTCCAAAATCAAAGGCAATATTCTGTATTTGGAATTTTGAGAAATAGTGCCCTAACTTACTGGGTTTCGATTTCTCATTTGACCCAAATAACCGAACATCCTTCTTAAATTTAAATATGTGAGTTTTAAATGTCAAAATACAAGCTTAGATTTGAGGATTTGAGATGTTGTATACTAACTTACTGGGTATGATATCTTATTCCTTCAAGATAAGCGAATCTTAGCATACAATTAAATTTATTCAAGTATTCTTTGACAAAGAGGATCATATTTTAGAAATCTTTTGAATTTTCGACATTAAGACATTAATCAATCAATTCGGTACCAATTTTGGGCGTTATGATGGTGCTAATCCTTCCTTGTACGTAACTGACTCTCGAACCTATTTTCTCGAATTTTGTAGGCCAGAATCATTGTTAATAAATCAAAATGTTTCAACGATCAATTTCAAGATGACCCCGATCACACCTCAAAAAAAGGATTGGTGGTGACTCCATTTTCGTTTTTAAAGTCGATCCCATTTTCAACAGCAGAAAAAAATGGTTTCGACAAGTAGCATACATGAAACATGAAGAAAAGAGATAGGGAGAAGGGGTATTCGGTTACAAGAGATTAATAGAGAGAAATAGAGGAAAAGAATTTCGATAAAAGCAGGAAGAAATTTTGCCAAAGGTGCTTGAAGAAAAAGAGAAGATGGGACGGCACAGTAGTGAAGTAATTTAGAGGAAAAGAATTAGAGAAGAAAAGAAAGTCTAGAAAAGGAGAAATGAGAGAGGAATTTGGCCAGTAATTGAAAGTAAATTCGACACAAAATGGGTAAATGGTCACACCATTTCAGTAAAAGAAATGAAGTCAAATAAGAAGTCTTGAAAAGAAAAAGTGACAGAACAAACGAGCTAAAGACAAAATCCTCTAGCAAGATTCGGCTAACACCCACACAAAACATCAATGTCGAAACCAAAAAAAGAGCCAATCCCCTTAGCCGAATTCTTAAGCAACCCAAAGTCCCTATTCGGCTCAGACACTACTTTATCCCCCCTTTCTTAATCTCTTCCAGCAACCAACATTATCCCTCAACATCCTCATTAATCTACTCTCCACCTCCCATTCAAATACCAAGACCAATTCAAACCTTCACCAAGTAGAGTTCCACTCCAACTCAACTTCTAGCTCAGCAAGGAGTAAAATAAATTACTCTTTTGAGAAGGGAGAGACTTGAACTTCTGTTCTCCTTGCCACACCTCTCACGCCACAACCAATCTACCACAGGCTCTCTTTGTCATATTTTAGTCTCAAATATTTAAAAGACTTACCCCTTGAGTCCAGGCTCCCTTTATGCTAAAATCAAAATTTTTCCTACGCCAAAGCTTGAACCTAGAACTTCATAGACACTCCTAAACACTCCTAAATCACTTAACCATTAAAGCAAACAATCAATTGTGTCATTTTTTTGCTCTCAAGAATTTAGACACTCCCAAACCCAAGGCTCAATCCTACTAGGCCCAAATTCGGGGCGTTACACTTTTTTTGTCTCGTTGGGATATGGTACACGACGTGTATACACCTTATTTACCTATTTTTATTTGTTGTGGCTCACCTCAACCTTACCATTGCTTACCACAGTTTTTTGCCTTTATTTAGATTCAGATTCTACTAACCCATCTTCGTCCTGCACAGTGATGGCGTGGAGTTGTTCTCTTGGGTTAGTTTTGGTGTTACTCGGTAAACTACCTTGTGGTCGTTCTGAGATCAGTTTAGCAAGTTGACCTATTTGGTTCTTGAGCCCTTGAATCAATGCTTGCTAATTTTTAAGCGTTGTTTTAGTGTTTTAGAAACGTGTTTCTGACACTGAGATGAGTTTCGTTAGCATCTCCTCAAGGTTCAGCTTCTTCTCCTACTAGTAAGGTGGTTGTTGAAAACCTGGAGGAGGTCGTGGTCTTTAATTAACTTGACCACCCCACGAGAAATTGGGATGGTTCCTCCAACCTGCATTATAAGTGTTACTATAGGGATTATTTTGAGGTCTAAAATTATTACCCATAGAGTTGATTTGTTCGTTCTCTGTGCTAGGGTTGTAGGATAGATATTCTGTGTTGTTCACCCCTCCTCCATTTGTATCGCATTGCATCACTGGATGTACCTGCGTAGAACTATACAAACCTTTAATTTTTTATTTAAAAGCTCTACTTGGTTAGATAACATGGTGACTGCGTCAAAGTTGAAAACAACGGCTACTTTATTAGGTTTTATCCTCATGACTTGCCACTGATAGTTATTCAGTGACATCTCCTCGATAAATTCATAAGTCGCTTCAGGTGTTTTGTTATTTAGGGTCCCATCGGTGGCTGCATCGATTAGTTACCTAGTTGAGGGGTTCAAAACATTGTAGAAGGTTTGAACCTGTAACCATAGAGGTAACCCATGGTAAGGGCACCTTCTTAATAAGTCCTTATACCTCTCCCAAGCATCGTAAAGAGTTTTTAAATCCATCAGCACAAAAGAAGAGATATCATTCCTCAACTTTGCCATTTTAGCGGCGAAAAATATTTTAATAAAACTTTTCGGTCATTTGTTCCCAAGTAGTGATGGAACATCATGGTAACGAGTTCAACCATTGTTTAGCTTTATTCCTCAATGAAAAAGGGAATAACCGAAGGCGAATGGAATCATAGAAACGCCATTAATCTTGAAAGTGTCACATAATTCTAAAAAGTTGGCCAAATGAGTATTTGGGTCCTCATCCTATAAACCATCGAACTAAAAAATTGTTGGATCATCTGAATAGTGTTCGGCTTTAGTTCGAAGTTATTTGTAGCAATAGCAGGCCTCACAATACTAGATTCAGCCCCAGTCAAATTGGGTTTGGCATAATCGTACATAGTACAAGGAGCAGGATTTTGATTCACAGGATTTGCGGCAACCACAGGAGGTAGCAGATTATTTTGATTTTCAGCCATCTCCTCAATAGTATTGGTATCGTCCTCTTGCCCTTCCTCTATATGTTGTCGACCTTGCCTTATTTCTCTACGGTTTCTGTGAGCGGTACTTTCAATCTCACTGTCAAAAAGTAATGGTCCTGACGGGTTTTCTCTAGTCATAAACTAAAAATACCTGCTAGAAGCAAATAAAAGACAAATTAAAAAACAAAATTTAAATTAAGAATAAAAATAAATTGCAATAAAAATGGCTAAAATAATAAAAATCTAGTGTTCCTAATATCTTAGTCCTCAGCAACGGCGCCAAAAACTTGACGGGTCACGAACTAACTAAAACATGACAAAGGCAAGCGCACCTATCGAATAGTAGTATAGCTATGGTGAGTCCGAAATATCATATCCATGAGGATTAAAAGTACTAGTAATTACTATCTTTTTGTTATTTAGCCTAATAATTAAAGGGTGTTTTAATCTAAATTTTAACTAACTAATTAACTATGAGCACGGTAGAGATAAAATTGGGAAAATATTCGAAGAAAATCAATGAGAGAGACAATACCCAATGAGAAATCCACCTAGATTTCACTTATTATTATGATTCTAAATTAAACGATTTATTCGCTTGCCTTGATCCGTAGAAATCCCTAAATTATGTTAATATCTCTTTCGAGACTAAGAACAACTGACTCTAGGTTTATTAATTGAAATCTCTTTCTAATTAAAACCCCTATCGTTGCATTAACTCGATCTATGGATTCCCTTATTAGATTTGACTCTAATCCGGCAGATTTATGTCGTCCTATTTTTAGGATTGCAATCAACTCCGCTTAATTATGCTAAATCTACTCTTAAACAGGGACTTTTGCTCCACTGATTAAGCACATCAAACTTGGATTAATATCCTGAAAATATTAAAGCAAGGGTTAAGAACACATAATTAAGAACAAGAACAAATATTTATCATGTAATTTAGACAATTAAATAATAAGATCCATCGCAGTTTCATCCTCCCTAGGATTTAGGGAGTTGAGTTCATACTCATAGGGGAAAACATCTCAAAATAATGAAAACAACAAGAAATGAAAACCCAATAAAACTTCGAAGGAAATTCGACTGGAGATCTTCAATCTTGGAGTGGATCTGCTTCCGAGATGATTCCGATAGCTTCCTTTGAGTAATTTCTTTGTTCTACTCTGCGTCTTTTCTTAGGTCCTTTTTTAGTGTGTATTTATAGACTTTAGAATGCTCAGAAACCCTAAAAATTAGGTTTTTTCGCGTAACAGGGAAGCAGGGTGCGAAATCGACACGGGCTGGCACATGGGCGTGTGGCTAGCCTGTGTGGTTTATATGGGCGTGTGCCAGCCCGTGTGGATCTTGAAAACTCAGATTTTGGCCCCTTTTCGCTCTTTTTGCTCCCAAATACTCTCCTAAGTATAGAAACATGAATTTAAGGGATTAGGAGCATCAAATTCACTAATTCTCATCATAAATCATCCAAAAATATGCCAAGCATGGAATTAAAATATGTTACATTTATGGTTTATCAGATATCATGTCAATTTTAAAAGTTATGGTCGTTAGCCAGCTGGTGATAAAAAAAGAAGATAAAATTAAATAATTGGGTGACCATCTTATAACTTTTCATAGTTGAATGACTAAAAAAGAATTTCACTAATAGTTATATGAACATTAATGTAATTTCCCCTTTGTATAATTGTATTTTTATAATTTAAGCAGATTTTTAGATTATTGATTCTTGCAACTTCAAATGTGAATCTTCAATCTTGTAACGTTTGCATAATTTGTTAAAATGATCTTATTGTAATTTTTAGACCTTATTGTAATTTTTAGGCCTTTTTAGATATCAACCTTTGTTATTTTATTAATCCGCTTTTTATAATGATTTAATGAATAAATTGAATGTTTTAATTTTTTTTTTTCAAAAGGTTTCAATCTTTCAATATTTCGTACGCTTGTTCATGAGAAGTTTTTCACTGAATTCAATTTTTTAGATAATTATATTTATTTTCTTTAAATTTAGAGTTATTTTTAATTTAATATATTATTTATTTATTTTATTATTTTTTACATATAAATATCCCAAAATACCAAAAAAATCAAAATTACCGAAAGGACGAAGTTTCAAAAATATTGACCTAGGGTAATTTCCCAAAAATCGGCCCACGCGGTAGCGTTTTTTGGGGAAAGTTAAAAAGAAGTCCATGGGGAGTTTAGCCACCTCAAGAAAAACGCCCCACGAGGGCGCTTTTCTTTGAGGCCTAAAGCGCTCCCCATGGACGCGCTTTAGTCAAGAACGATCAAAAAATTGACCGTTGGACCCTCAACGGACAAAAAGCAACGGAAAAAAACCTATAAATACCCCCAACCCTTCATTTTTTTCACACTTCAATCCTTTCTCATTTTCTCTCAATTTTCTCTCAATTTGCTCTCAATTTTCTCTCAAGTTTCTCTCAAAGCCCTTGAAATTTACGCTTAAATCTCAAAATAGTCTTCTACCATTTACTTAAAAAGCCGTTTATAATTTTTTAATATATTTATTTTTTGGAAATTTAAAATTCTTTATCTGAGTACAATGGCCAGGGATTTACATCGCCTAGATAGCAATCACATTTGGCCCAAAGAATTGAAAATGGTAAGTTTGAATTTTAATTTTTCAATATTATTAAATTTTTTAATTATGCAATTTTAATTAATTTTGAATTTTATTATTTTTAAATACTATAGATCGGTGTTGCAATGTTATATTCGCAACATGCCCGGTCCTCCATCGCCATTGATCGAGAATTACCCATGGAAGCGGGTTTTTGGCAATGGCCACGATAGGTAGGGGTTCAAGTTGGACCCGATTTTGATCGTAGCGTTGATAGAGAGGTGGAGACCGAGACGACACTTTCCATCGCCATGCGAGAGTGTACCATCACCTTAGAAGATGTGCGCATAGCTGATTGGGATTACCGGTGGACGGCTCAGAGTCACCGTCCGTAATATCTCTCGATTGATGGTCAGATGCTACGAGCTCCGGTGCCATTCCGGATAAATTGCAAGGAGGTCGGATCGATATGGTTTGGTTACGAGACATTCCCATTGGCGAATGAAGATTCGATCAAGATGAAAGAATACTGTATGCACGGCATACATACTTCGATAATTGAGGCTATCCGATGTCGAACCTCTCTAGAAACCTCGTCCACCGAGATGGCTCCTCAAACTTGTTGATTTCAGAGCGGTAGGTGAATTGAGTTGGGGTCCGCTGCTATCGAGGTTGTACCGGAGATGTCTGGGCAACGGTTCGGATAAAGCAAAAATCGGAGGTTGCCTATCACTACCGCAATATGGGCATAGTTTCGATTTCCATTTTACGCCCTCGACTCGACCACCATATTCATTCCCATTGATAACGAGGTAAATTTAATATTATATTTTACAATTATGTCGAGATTTATAGTATAATTGCATGCTAAAAGTTTATTTAATTAGGTGGAACCATCCGACAAGTCATGTTGGAATACCGACTCGCTTGAGGATATACTACTCCTATTGGAACAACTACTAATCACAAGTAAGTGTCAATTTCGTTATTATAATTTAGTATTTATGTATATAACTAATATTTAGGTAATGTTAATATAGTTTCAATGGACACCGATGAGGATCCCGAATTGGGCAAGAATTCTTGAGGAGTTCCTCCAAAATCCGAACAGTTGGCACGTTAAGGTCCCGCTAATCACCTACGCGACCGTGGAGATGCACCACCGATCGAGTTATGCGGCAATTTGATTCCTAATCGATTCCGTGGCTCCGAGGTGCTCGATGATGAGCACAAGTGGACTTACAACGGCAAAGACACCTGATTGGCCAATATTTTGGTCGAACATATCGAGACGTGGAGAACCCAGATGACTTTTTACCTAACCGGAACCGATCGTAGTTTCGAAAGTTAGCGTGCGTCTTGAGTACATCCCATGGTTTAGAATCCATGGCAAGTCAGATCTGTTGTCTACCGAGGAGAGGCGACGGCAAATTCATGAGCGGGGAATGTCGGGCCCTTTACATTCAAGGAGAAGGGTGATGAGACGCCCAAGAATAGCGCTTACATACCATCGGGCCCATCAACAATACTTATACAATCACCGGCCCATCATTCAAACCGACAACACCGACAACACAGTCATTCATAGCTTATGCCAAAGCGCACTCGCCTTACATGTATCCTCCTAACCCATATATGTTTCCTTTTCTAGTCCCCTGTGTTGGAATGCATGGTCGGGTTCGAGTCCGTTCGATAACTCCTTTTAGCCACCAATCGTGAGGCCGACATCGGTGTGAGATTAGAGGAGGTGCCGTCGGGAGCGCTTCTTTCTACCGTGCTCCTTCACCGACGGATGCGAGCCACCCCGCCGTGGTTTATGCAAACACCTCCGGTCATTATTTTATCAAGGTGGGTCATCATCGCAACACCTGTAACTGCACCCACCGCCGAGGGACCGGATTTCACCGAGGTTCCACGACCTCACGAAGCTAGAAGAAGGAGGAATCCAACAGAGTGGCCGAACTCCCCTGTGGCACCGGTTCCCACCCCAGATCCACACTAAACCCTAAACCCCTAATTTGAGTAATTGTAAATTAATATATAATTTGAGTTTAATTTTTTTGTAATTAAGGTTTAATTTTTGTAATTAAGTTGTAATATATTTAATAAAATTTGAGTTTGTTTTTTTTGTAATATAATTTTTTAATTTATTTAATTTTAATAACTTTGACAAAATAGGTTTGGTTTTTTTTTGTAATTGTTGTAATATATTTAATACAAATTGAGTTTGTTTTTTTTTGTAATTTAATTTTTAAATTATTTAATTTTAATAACTTTGACAAAATAGGTTTGGTTTTTTTTTTGTAAGTAAGTTGTAATATATTTAATACAATTTGAGTTTTTTTTAATTTAATTTTTTAATTTATTTAATTTTAATAACTTTGACAAAATAGGTTTGGTTTTTTTTTTGTAATTGTTGTAATATATTTAATACAATTTGAGTCTGTTTTTTTTGTAATTTAATTTTTTAATTTATTTAATTTTTTAAATTTAATTTTTAATTTGTTTAATTTTAATAACATTGACAAAATAGGTTTGGTTTTTTTTTTTGTAATTGTTGTAATATATTTAATACAATTTGAGTTTGTTTTTTTTTGTAATTGTTGTAATATATTTAATACAATTTGAGTTTTTTTTTGTAATTTAATTTTTTAATTTATTTAATTTTAATAACTTTGACAAAATAGGTTTGGTTTTTTTTGTAATTAAGTTGTAATATATTTAATACAATTTGAGTTTGTTTTTTTTGTAATTTAATTTTTTAATTTTTTAATTTATTTAATTTTAATAACTTTGACAAAATAGGTTTGGTTTTTTTATTTTTTGTAATTAAGTTGTAATATATTTAATACAATTTGAGTTTGTTTTTTTGTAAATTAAATTTTTAATTTTTTAATTTATTTAATTTTAATAACTTTGACAAAATAGGTTTGGTTTTTTTTTGTAATTAAGTTGTAATATATTTAATACAATTTGAGTTTGTTTTTTTTTGTAATTTAATTTTTTAAGTTTTTTAATTTATTTAATTTTAATAACTTTGACAAAATAGGTTTGGTTTTTTTTGTAATTGTTGTAATATATTTAATACAATTTGAGTTTGTTTTTTTTGTAATTTAATTTTTTAATTTTTAATTTATTTAAATTTAATTTTTTATATAATAAAATTGAGTTTACTTTTATTTGTTTTGTATTTTAATTTTTATTTTAATTTTAATATCTTTGATCGATAGAAATGATTTAATTTCGCTTTCCTCCAAAAAAATGTAAATTACATAGCCAAAGAAGAGACAAACAAGCTAAGAACACGGCCAACTAGTCCGATTTGGACACGAAGCGAGATGTATGGTCTGGTTCCTACACCACCCGCATCACCGACTTTGGTTGGTCGGTTTCTGATATCCATATTGTTGCGTATTCTAGTCGAGGAAGGTCGACCTTTTGGTTTGCGCCTCAATTCTCTATCCCAAGAACAACTTATACGGTGCAAAGCGATACCGATGGCCACTTATGTTCATCTGGGATCGGTGGGAATACGGTTCCACACGCTGTACATGTTTTCTAATTTGTAGACTTCGTCGACATAGCTCATGGGGTCAAGACGAAGATTATGACAAGCCGCAAGTACATGAGCACATGGGTAACGGCGCATCAAATATCCCACAATCGCATGTCCTATTTGTCAAGTGTACACGATAATGCCCGCCAACAATACCTTGGTTCGGTCTCACAAACTCCGTGACACGAAACCATAGTCGTCGCGGTCGTGACAAACCGTGTGCATCGTGTTCGCCGCGCCTTCCACGGTTAATTTTTTGCAACACCTTCGCCCATACATGGCCTCCTTGCATCGCCTCGATAACTCGCCGCTTCTTCGAAAATAGTGCCGCTTAAACGAAAATATGTCTCCCATAAAACCGTCAGAATCGGCAGATAACGGGTTCCTTTTAGCATGTAATTTATGCATTCGCCAGTTTGTGGTCATATGACCATATCGTAGAGCGTCACATATGCTTGTGTCCACTGCTCAAAAGGAATATTGCATAGTACTCGCGCTTTCGCGTTATCTTCGCGCAAATCGCCAACATCTCGTGAAAACGGTCTTTATTGATCTCGCACCATGCCAATATACGTTGATATCGAATATTACATACCACTATTCAATTGCGAATAAATTGAAAATTTCAAAAGAAATTATATTAATAGAAATTTCATACCCATATCGGTCACTTGTCATTTCGCATTTTTAGATCGGTGTTGCCCATAGTAGTTGGATGCCACATGCCTCGTGCAATATCGATGGTGTGCGATGCCACATGCTTCCCCGCTCGCTCTATTGCCACAAGTATTCTAGGCCCCGATATGATATAACGATATGTCGTTGAGGCGATATGCCTCCTTAACCTAGATAGGAAGAAGTCCTACCATCACCGACTTCGGTGTTATTGCTAACTAATCGAAGGATTCTCCCACGTACCATCTTGTGCCATGCCTAGCAATAGCCGTCGCGATATCTACCATACATGAAGGTACCGCCAATTTGTACCAATGGCTTGCAGATGTAAAAGCATCTCGGCATTGCTTAAATGTCCGTAACAGCGCTGAACATTGCGCATCCACGAGCAGCAACGATCGTTGTAGTACGCTTGCCTGCTTTCAATGTCTCAGTCGCTCGACATATCTCTCCAAAGACTTACACCACCGCCACACTTCATTATATAAAGCGCCCCACCGATCGGTGCAACTTTTTCAACGCTTCCGCTTGGCTATCCAAGCCTTTCTATAAGAGGGCGGTACCCCATTTGGCTACGAATATTGCCAATTAAGGCCGCACTTAGTTTTGGGATCGGCCTTCACCATCGGATTATTAAATCACCAACATGTCTCAATCCATCCTCGGATGATCTTGTGTTACACCACAACGGCACGTTAAATAATGCAACATTACATAATATTAGTGTTATTCAAATCATTGAACACATAGTGGTACTGCATCTCGTAAGACATGTATGCGGACCTTTGTACTTCTTCACCTCCCACATCCCCGCCCTTTTTCTCAATTTACGCCATGATTTTCCATGCACATGTGCCGCCTTGCACAAAGACACTTCGCCGCATCTATCGAGCTTTGATTTAACCATAGTGTAGTTAACCCTGCTCTCGATGTCAGTATTGTTTCAATGCACCAAGAAAAGTGTTCTTGTTGGAAAACCGGTTACCAACTTCTAATTGGTCCGAATCCAACGAAGAATTTGTACGGCCACGCGTCCGTGTGGTAGTTCAGAAACTCCAATGCATCATCTTGAGATAAATCGACATTATGCATGTGCTACCGGAGGCGAGTATGCCTGAATAGCGGATCTTCTTCTTCTTCGTTCGAACCGCCTCAACATCTTCAGTACAATTGAACGGGCCCGGCTCGTAAAATAGTCCAACTTCGCACCGTCAGCCTCGGCTCCCGAGGTGGATCCACATCGGATTCATCGTCCGATCCTCCATAACTCGCAACAAACGAGGGCCCTCGCTGGTGGATGCCGCCAAATACATCATCCTCCTTAAACATCTTTCAGAAGATTCCAATCGATGTGGATTGCCATCCACTAGAAGTTGATGACGCCCCCAATACGTATTTCGCCATCCGACGCCGATTGACGAATATGCATGTCCCATCCACCAACCGAGTGTCGTGTAGGGGTTATGTTTTCCATACTACCACCGCGACACGGGCACTTCGTGTTTTGCCTCCCACTTACAGAGTGTCGACTGGGTCGTATTCCCTCGAACGATACTAGATGTTGAGGTAGCAACAGATCACTGGAGATGAAAATTCTACATATAACTCGAGATAGGCGATCCATCGGCAAAATGAGTCTCCACCATTGCCTCAAGGCTCCGGGACCTTTGATGTCGAATGCGTCATATCTCACCGATCAACCGCGCAAAATCTATACTTAATAGACTAAACTTTCATTGGCATTGTTCAATATTTTACGCCTAATTCTTTTGCTAAGTTCTACCAAATCGACGCTTCGATTAAAACTCAATCGCTACGTGTTCTCCGATAAGAAAACAACACCATTTTTGTCACGACTTCACCATCGTAGTAAATAACACCATTAATACGCTCACTCATTTTATTTTTTTTTTTTTGCTTGAATGCTTTTCGCTAACCGAGAATGCAATTTGGTGATGATAGCCTAATTTTGCCGGACAAAGATCAGTAGTAAAAGTGCATCCACGTGGGAGCGGTTTTCGATGGTTCGGGTAATAGTGCACCTATTTGGAAGCGTTTTTGCCACATTGTTTGTTGTAAACGCTCTCAAAATAATTTTACCGAGACTATCAGAAAAAAGCGCCCACGCGAGAGCGTTTTACCACGGTTTGTTCTCAAACATCTCCTCAAAATTATTTTATCTGAGACTATCGTCCAAAAATTATTTTATTTTTCACATTGCAAGTGGACGGAAAAATTCAAAAATGAAAAAAGTTCCATGGGGAAGACTTTTAGCCACCTCAAAGAAAAGCGTGCCTCGTGGGAGCTGTTTCTTTGAGGTAGCCTAAAGCGCCCCCCATGGACGCTTTTAGGCCGCTTTTCCCAAAAACGCTACCGACGGGACGCGATTTTTGGAGAAATTGCCTTCCTATCAATATTTTGAAACCCGTTCTTTCCAAAGAATTTTAATTTTTTGATATTTTGGGATATTTACCCAAAATATTTCATATATAAAATTTTACATGACCCTGAGAACTTTTTAACAATATTTTTATTAAATAGATTAGAAAAATAGATTGAAAAAAAAATATTAGTAGTAAAAAGGGCTCAAAATACTATTAAAGCTATTTTGACAAAATATAAAAACGATATTCGGATTAAGCGCTTATTTAAGTAAAAATTTGAAAATGAAAAAACAAAAGTGTGGACCCCACAGAAGTACATCATCCAATGAGGAAATGCTACGTTGTGAGACACGATAAGACTTAAAACAGATACTTTAAGAACATGATTGCCACTCCCTAGGAGCCGTGTAAAACCTTTTCTTTTTCTATTCACAATCTTTTTCTGGATATTAATCATAAATAATATCAAGGGTTTACTTAATTAATTACAAGGTTTTTTTTTTTTTTTGTATAGAAATTATAAATATTGGGAAATGTTCTTTTACGGTCCAATACAAAAAGAAATTCACTCCTTATCACTTTATTTTGCCAAAAATCTGGTCCGGCGTTCACTTCTTCTTCTTCTTCTATATAACCAAAGTACGGCCGATTTTAAACCGGCTATTTCCTTTTGATGGTAGTATTTCTTGTTTCATTTAATCAGATTATCAAGTGAGAAAACGAGAGAATGAAAAGGGAAGATGCAGTTAGGAATGGTCATTTTCTCGCCGATAGGAGATGGTTTTTCCCCATCGTTATCGCCGGCCTTATAGCCGGAGCGATTGTTACTTCCAGCTTCATAAAATCCGCCGATTACTCGCTGCTATGCTCCGTCGCCAACACCAGATCACCCCAGGGCGTTGGTAAAGGGTCGGCCACGCCGATCCAACTCCAAGCTATCATCCACTACGCCACATCACGCATCACACCGCAACAAAACTTCATGGAGATCTCCGTTACCTTTGATGTCCTCAAGAAACGTTCTCCTTGTAATTTCCTCGTCTTTGGTCTCGGCTACGATTCCATGATGTGGACTTCGCTTAATCCCAATGGCAACACTATATTCCTGGAAGAGGATCCCAAATGGGTCCAGACCGTGCTCAAAGACGCGCCAGTCCTCCACGCCCACCCCGTCAAGTACCGTACGCAGCTCAAGGAAGCCGACGCTCTGCTCTCCCATTACCGCTCCGAACCCAGCTGTTTTCCCTCCAAAGCTTACTTACGAGGCAACGACAAGTGCAAGCTTGCCTTGACGGGCTTTCCCGATGAGTTCTACGATACGGAGTGGGATTTAATAATGATCGACGCGCCGCGCGGATATTTCCCGGAGGCACCGGGGAGGATGGCTGCAATATTCTCGGCGGCGGTCATGGCGAGGAACAGGAAAGGGTCCGGCGTAACGCACGTGTTCTTGCACGACGTGGATCGGAGGGTGGAGAAGGTCTTCGCCGAGGAGTTTTTATGTAGAAAATACTTGGTTAAAAGTGTCGGTAGACTCTGGCATTTTGAGATTCCTTCCGCTGCTAACATGAGCAGCCACGGCGGCGCTCAGTTTTGCTAAAAGGCTCTCCGTTCAGTCATGCTCGTTTGTGTCAGAACTCACTCATAAATGATATATTTTAAAATAGTGATAATTTTTCGTTTTACTGAATTAAGGGTTTTCTTTTATATTATAAGTAAAAATCAAGGATGGGTTTTATTATTGTTGTTGTTGATGATTATTAATTGAGATGGGTGGTGGTGGCGCTTTGATGGAAGAAAGTGGTTTTTGGTTGCAGAGGCGGTGGTAAGATGAATTATTTTATTTATTTCGCATCTATGTGGTTTAATTGTTTCAACTGATGTGCCCCTACTCATTTCTCCTCCTCCCCTTTTTTCTAGGTTAGATATTAAAAAGACATCTATTATTTTACTCTTTTATTTTTTAAAAAATTATAAAATAGTCAATGAATTATTTCAAAACTTTTAGGATACGTTTAGTTCACTGTAATGAAATAGAGCTGTAATAAAAGAAATGTAATGGAATAAAGTGTAATGGAATAGAGGTGTAATATAATAGAGTTGTAATAAGTAATTTAACTGTTTGGTTGAATGGAATGGAATAGAACTGTAATAAAATTTTTGTGTTTGGTTGAATAGAATGATGTTGTAATAGCATAAAGAAAAAAACTAAAATAATCAGAATATTTTTAGCAGAATTTTTGTTAGGTAAAAGATTATTGTTATTGTTATTAAATTTTAATAAGATTATTATTGAAAATAACTTAATAAAATAATAAATAATTAAATCATATTTTAATATAATTAATATAAAATATAATTTAATAAAAATATAATTTAATAACATGTTTAATATAATTATTATTATATGAATTAAAAATCTTAATATATAATACTATAAATATATATATAATTTATTTTATTATTTTTAAATTATAATACATATATGTGCTAAAATATCATTATTCAAACAAATAATTTAATTACTTTATAAAAAATATTAGAAGTAATTAATTAACTTGAGAATTATATTTCACATCCAAGTATAATATTCATATATTAACAAAAGTTACATGATTTTATTATTTTATATGTCATAATCTATATGTTTTAAAATTTTACATCAAAAATTACAACATTGTAATGACATTCTATCATGTCATTATATCATCCAAATATTACAAACACAAAAAGATACCAAAATATAATATATACTTTTACTTAATATCTTTTACTTAATAATAATATATAATTTAATAATATAGTTATATAATAAGTATATATACATGTATTTTACAAATATATGTATATTAGTATCACACATGTCGCCATATGCACCATACATTTGTCTTAATTTAATTGATTCATCACATAATATCAATTTAATAATAATAAATACATTAAATATTTACTTAAATAATAAGTAAATGCATACATGTATTACAAATGTATGTATAATATATTTATTACACATATATTTTATTTTTACCATTCACTTGTCTTTCTTTTATTTATTTAATAATAATTAATTTAAAACCTTAAACATAAAAAAAATCTAATAATTAAGATTTTATCTAAGTTTGCCGTCACATCTATAAAAATTGGCTTAATTGTCATTTTGGTCCTTTTATTTTCTTTTAATCTACAACTAAACTTTCACACTTTATTCAATTTAATTTTTTCTCCTAATTATCCTTAATTTAAGCTAATTCACTTTATTAAACTTTAATTAACCAAATCACTTAACTTCATAAATATTTTTAATAGATATTTACATATTCATTTTTCAGTAACGGAGACCCGAAAATACACTTTTTCGATGACCGTAAAATTCGAATCATTACAATTATAACACATGATGAATCAAAGGAAAATATATTATCATTCAGCAAGTCTAGTACGATACAAAAAAAAAATTCAAACACCATCAAAGTTTCATAAACTAGATACATGAAATAACATAAACAACGCAACATTTACTATTTTTACCCTAAACCTAACTAATTTCTAGATGCTTGCCATTCATTGAACATTCGGTTGGCTAGTTCCATCCTCCAAGTAGCCCATGCATCCGATGGATGAATATTTGCGATATTCGGTTCATCATTATCTATCACATTACTAGGTAATCTTTCTTCCAACTCCGCTCAATAGGATCAATACTCATATAGGTTCTAATAAAATTATGGAGCAAACAACATGCAATAATTATTCTATTGTGCACCCTCACAGGATAGAATGATGGACTCCTAAGTATTCCCCATCTAAGTTTTAATAACCCAAAACATATTTCAATAACATTACGCTATCAAGCATGTTTCATATTGAAAAATTCTTCCAAGTACTTGGTTGGTAAACCTAACGTCACTCATTCAAATGATGTCTTTGTCCTCTAAATGGCGAAGAAATCCTCACGGTTTGTGTATCCAAGATCAACTAGATAATAACAACCTATAAAAAGAAACTATTTGTCATGGTTAATTTCCATAAAAGTATGATCTTAAAATTAATTCAAATTCCTATAATTTTGCACTTTACCATGTGGAACTTTTAATCCATGTCTCCTACTAATAGCATCTCAAGAACTCATCCATCGCCAATGAACCTTCCCAACCGGAAGAACATAAACAAAATGCATATCGTGTACAAACACCTAACATATTTGTTGCTATGTCACCTTTTCGCTCGATATCTAGATTTATCAACTTCGGAACCCTAATCTTGATGTGGGTTCCGTCTAAAGCACCTAAGCAATTCTACATCACATGTATAAAACCTCGAGTTAAGATACTATATTTAAATGTAAAAGGATTAAATTATGTACGAGCTATATATAGTATTCACTCCAATACCTTGAACCATTTCCACTTTGGGTGCAGAGAATTAGTCGTAATTGGCTCGCCTTTTAAATAACACACCTTGTAAGCGATGACAAGATTTAAAACATTGTGAAATGATCTACTAACGGTTTCCCAGCACCTATTAAAGTGATGCTTGATAACTCTATTTTTAAGGTGATGAGAAATGATATGTAAAAACATTGCCACTTGCTCATCAACAAGCATGTTCCTTGACAACTTCAATCCCCTAAAGTTTGTAACATCTCACATAGTTTAAAAAAGGTAATTCTATTCATCCTAACTTGTTCAATACAAGTCTCGTCACTAGCATATACAAGTCTCGTCACATAATCTCGTTGTGCATAAAAATCTAAAATATAGGATCTAATCCTTGGTCTATAAGTATGTAGGCTATGGATGGCACCTAATGCAACTAAGAACCAACTCATGAAGACACATTTGCAACCATATTGTAACAAAGAAGATCAATTCTTTTACACCTCACACTTTGTCCTATCAAAGGCGCATTTGAGCCATAATTGCAATATATTAAAGTTTCAATTTCTTCAAATCATAGTAAAAGGGTCACATTTCTTCAATACTAATTTCAATTGTAAAACAAAATCAAAGAATATAATTCCATATATATAATTAATAAGAAAGAACTGATTTTAGATCAAGAAACATGTTTCATCTTGTAGAAGAAACAAATTATTTGAAGCAAAAGTAGCGATGAATCGGAAGACATGCAAATCTATTCAAATGATTTAATGTTGTCCTAACTCTCATTAGTTTCAAAAAGCCAATAGGCATAAAGAAGTATTTTTTTCTTAATTCCATGAGTTTGTGAAATTTGGAATGACTATTGTACTTCTTGTCTTGGTTGATTATGCATTATTGTACTTCTTGTGGATTAGGCAAGTGAGTATAGACTATAGAGTGTGGCATCCTTTTAGTGGTGAAAAAGCGAGAAAGATTAATTGTTTGGCTAACTATGGTACTTAGTACTTAATAGTGAAGCCAATATTTTACGGTAGAAGTAATTTAAGCATTATGTTTCTAAGGTTAAAAGTTGGGGAGCCGATTTTAAAAAGATTAGGAATCCAAAAATATGCCCTATATTTGTTGAATTTTGTATGAAATATATCTGTTGGATGCTTATTTATTCAGATTACCAAATTGAAGAGTTGAGACATTTGTTGGCTTCTTTGTAAATTATTATTAATGAACATTGATTCATCGACACTTGATTATTAAGTTGTTAGATCAGATGTAATTGAGCTTCTCTTTTATGTTATTCTTGGTCTATAGTGTTTCCTTGAGTCGCTTTGTTACATTGAGTACATTCTTGATGACCTGCTACAATACAAAAAATAATTTTAAACTATGCAAAGAAATGTGATTTATCAAACTAAAAGAAATGCAAAGATACCAGGATACTAGCAAGTTACATGGCTCATTGAACCATACTTAAAACTTCATGTAACAACTCATCTAAATTTCCAAAGAACTAAACAGTTCAATTTGCAAGACTTAAAACAATTTAATTTGCGTAGATCTTACACTTCAATTCACAAGATGTAAATACTTCAACTTGCAAAGACTAAAATAATTTAATTTACACTCATATTTTTTTTCTACCCTAATATTCAAAGAAAGCTCATATCAATCCAATTTCATATACATGTACGAAATAGTTCTTGAAAAGCAAGCAGGATACAAGATCACAAAATGCATCGCCAGATAAGCGTGGATACCAAATATTTGCAATTTTATATACCAAATCCATTATTGATCATGCAACACGCCTTAGAACTAGCAAAACATAAACTAAAATTTCAAGTTAACTAGCAAGACATAAACTTATAGGATCTGTCCAAGTTTGGGTGTCCTAATTTTGCAAAAGCTCAAGCGGTGTTGTATCTCAGATCGTATTATGCATATCTCGTGCTTCCGGAAATAAACTAAAAGTCTGCAGTAATTCTTCTATCTGTGTTCACAAATAAACATGCAATTTTACATGCGTTTCAAAAGTTAAGGAACATAAAAAGCGGGATAAATTCGTAAATTCCAAAGAAAATACAACTTAATAAAATATCAAAGAATTGTAATGAACATTAACTAAATCCATGTTTACAATCGGACAAAAAAAAACATTTTGTTATGTCAAAAAGAAAACCAGAGTCCAAAGCCTAAAAATTATAAGTGTTTCTAAAACAACCAAATACAGTGAAACAAAATAGACTAAACAGAGAACATAGTATTAGATCAAAATAGTTCATTGGAAACAGTGACAACATACTACAATTTCAAGAAGGATAAAAAAAGGTCAATAATAATAAGCATATACCAGAACAAAAGGAAAACGATGAAACCAACATCCAAGGTGATTTGCAATCTTTAGCAAAAAAAAAAAACAAATTTGATTTTCAAAGTCGGATGATCATGCAAAATGGATAAAATTACCAAAGCATCAACCTTCGAATTTCCAAAATGACAACAGTTTTAATTTATCCAAAACAAAAATCAATCAAAAGTTGCCATATATTCAAGCTCCAAATTAAACAATATAAGTAATATAAAACATTCACTTTCTGCAACAAAACTAGCAAGCAAAATCCTTTGATATAAGAACCAAAGCTCACTTTCCAGAACACACAGGCACACACATATATATTGGATATACATTCGCTCCATTACAGGCAAGGAAACATAATCCATTTGCAAGCCTTAAAAACCAACTCAAAATTTTGAATAAAAAAGACAGTCAAGAAATAAGTAGATAGGTTTTAGCTCTTACACGACAAGGGCACAAGAATAAAAGCATGAAATTTGCAGGGAGGGGAATGTTATAATCAACCAAATGTTAACCAATATTATGAACAAGAATAAAAGCATGGAATTTGCGGTGGGAATTGAACTTTATTTCAAGTTTTGCAATAACAAAATGGCTAATTTCCCATTTCCACTATAACTTCATCCCTGAATGTATTAAATATCATGCATGATGAAACAATAAGAACAAAAAAATTGGTTCATAAAACCCAGAAGTAAAACAGCACGTCATGATCATAATATACATAAGCTTTTCTAATAATTACCACATCAGTAAAGTCAAATTCCATAAATCCAAATTAAATAAATAAGTAAGACTAGTGGCTTTAATCCTCATAAAAACAAAAACCCAGAAAAAATATTTTTAGGGCTTTATTTTTCATATGTACCATAGAGATTATGTATGCATGTTGTTTTTTTTCTTTTGACAGGTAGAAGAAAATCAAGTAAAACCTTTGGAAAGCTTAGAAGGTACTGTTAGTAACTTCTTGCCTATGGTTTTCACTCTGACGGGATTAGTGCTATTGTTAATATAACAAGCAAATATAACAAGAAAATAACAAGCAAATGGCAGCCTAGATTGGAACTACATCTTTCTTTGTAAGTAACGCCTAAACAAGTAAATTAACAATCATCAAATACTGCAACTAAAACTAATTTAGATCTACAAATTGTTTTCATTTTCTCATACCACTTTCATCCTTGTAATAATAATTTACGGTAACTATAAGCTATCAAGTCCATCACAATTCATCCAATTCCACCAACTGCACTATATCTCAAATCCTTTATGCCCAACCAAAGCTAAATTACTAAGAAATTGGGAAAAAATTGCCATTAAATTTACATTAAAATGCACCAAGACATGAACTAAGACGAGAGAAGAGAGAGAGATCATCAGCGTACCATTTTTGTCCCTTCAAATTTTGAAGTTAACTCACAACTTCCGGTTATTTAAAAGAAATCTGCAAAAAAAAAAAAAAGAAGGTTAATTTCAACTGTAAACTAACAAAAAATTAATAGTAACAAAATCCAGGAACTTCATATATTGCCTTTTATAAAAGAAGATGATAAGAAAAAAAATGAAAAAAAACATTTGCAGATCGGAGCAATCGAAATCAAATCCAAGTGATGAATAGCGTTTTAAATAAATTTAAAGAACAAACTTAAGGGGGAACGAATCAAATTAGGGCAAATAATTAAATATAATTAAACTAATAGTAATTTATTACACTTAATAAACTTACAAAGAGAAGCAGAGAGGGTGCAGATGGAGATCTGATGGGCACAAGCGGAGATGTAGAGGGCTGCCTATTTGGGGAAATTGGGGGAGAAAATAAAGGGAATTGGGGTAGGGAAGAAATGGTTTGGGAAAAATAAAATGGAAAAAAAAAGAGATTTCAGGTGAAATTTTGGGATTTTGGGAGGGGATGGGGAACCTATTTTAGGAAAAGATTGGGAAAAAAAAAGAAGAGATTTGAGGTGAAATTTTGGGATTTCGTGGGTGGGGGGAGGGGGAATCGATTTTAGGAAACGGTAAGACGAGTATGAAAGCTAATGGACTGGTGAAATTTTGGTAAGGGTAAAAAGGGGTTCTTCAAGCAACGAATAGCTAAACGGTGAAGAAGGAAGGGAATAGAAATCCCCAAAAATCGTCGCTTAAGCGCGACATGGAATACACCCGTAATAGGTATTCCATTGAAGCAAACGTCTGCTTCTGTGGGCCCACAGAATAAGCCTGTAATGGGCATGTAATGGAATAGCCATTACATTGAACCAAACATGCCCTTAGACTATTAATATTTAAATTAAATCAAATCGAGTAAAATTATTTATGTTAAATTAAAATATTATTATAGTATAATTAATTTCATATTAAAATATATAAATTTAAAATTATATATATCTAAAAAATTCAAAACAAAATAATAAAAAATATTTTAATATAATAAATTTAAATAATTAATTAACTTATTTAGATTTTAAAATTATTATTCTAAATTTTTAATTTTCTTTATATTTTTAAATTTTTTTAAATTTTTAAAATTTTTATAAATATTTTGGATTTTAAAATTATTTTGAATTATTTTATAATTTTGTTGAGAGAAAGATTAATTTGTTTATTTTTAAACTTGATAATAATTAAAAGTGTATTTATACTAATTTATTATTCAAATTATAAAATTTAACTCGATTCAAACTCAAAACTCGAATTACTTATTTGTTTAACTTGAAATTTAAATTTTTTTAATTTTTAAATCTAATCGAGTTTTGTTTACCCTTACATGAGAATGACTAAATATTATTAATTAAATTAATTTATTACTAATCTATATATTAAAATATGTGTAAAAATAATATTTTTATCAAGCCTAGCATTTTTTACTGATTTTATAAGTTTTGTAGCTTTGCAATGCTATTTTTTTAATACAATACTTAGAAGTTAGAACTATCTATAATCCTTAAATAAGAGGATAAAACATTTTAACTTGCTCAAATTTGCGTCTTTATATACTAACAATACTATCTATATCATTCAAATTAATACTTAATCAATAATTAATTTATAATTATTCACTATAAAAATTATTTATTTTTATAATATCTGAGTTTATGTGACTGCATTAGTTAACTTTTAAATTTTTATCATTATTTATTTTTACGATGTCATTCAAATGTATAATGTTTTAGTAAATTGTGTAATTAAATTTGTTTGAGAAAGGATTATAAACCCTAAAACCAATCATTAAATTTTTAGTTCATTTCCTTCACCCATGACTACCATGTAAGTATTAGAAATTATATCATACGATATATGAATAGAAATTACGTATTTAGAATATAGATTTATATTTAAAATAACATACATTAAATAATAAATATATATTTTAAAATTAATTAATAATAACATATGAAATATACGATATTAAAATATATGAATACATTGTATTAAAATTACTAAATTAATGCAATTATTTATCATGGTGTTGATATCAATCTTAAGTTGGTATTAGTTAATTTTAACACCATCTCAATTAACAACATAGTTAATATACATACAATGGATGGAAATAGTAAAGCATGACCAATACAATTAAAATGTAAATATCATGTAAAAATATAGATTTGGTTTAGTGGTAATATTAATATTTTTATTTCAATAACACGGGTTCAAATCCCAACATATGTAATTTTTTATTGGATCTTTTTAAGATAAAAGCATTAAGATACCATCGAATAATATGACTTAATTTAATTGTAAAGGTTCCATAATCTCCTAATTGAGTTGGTGTCATAAAAATACAATTGGTGAATGCAAGAAAGTATGCATAATACAATTAAAATATAAATATTATATTAAATTAAAGGTTTGATTTAGTGGTAATGTTAATGTTTTATTAATTTAAATAATCTGAGTTCAAATCCCACCATATATAATTTTTTGTTGGCTTTTTAAGATAAAAGACTAAAGTATCATTAAATAATATAACTATGAAAGGATATTTTTTTAAGTTTCTTAACCTAGTTGATATCCGATTGACTTATGACACCAACTCAGTCAGGGGCTTAAATAATAGTAAGTAAATATATAAAGTACCATTGAATAATATAATTACGAAAGAATATTTATGTTAGTTTCGTAATCGAGTTGTTGCCCTGTTGACTCTTGACATTAACTCAATCAGACGCTTAAATAATAGTAAGTATATATATAATTAATGGAGATAATAAATTTGTCACACCGCAAAATATAAGAGGTTAGTTGTAATGAATAAGTAAGAAATGAGCTTTAGGCTTGATGAATAACTACCTTGTATATTCCTTAGAGGTCTTAAGTTTAAACCATATTTTTTCCATTTTTTTAATTTTTATTTTCAGCAAACTAAGATGAAAAATCACTTTAAAACAAATATTATTTGGAGTAAAAATCTATTAAGAGTAGGCAGTAGCCTAATGGTTAAGTGTCTACCTTTTTCCCTTACTTATTTTTGTTCAAGTTATGCTATCCTCGTTCATTTCATTTTAAATTTCGGCCAAGATCAGGTAATTTTTCATATAGCCATTTAAGATTTGAAAACCCTAAGTATTTTGTCATTCTTTTCTTAATTACCCTAGGATTTTGACTTCTTTTCTATTTCAAATTGAATCCTCCCTCTTTTCCCCATATCTTCTTATATTTCTTTTCCATCATCTTCTTTACATCAAGTTTTCTCTCCATTGCTAAAATGATTTTTGCCTTTGATTTCAAATCAATCTTTGATAAATCGATCCTTTACCAATTGTTGAAATTCTTCTTAATAGCCTTCGTAATTCCATCAAGTGCTGTAAGTGCATCTCGATATAAAGTTTAGGACCCAAAATTTTGTAGGATTTCTATTCGGTATTGGTCGTTCAAATAAATTAGTCAATCTTTCACGGCTCTTGACGAATATTTCATTAATATCGTTGAATCTTGATAAATCTTTGAAAACAAGCGTTAACTCTTGTATAATTATTGCTTGAATGATCCGATTTAGGTACCCCAGATCAGATTTAAATGTAAAGAACATCGTTCGAGATCCCAATGAAAAGTGCGTGTTCTTTTACAAGGGAATCAAGGGAAAACCATGTTTAAGAATAGCGCTACACGGGCTTGTGGACCACACAACCCCTAACATAGCCATATGCATTGAAAATCTAGTGTAGTTCATGAACCACATGACTGTGTCTCTTCTGTTGCCTAATTTTGTGTGTTCCACATGACCTCAGCCTGTTACACAATCGTGTAACCCTTCCACATGGTTTAGCCACACGACCATGTTGTAACAGCCTGATTTAGGGGCTAGTCGGAACAGTGGTCTCGGGACCACTAATCTGAGGTTGGATGAAATTATTTTCATGATTTTTTATGAGTCAGAGCATGATTATATAAGTGCATGAAAATTTGGTGTTTTAATTTTAACGATTTCATGCTTAATCGTGAAAAAGGACTAAATCGTATAAAGTGCAAAAGTTTCATTTGATAAGCTAAAGAACATTAATTGGAGGTCTTTAAAGTGCAATTAGACCCCTAAGTATAGGGTGACCTTACATAGGAGACAAATTGGTCAAAGTTGGTAAGTTTGGTGACTAAATTGATTGTTTAATATTAAAATAAAGAAAAGATGATATCCATCTTTTTACTCATCTTCCTCCACCGAAAATAGCAAGCCAAATAGGGGTTTTGAAAGCTCAAAATTTCAGCAAACTCTTCTCCCTACAAGTAAGTGATTTTAATAGTTTTTCTTGATGATAGTTGTACTTTTGAAACCCCTAAAGCTTAAGCTTTCTAATGAGGGGACTATCTTACAATATGGTGAAAAGTTTAGGGTTTTTCCATGAGAGCTTTTATGTTGTTTGCTGTATTTTTATGGAAGAAAGTGAATCTTAGTTGTTAGATAAACAACTTTTGTGAAGGGTATTACCATGAAAATACCTAAAAGGACTTTTTTGTAAAGGTTGTGAAATGAGTGGTAAATGTGTGTAATAGTTGGAATCTTGAGTTGGTATAGAAGAGATTATGAATCATCTAGGCTTTATTAGCAAATAAGGTGGATGAAAATCGATATACGAGCCTAGGAGAAAAATCATAATTTTGTCAAAGTTTTAGGGCAAAATGGTAATTTTGCCTAAGTAGATATTTTAAAATGTATTGATTAGTGTGGTGATTAAATGAGTAAATTTTATTGTTCTAGATAAAAGAAAATGAGATTCTAACCTAGAACGGGAGAAAAGAGAAATATGGACAAATAGGTCCCTTTCTACCCTTTTCGGTATCGAGGTAAGTTCGTCTGCTAATAATGCAACTATAAGTGAAGTATTTAATATTTCGATGTTGTATGAATTGTATATTGACTCTATGAATATATTAAATATGTTTTGATGAGATGTCAAGAATTGAAAGTCTTCAATTGAATCTAAGAATAGAGGGAATGCAAATATCATAATACTCTGATGGTTAAGGTCCCGTGTAAGACTATATTTGGAATATGGACTCGGTGTGAGATTTCGTATAAGACCATGTCAGGGACATGGCATTAATATGATATTTCGTGTAAGTCCCTATCGGGGGTATGATGTTGATATGATACTATATGTATAAGATTCAGGAGTGTTCTTTAGCATTGTGAATGATTCAATAGGTATGTTGCAAATGAGGAAGTATTTGGTTATACCATGAGAGGTACAGGTATGTACCCAGAACTCACATGAGGTAAATTCGATATATGAGGAAACCATGGTGAGTTATGTGTTAAACGATGCACCATGATTGCATATGTTATATTTATTAATGCATTGCATGAATGCGTATGATTATTGTAGAAATCTATTTAAGAATGATAGTGTGTTAGGATATCCCCGGATGAACATTCGAAATAGGAAAATGTATGTGGATAAATATCTGTAAATGTGTAACAATGGTGGGCTGTGTGAGACACCACCTTATTAATTGTTAGCGATGGGCTGTGTACGATACCATCACCAATATTATCAATGGTGGGCTGTGTGCGATACCACCTTATTATTTGTTACCGATGAGCTGTGTATGATACCATCGTGCTTAGTATTAATGGTGGGCTATGTGCGATACCACCTTATTAATTATTGAATGGTGGACTGTGTGTGAAACCACCGAGTATTTATTATTATTCCAGGGTGATATCAAGAAACTTGACTAAGTGAAATTTGCATGTGGTTTTGTGGTGATAAATGCAGGGTATAAATGTAAGTAAAGATGAACAATGTTTTATGATATGAGTTTGTGACAGGTGAAAGTTTAGGATAAGTAAGCATTATGAATGATTGAATGGGAATTCATAAGCTTAAATGAAAATCTCATTATATTACCTTGTGGTTGAGTATAATAAATAAATGTCAATAGTTGCTTATCATTTGCATATAAACTTACTAAGCGTTATTGCTTACTGCTCTTCTTTTCCTATCCCTTATAGGTTAACTTAACTAGCTTAGTTTGGGAACCGCCGGAAATGCTTTCACACTATCGAGCAATCACTTGGGTATAAGGTTTCAAGTCTTCTTGAGATATGGTATGTATAGGGATCTTATTTTGGTTTAATTAAGCCATAATTAAAGTAGTCAAATGTGTTGGCCTAAAAGCTTTATGGGTTTGTTGTGTATAGCCATGGATGATGGCTCATGTCGGTTGTAATGGTGCTATTAATAGTTCTCCCTCGTATATGGGAAGATAATTTAATTTTCATGATTCAAATGTGATAATTCAAGAGTTATAATTGATGATTTGAGAATGTTATGTGATGATGTGTGAATGTGTGCAAGTGAAGGTAGCTAAATTGCTTGAAAATAGCCTTGAATTCGTCCACACGAGTAGACACACAGGCGTGTGTCTAGACCGTGTGTGACATACAGTCAGTCCCATGGGTGTGTGACTTGGCCGTGTGTCCTCTGCATGTTAGTGTTGCAAGTCAGTGTCGACCATGGGCTAGACACACGAGCGTGTGCCTAGGCCGTGTGCCCATAATTGGTTGCTGACGTCACAAACAGAATACCCAAGTTTTTACACACGGGCGAGGACATGGGTGTGTCTAGGCCGTATGGAGCACACGGGCGTATGTCCGGCCATGTGAAAACCCTTGTAGGTTAAAAAAATAATAATTCTACATGGGTGTGTGATATGTCACACGGGCATGTCCCACTCTTTATACGGGAGTGTGGCCTAGTTTTATGTCAAAAATTTTAAAGTGTTTAAAAGTTTTGGTTTGGTCCCTTAGCATCCCGAGTATATGTAAAGGGTCTCATAGACCTATGACAGGGACATTACGATTGTAAATGAATTTTTTTTTTAAATTGGAACGATTTTTATAGCCCAAAGTTTAATGTTCAAGCAAGTTGAGTATGGTAATGCCTCGTACCCTGATTCCGGAGTTGAATACGGGTAAGAGGTGTTACACATGTGCCTCTTGTTTTACAATTTTTCCAAAAAATTATGTTTTGTTCAGTTTAGTCCCTACTTGATCCTTGAAGTGTTCCTAAGTGTTTTTGTGCACTTAATTGATCATTTAATTAGAGTTTATACAAAAATTTATATTTTATATGCTTGAATGATCACTATTATAATGCGTTTAACGATATTGATTAGGTGAATCATTGTGATACCATGAATGAACATGTGCTATTAACCTTGCTTAATGTTAAAGTGTTATTGACAAATTGTGAAGTCTTATTATTACTATTGCTCCACTAAATACATGATGAACATATCTATTGCTAGTGTTGAACGAAATAAGTGTTAAGCATGACTATGAATTTTTGCATTATTATGTTATAAAGTTTGTCATAATTGGTTGCTGACGTCACAAACAGAATACCCAAGTTTTTACACACGTACGAGGACACGGGCGTGTCCAGGCTGTGTGGAGCAGACGGGCCAAGAACACGGGCGTGTGTCCGGTAGTGTGAAAACTCCTGTAGGTTAAAAAAATAATTCTACACGGGCATGGAACACGGGTGTATGATATGTCACACGGGCGTGTCCCATTCTTTATACGGGTGTGTGGCCCAGTTTAATGTCAAAAATTTTAAAGTGTTTAAAAGTTTCGGTTTGGTCCTTTAGCAGCCCGAGTATATGTAAAGGGTTTCATAGACCTATGATAAGGACGTCACGATTGTAAATGAAAAAAAAGTTTTAAATTGGAACGAATTTTATAGCCCAAAGTTGAATGCTCAAGCAAGTCGAGTCCGGTAATGCCTCGTACCCGGTTCCGGAGTTGAATACGGGTAAGGGATGTTACACATGTGCCCTTTGTTTTACAAGTTTTCCTAAAAATTTTTGTTCAGTTTAGTCCCTACTTGATCCTTGAAGTGTTCCTAAGTGTTTTTGTGCACTTAATTGATCTTTGAATTAGTGTTTATATGAAAATTTATATTTTATATGCTTGAATGATCACTATTATAATGCATTTAGCGATATTGATTAGGTGAATCATTATGATGCCATGAATGAACATGTGCTATTAACCTTGCTTAATGTTAAAGTGTTATTGAAAAATTATGAAGTCTTATTATTACTATTGCTCCACTAAATATATGATGAACATATCTATTGCTAGTGTTGAACGAAATAAGTGTTAAGCATGCCTATGAATTTTTGCATTATTATGTTATAAAGTATGTCATATTGCATTGCATGGGACGGGATGATTTGTACGAATGAAGAGTGCAAATTTAATAATCTGCAAGCAAGTGGTGGTTTGTCCACAAACCTAGTGACAGTTCATTTAATATGCAAATATGTTATGCACTCACAACAAGTGGCAGTAACTGTAAAATGTGGTTTGATCTCGAACCAAGTGGCAGCTCAGCTGCAAATGTTTTTATCCAAAAATACTTGTGGTTCACCCACACTTTTTATAAATTCAGTGGCAGCTTTTATCTACAATTACATTTTGTATCCACAACAAGTGGTAGTTATCTACAAATCAGTGGTGGTTCATCCACAACCTGGAGTGATATGGTATGTAAGTTCTGGGGAACTTATAAGTGAGGTGTGTAACAGAGTTGGGTTGGAATTTTATGATAAATTGAACCTGTATTGTTATACATTAGCATGTGCATTTGAAACTGTGTTTTTTTAAAATAGTTTAGTGAAGCGACGATATAATAAATCGTTAATCTAAAGTGCTTAATGATTATTTTATTCTTAGAATTGCTAACTGATAAACTATAATATACACATATTTTAATCCTACATTTAACATACTTTTGGATGATTTATCCCTTTAATTATGGAAATAGTTGCTCATAATCCTTTGTTTCATGTTTTATACTCAGAGAGCATCGGAGGATGAAAAGAATGAGAAACAGGCCGAAAACAGAGAAAATAGGCCAAAGTACGAAATCCACACGGCCTGGACCCCAAATCACATGGTCGTGCCTCCTTAGCAGATCCGACCACGGCCTGGCCCCGAATCACACGGGTGTGGCACACAGGCATGTCCCTGCCGCAGCAAAGAAGAGTTCTATTCAGATTAGGGTACTTAGAGGCAAAGAAAGACATTCCAAGAGCCTATATAAATACCCTAGAGGCCAACTGATTGCTAAAATCGAGCTTTAAAATTTATAAAGAATATGATCAAACCTGGAAACTAACTCTGACAACGATTATAGGCAAGTGTACCTATCGAACAGTAGTATAGCTTAGGCAAGATCGGATTGTCGAACCCAAATGAACTAAAAGTACTAATACTTACTTTCTTTTTATTATTTAGCCTAAAATATGGAGTGATTGGTTAATTTAATTTAATTTATCGACTACTAAGCTAAAGACACAAAGACAAAAAGAATGAATTGGAAATAACTTGAAGAAAACTCAATTGATCACGACGATACCCTCAGGAAGAATCCACCTAGACTTCACTTGTTATCTAACACTAAACCATACGATTTATTCACTTGGTTTGATCCGTAGGACTCCCTAACGTATATTAAACCCTCTCTCGAGGCAAATAACGTCTAACCCTAGGTTAATTAGTGGAACTCTCGTTCTCTTATAATAATCCTCCAGAATAGCTAGTAAATCAATCTATGGATTCCCATATTAGGTTTCACCCTACTCTGGCAAAATCTCGTCACCCTATCTCCAGGCATACGATCAACTCCACTTAATTATACTAGATCTACTCTTAAGTAGGGTCTATTCCTCCTCCACCTAAGCACATCAGATTGGATTAAGCATGCATAATTAAGAACAAACTAAGTATTTATCATATAATTTAAAAAATAATAACAAGATTCATCTAGGTTTCATCCTCTTCAGGTATTTGAGGGGTTTAGTTCATAATAAAGAAAGAAAACATCTCAAGAGAAAATATAAAACAAAACATAAGAAATCCCTAAAACCCCCTGAAGGAATTGAAGGAGAAATCCACCATCTTGAGTAGAATTCTGGCTTCTTGAGATGGATCCACTGGCTATCTTCGAGTGATTCCCACAAGTCTGACCTTTTCGGCTCGGCTCCTTGGCCTAGCTCATCACCCTCTTTCAGGATACACTTAGGGTGTTTATATAGACTTTAGAATGCTTTACTTGGCCCCTAAGTGTCCTCATTTAATTCTGCTTCTTACTCGGTATTTGAATAAGATTTGGAAAGTGTTTCTTTGGCTCGAAGTATCCAAATTCGATTGGAATTTCTCTCTCCCGTGGTAGGGGCACGACCATGGTATACGCCCGTGTAAATCATTTTCAGGCCATGTCTCGATTCTGTCAATCAAGGCACGGCCGTGTAAATCATGGCATGGCCGTGTCTTAGTTAATTGTCGAGGCACAACGGCCGTGTGGCTTGAAGTCCAGGCCGTGTTGATTTCCTTTACGGCTCAAATTGGCGGTTTTAAGCCTGTTTCTTATTTTTTTTCATCGTGGGTGCTTTCCTGAGTATAAACATGAAAAGAAAGGATTAAAAGCACCTTTTTACATAAATCAAGGGCTAAATCATCCAAAAGCATACTAAATATGAGGTTACAATATGTTACTTTTACGGTTTATCACCAACCTAAAAGGGGGTGTTCAGCTAGGCCAAAGAGCCAAGCCAGAGGGGCCGAATTGTGGGATTCACTCGAAGAAAGCCAGTTGATTCATCTTAAGAAGCTGGAATCATACTCAAGATTGAGGATCTCTCTTTCAATTCATTCAGGGGGTTTTAGGGTTTTCTTTATGTTTTGTTTTATATTTTCTTCTGAGATGTTTTCTTTTATGATTATGAACTAAACCCCTCAAATGCCTGAGGGGATGAAACCTAAGACTGATATTGTTATTATTTTTTGAGTTGTATGATAAATACTTGATTTGTTCTTAACTATGTGTTCTTAATTCTTGTTTTGATATTTCAGGATATTGATTCAAGCATTTATGCTCTTAGGCAGAGGAGGAATAGACCCTGTCTAAGAGTAGATCTAGCATAGTCAAGCGGAGTTGATCGCAACCCTAGAGATAGGATGACGAAAATCTACCGAATTAAGGTCAAACCTAATATGGGAGTCCATAGATCGAGTTAATGCAATTCTAGGGATTTTAATTAGAAAGAGATTTCAATCAATCAACCTAGGGTTAGACGTTAGTAGTCTCGAGAGAGGTATTAATATAAATTAGGGAATTCTACGGATCAAGTCAAGTGAATAAATCGTCTGGTTCAGAGTTAAAAAACAAGTGAGGTCTAGGTAGATTCTTCCTCAGGTATTGTCTCAATCAATTGGTTTTTTCCCACAAGTATTTCCTCAATTCATTCTCTTTATCTTAGCATCTTTAGCTTAATAGTTAGTTAATTTTAGGTTAAACAACAATCCATTTAATTCTTAGGTTAAATAATAAAAAGAAAGTTAGTATTAGTACTTTTGGTTCATTTGGGTTCGACAATCCGATCTTGCCATTAAACTATACTACTGTTCGATAGGTGCGATTGCCTCAAGTCGTTGTCACAGTTAGTTTTAAGCTAGATCATTTATATTATAAATTTATAAGACTCTGACACACGATCAAGTTTTTAGCGTCGTTGCCGGGGAACTGAAATATTAAGAAAGCTCAATTTTTATTACTTTAGCCATATTTTACTTTTTTTTCAATTAAATTTTATTTTTACTTTTCTAATTTTCTTTTTCTTTTTCTTTTCCTGGTAGGTACCTTTAGTTTATGACTAGAAGAAACCCGATAGGACCATTGATTTACGACAGTGATATCGAAGGTACGATTCGCAGAAATTGTAGAGAAATAAGGCGAAGCTTAAACTACATACAAGAGGAGCAAGAGAACGAAATTACTACTACCGAAGAGATGGCTGAGAATAATCCGCTACCTCCAGAGGTGGCCGAAAATCATGCTCCTCGAACTATGTATGATTATGCTAAACCTAGTTTAACAGGAGCTGAATTGAGTATTGTTAGGCCTGCCATAGCTGCTAATAATTTTGAACTGAAACCTAACACTATTTAAATGATTCAACAATTTGTTCAATTTGATGGTTTGCAGGAAAAAGACCCAAATACTCATTTAGCAAATTTTCTAGAATTCTGTGATACCTTCAAAATAAATGGCGTTTCTGATGATGCCATTCGTCTTTGGTTATTTCTTTTTCCTTTGAGGAATAAAGCTAAACAGTGGTTGAATTCTCTTCCACGAGGATCAATCACTATATGGGATCAAATGACCAAAAAATTCTTGTTAAAATATTTTTTGCCGGCCAAAACGGCCAAATTAAAGAATGATATCTCTTCTTTTGTGCAGATGGATCTAGAAACACTGTATGATGCATAGGAGAGATACAAAGATCTATTGAGAAGGTGCCCATATCATGGATTACCCTTGTGGCTACAGGTTCAAACATTTTACAACGGTGTGAACCCCAACGAGACAACTGATTGATTCAAGAATGGCGGAACCCTAAATAACAAAACTCCTAAGGCGGCCTATGAGTTTATAGAGGAAATGTCACTAAAAAACTATCAGTGACAAGTTACAAGGACAAGGCCAACAAAAATAACCGGAGTTTTCAACCTCGAAGCAGTCACCATGCTATCAAATCAGGTAGAGATGTTAAATAAAAATATTGATGGTTTGTGTGGTTTCTTACAGATACACCTAGTAATGCAATGTGATTCAAATCTAGGAGGTGTGGCAAATCCTGAGTACCCACCCTACAATCCTGGCATGGAAAGCGAATAGATAAACTATACGGGTAACAATTTCAGATCTCAAAATAACCCTTATAGTAATACTTATAATCCAGGTTGGAGGAACCACCCCAATTTCTCATGAAGTGGTCAAGGAAATCAGAGACAACAATTTCTTCCAAACTTCCAACAACAGCCCTACCCATAGGAAAAGAAACCGAACCTTGAGGAGATGTTGACAAAATTCATAACGGTGTAGAAACTCATTTCCAAAACACCGAAACAACACTTAAAAATCAACAAGCATCGATTAGAGGAATAGAGAACTAGTTAGGGCAATTCGCTAAGCTGATCTCCGAACGACCATAAGGTAGCTTGCCAAGTAACACTAAGACCAACCCAAATGAGCAACTTCAAACCATAACCACTCAGAATAGTGAAGGTTAGTAGATTCTAAACCTGAGTCAAGGAAAGAACCTGTGGTAGGTGAAGTTAAGGTTAAGGTAAGCCAAGAAAAGCCAAAATCGGTAATTAAAGAATACCAACCTCGAATACTAACCTCGAATACCATACCCCAATACGATGAAGAAAGACAACACAGACGAACAGTTCGGTAAGTTTCTTAAACTTTTAAAGAAATTACATATTAACTTACCATTTCTTGAAGCTCTTTCGCAGATGCTAGGCTCAAGGAAATTTTTAAAAGAGCTTTTAACAAACAAGCGGAAGTTAAATGAGAGTCGCATGTGGAATTAAACGCAGTGTGCTCAGCAATGTTGCAAAACAAACTACCACAAAAATTAAAAGATCCAGGGAGTTTTACAATTCCATGTTTAATTGGTAGTTTAACTATTAATAACGCATTAGCTGATTTAGGGGCAAGCATAAATGTTATGCCTTATAAAATGTTTAAACAACTAGGTCTAAGGAAATCCAAATAAACTAGGATGAGTATTCAATTAGCTGATAAGACTATACGAATTCCTAAGGGTATAATTAAAGATGTACTCGCTAAAATAGACAAATTCATATTCCCCGTAGACTTTGTTGTTTTAGATATGGATGAGGATAATACAATTCCTTTAATTTTAGGAAGGCCCTTTTTAGCAACTGCCAGATCTAAAATTGATATTAGTACAGGTGAACTCACACTTCATGTAGGTGACGAATCAATCAGTCTTTAAGCTCTCGACTCAGCTAGGACATCGAGTGACAACGATGAGAACGTAAATTCTATTGATAATCATTTGTTCAACTTTCTTTATAGGAAGCACCATAAAATCACATAACTAAGCCAAATCTTTGACCTCGTACTGATAAAGAAGAAGTTTATGATGAACGAAGGCTTCAGATTGATAAACTAGACGAGTGGAATGCACACTTCAAGGAGGAATCAAAACCACACGAAGTGAAACCGAAGGAACCCCCAGACGAGCTTATAGGAACATCAAATCACTTCAAAATAGGAGATCAAGTACTGTTAGATAAAACAGGCCCTTGAATCACCAGGTCAGACCTAAATACAAACGAAGAGACCCATTTTAAGGTACTTAGCATCTTCATATATGGCACAGTCGAGGTAAGCAATTTTGGCACTTTTATGGTAAATGCTACTCGACTCAAACTATATAATGATAGCATGAGAAAGGATTTCTCACTCTTCAAACCACCATGAATGTGCGAATGAGAGGTAAGTCTAGCTTAAGACTTTAAACGAGCACTTCTCGGAAGGCAACCCGAGTACTAACCCTATTTATTTTTATTATCTTTCTTTTAGTACCTAACTACAAACTAACCAAGTTAATAAAGTGCAGATTGTCGCACACACGGCCGTGGCCATGGCCATGTGGATACTACGAATTTCTGTACCGGCATGACAAAATAGTACGAAATAGGATGAAAAATATCTTCAAGCCACAGGCTCCGACTAAACACCACGGCCGTGCGATACAGTCGTGGCCAACACTATGTTATCAACACGGGCGTGGCGACATGAATAACAAGCGTGAGAGAAATGAATGAACCACCGCACGATCGTGTGATACGGCCGTGTGACACGACACGCCCATGAAACACGGGCATGGGGATGTACCAGAGCTGAAAATTTTATTTAAACCACCTACTCCCCTTCTCACCTAATCTTCATTCCCTTCTTCCATAACCTTTACACTCTCTTCCCTTTTCATTTCCTCCTTCTTCATTTTCCAAACTCTTGATCTACATCCATGTTGAAGAAACGGAAGGATCCTATCCCAGTCTCCCTGTGCGAGACCGATCTACATAAGTTCATGCCAGCCGCTTCATTAACTCAATAGGAAAATAACCTTTGAGTCCATTTAATCTTTCTTTTTCCTTTCTCTTCTCCTTTATTTTTTTTATCTTTATTTTTCTTATACTAAATTTAGTTTATTTTATTTTAGTTTCTTGGTTTTAGGTTCTTCAGGCTGCTTGGGAATCACACACTACGGCCTTAGAAATCACACCCACCTCGAAAAATCTAAAAATAAGGACCTTTCGGTCCATTAATCGATTTTTAGTCTTATTTCACTTTTACACTCTTTCTTTTTATTTTATTTTCTTTAAATATATAATTAGTATATTTAGAATTATTCTTATTATTTCTGGCTAAATCTTCACGAGATTCCTAATTTCTTCATCTAGCGCAGGAATTAGAGGCGCCCCCTCCAACTTATCTTTCACCTCCGAATCAAGTTTCCACACTTCCAACACAAGGAATACATCCAAAAATTTAGGAAGTTTCACTTCTCTCCCTCTCTTTTAATTTTTTTACTACATGTTATTATATATCTTTGTACATTGAGGGCAATGTACATCTTAAGTGTGGGGGGTGAAAATTTATTTAGAAAAGTTCCTAACTTTTTGCATTATTCTCAAATCCCTGAATGATATCTTGTCTTAAGTAATTTTCTAATATCACTAATTAGAATGAAATTCCTGTTGATTTATAATTTTTATTGATATATTTTAGATTAAGTCATTGATAATTATACAGTGATGATTTAAACCTTAAGATACTAGAGAATTAAGCATGATAAGTCCATTTTCAAAAATAAATTTGTTAGGTTGTCTACCTGAATCTAATTATTACCTTGAAGTTTAAAATTTACAAGGTTGTCATCAAAAACCCATAATTTTTGTGAGATTTTGAGCCTTTTAGAGCATACATTCTTTTCGTGCTCACTTTATTGATTATGAGTGTGTCAACATTGCTTTGTTATTCTAGAACTTGCTTTGATTATACATGTCGAGACCACATCCTTGATTTGATATACTGAGATGATAAAGGCACTTAGGATTTAACCCACTTACTCCACTAAAAGCCTACCCTCACAACTAACCCCTAGTGAACCCCTTTGATCCTAACAAACCTTTTATTGACTCGCCCACTAATATTAACCCAAAACCTATCTTGTATTTGTTATCACCATTCCTCTTGACTACCCTTCTATCGAGACTTGATTTGATCAGTTACCTAATTATATTATTTTAGTAGTTGAATTGATCTTATATTATGTACTTAATTTGATTTGTTCTTATAAAAAAATTTGAAGTATATTCATTATTAGTTCCGTGATTAAGTGAGCTTATACATTTAAATTCAACATCTTGAAGAAGAAGCTCGTATTCAAGTTTTCAATTGATGTAATTATTCAGGATTAGTTCATTTTTCTAGTTAGGTAAATTGTCAATTCAATCTCGATTCTAACCCTCTAATTTAGCCTTTATCCACACCTTTAACCAAGCCTCATTACAACCCTTTAAAGATCTTTTGATTTGTGTATCATCTCATTTTATAGTGGTGGAGATTTAATTTTCAGGCAAGCCTTTGGGATTAACTTTTCATGTTTGATTGTTGAGTGCTTAATTTTGAACCTTAAACACTTTGAGTGATTTGAGTGAATCTTTAGTGAGGATGTCAACTCTTGTTGATTTTGAATTAAAGGTGATTATTTAGGTAAAGGGAAACACCTATATTTTCATGCTACAAAAATTATGATTTTGATTGTTTGAATCTTTAGGACTCTTTGAGTTAAATTATCCATGTATAAATTATCTATGAATTATGATGAAACACTATTGATGAATATTATGAATTGAGAAAGTTCATTTTAATTGTGAGTTGAGAATTTTGCTTGAGGACAAGCAAAAGTTTAAGTGTGGGGGTATTTGATAAACCATAATATACACATATTTTAATCCCACATTTAGCATACTTTTGGATGATTTATCCCTTTAATTATGGAAATAGGTGCTCCTAATCCTTTATTTTCATGTTTTATACTCAAGAGAGCACCGGAGGATGAAAAGAACGAGAAACGGGCCAAAAATGGAGAAAATGGGCCAAAGTACAAAATCCACATGTCTTGGACCCCGAATCACACGGTCATGCCTCCTTAGCAATCCAATCATGACCTAGCCCCGAATCACACGGGCGTGTCCCTACCGCAGCAAAGAAGAGTTCTATTCGGATTAGGGTACTTAGAGGCAAAGAAAGACATTCCAAGAGCCTATATAAACACCCTAGAGGCCAACCTAAAAGGGGGCGTTCAGCTAGGCCAAAGAGCCAAGCCAGAGGGGATGAATTGTGGGATTCACTCGAAGAAAGCCAGTTGATTTATCTCAAGAAGATGGAATCATACTCAAGACTAAGGATCTCTCCTTCAATTCCTTCAGGGGGTTTTAGGGTTTTCTTTATGTTTTGTTTTATATTTTCTTCTGAGATGTTTTCTTTTATGATTATGAACTAAACCCCTCAAATACCTGAGGGGATGAAACCTAAGACGGATCTTGTTATTGGTTTCTGAGCTGTATGATAAATACTTGATTTGTTCTTATCTATGTATTCTTAATTCTTGTTTTGATATTTCAGGATATTGATTCAAGCATTTATGCTCTTAGGCAGAGGAGGAATAGACCCTGTCTAAGAGTAGATCTAACATAGTTAAGCGGAGTTGATTGCAACCCTAGATATAGGATGACGAAAATATGCCGGATTAGGGTCAAACCTAATATGGGAGTCCATAGATCGAATTAATGCAATTCTAAGGGTTTTAATTAGAAAGAGATTTCAATTAATCAACCTAGGGTTAGACATTAGTAGCCTCGAGAGAGGTATTAATATAAATTAGGGAATCCTACGGATCAAGTCATGTGAATAAATCGTCTGGTTCAGAGTTAAATAACAAGTGAAGTCTAGGTGGATTCTTCCTCGAGTATTGTCTCAATCAATTGGTTTTTTCCCACAAGTATTTCCCCAATTCATTCTCTTTGTCTTAGCATCTTTAGCTTAGTAGTTAGTTAATTTTAGGTTAAACAACAATTCCTTTAATTCTTAGGTTAAATAATAAAAAGAAAGTTAGTATTAGTACTTTTGGTTCCTTTGGGTTCGACAATCCGGTCTTGCCACTAAACTATACTACTGGTCGATAGGTGCGCTTGCCTCAAGTCGTTATCATAGTTAGTTTTAGGCTAGATCATTCATATTATAAATTTTTAAGACTCTAACACACGATCACTAACCCACATGTTTTGCCTGCGATATTGTTTCAATTTCCTTGTGAACGAACTCACATTGAGCTTCATAGTTCACTTTCCTTTACTTTACATCTTTACAGATAACCCACCAGGTTAGGATGTAAAATCGGCAAATCAGAGGGCTCAGCTCAGATTGAAGTTATATTAATATTTTTCATTTTTACCCATTATTATTTATAGTTCCTATTATTTATAAACTATAGTGTCTTATTTTAAATTGTGGCATGAGACTTAGTTTTGGGATTATTTAGGGCATACATAGTATATTTAGGCTATTAATGCTTGAGTTTTATTTCATTATATAATGCATGAAACATGGTTTTCATTAAATCTAAGCTAGTATCACTTTTTTTCGTTGAATTGATGAGAAATGAGTTTTTAAACGAGTAGATACAAATCAACCGGTTTTGAATTAATTATATTATTTCGTAAGAAGAGTGGTAAAACAATAAGTTTTTGAAAATACATTAAATTTTCTCTAAAGTTAAACAAATGTTTTAAAACGATTATCTTATAAACTCTACCAGCTTAGTGGGTCATTTCGGTGGCAAATATATTCTCCCAAATTCGGGTCTAACGTTTAGGCCAGGTTGGAGAGATTACAAAATTGTACATATTAAAATAAAAATATATGAAACACATGAAAAATAAAGTTTTGATTAAATAATAAATCTAAGGCTCTGTTTGTTTGCCAAGAAATATTTTCAGAAAATAATTTCGAAAATGATTCTGTAAAATATTTTCGGTTTTGGATGAATCAGTATAAAATATTTTACATTGTTTGGCGATTTCAAAATATTTTCCGGAAAAACTGCTTTTTACATATATTAATAAATTTTATATACATATTAATAAATTTTATATTTTAAATTATTTTTACATATAGTTGCTTTCTAATAAATGATGTGACAATTTTATGCTTACCAAATTTCATTATTTGCCAATTGCAATACTAATCTGGAAATATATTATCCAGAGGTGTCCAGAGAAGTTTAATGGTTAATACAAATGTGAGGTTCTTGGATTCCTATGAAGAATGTGAAATCTTGAAAGTGCTTTAATATTTTTCTTTCATATGTATTTGCATTTGGTAGTAGTAGATGGTAGATGGTAGATGGTAGATGGTAACGATGAGAAATAAACTCAATTTAGTTGTCAAAAAGGGCTACTGTGTTTCATGAAGTTAGCATTTTACAACGAACCCTCTTTGGGGCATATAATACAGATGTTTAATAATCATTTACAAATTTCTTTTCTTTCCTTTTGGGGTTGTAGATTGCATATTTTTTCCATGGCAAATATGCTCATAACCCGTAAACAAGCGATTCTTTTTCAGCATGTCCTTCATGGAAGTGTCACGGCTACTGATTCATTCTAGCCCGTGGTGATGAGAGTATATCTTGCACGATGAGCAGCTATTGCTAGTAATGGAATTGACCACTGCTTTCTCCAAATCTTTAGCTAATCCTTGTCGTACCAACAACATTATGTAACTCATTATGACAAAATCACACAGGAATGTTAAAGGCCGATTGCTCGACAGCCCGAACTCCTCTTCTGACATTTCTAGTAGGCCTTGTTGAAGTAATTCTTTTCCTTCCAATGGATGCCATCTTCTGCCACTTTCTTGTCATTCTTATAAGCTTCTTTGAGGTAATCATGCTTGCTTCCATTTGTGTTGCAGATGAAAATCTAGGAAAAAAAGAACAAAAAGGAAGTTGATTTGTATGTAATTGCTAGTACTAATCAGGGAAGGTAGTAAGTCGCTATTTATACAAGAGGAGCAAAACTCCTTGACTACTTTTGTTGGTAATTCCAAAGTGAAGCATGTAATTGCTAGTATCAAAATCTATGTTTACAACTTTGGTGCAGATTCTTTCAATGTTAGTTAACATCAATTAGGTAATTCCAAGAAAGAAATTTGGAAGATAATGAAATGTCTCATGTGCTATAGAATACTGCATTAGTACGGAATTCATGCTTTGATGCTGTGAATTGGCGAGGAAAAACTGAATCATATGGTTAACAAACTTAACTGAATCAAAAGTCAAACAAAGTTGCAGAAATACCTTGTGACTACCTTCTAAATAATCATGAAATAAATCACTGAAAATAAACCACTGAAAAAGTTGCAAAACATTGTAGCAACTCATCCATTACGAAAGAGTCTTTAAGAGGAAGCACCAACATCTAAAGACCCTACTTGTCGAAGAATTGAATCTACCTAATGTCCAAATTTCAACATTTCTTTGAATCGAGCATATTCAATTTTAACATTAATTAGTGTGAACAAAACCCAAAATGATTTCGTAAATGAGAAAAATAGATACGTAAAATAAATAATATGAAATTGATGATCCAAAATGATTCAGAAATATGAAAATTGAAAACCAAAGCCCAAAGAGTTGGAAAACTCAACAAGTTGAACAAGAGATTTTGCATGAACAAGAAAGAAGAAAGATAGATGCATGTAAAAAACCAAGAAAGCAGTGGCATCTCATTTAAACTCTAAGAAAGAAATCAAGATGTAATTTCCTAGATTCAAGAACCACAAACTATAATTTCTAAAAGGAAATAAAGACGAATGTACCTCCTTCCCTATTCACTAACTCAATAAGGGCCTCTGCGGTGCGAGGTCCTTCATACCTAGAGAAAAACTTTGATGTACTAAGCAATGTTTTGAATAAAATGTTGTCACCAATTACAAAATACAAAACATGATTCGAACTTCCTATTTTAGTTTCTATGAGTTAAATTAGACTCACTTTTTAGGTTCCAAAGAGCCTTTAGGAAACCATTGAATTGTTAGGTAGCCTTGAACACCATACTTGCTGCAAACACTCTTATGCTCATCACAATCCACCTATACACCACATCAACAAAAAGGAAAAATGGAAAAAGAATCCAATAAAAATACCAAGAAAATATTTCAATTTAGTATATTTTTCACAATCAATATTCGAAACAAAATACCTGATCAATAATAATCCATATGCTAATCTTTCCAATCAATAGAAATTGCAAGAAATACTTCATCATAGTAAAATTTTCATTATTATAAATCATTAACCTTTCCAATCAAGATGGATTTAGCCTTCTTAAGACTCTCTCCAAGCTTCTCATACTTGGGAGCTAGCTTACAAAGTGTCCACACCTGTGGTTTGAGAAAACGATTACGTTGAGAATATAACTAGCAGGAACTTAGTTCTTCTTCTTCTATAGAAGACCGATTATTCTAAATCCATAACCGATCACATAAATTTAATGTCTGTCTAAAAGGACTTATAGAAGATTCAAATTCTAGAGAAAATCAAACATTTTTTCATTTCAATTTCTGAAGGTAAGATCTAAAGATCGAACAATGAGGATCTAACGAAAAACGAGAGGGAGAGAGGAGATGGAGAAATCATTACCAAGGAGCATAAAACTCGACGAGAGTGCCTTTGTCTTGACCAACTTCCTTGTGGAAGTTTTCTTCAGTTAATCCGATAACATCGGCCGCCATTGCTGATGCCGCTAACAAGGACAAGGTTCCAAAGGTTAACCATATCTGAGATTTCTCCATATTCATTCTTTTGTTTTCCCTCTTTTTATAACTGAGCTTCCTCTTTTTATAAATTCAACAGAAAGGAAGATTATCAGTCTTGCGATATAATCTCAGAGAGAAAGATGATGAATGGATGAAGGAAAAGGAATGAAGAACGGAAGAAGGAGAAGGAGCCTTACTTGGATGAAGGAGGAACCGGAAAAGGTCCTTGACCAAACTGATTTGCAACCCAATGGGAAGGGGAAGGGGAAGGGGAAGGGAAAGGGGAGGCAGAAGGCGTCATTTTTCGGAAAATATCTTACCGAATTCAAAAGGGTAAGACATTTTCCAAAATTAGGAACTCATTTTCCCGTGTTTTGTAATTGGTTTTACTTCAGAAAAATATTTTCAGCCAAACAAACACTGGAAAAGGCTGAAAATATTTTCCGGAAAATGTTTTACCCCAAACAAACACACCCTAAAATTTTACTAATTCAATTGGTTGTGAATTTAAATCTGATTATATATTTTAAATGGTTTTATTAAAATAAAGGAGTAACTTAAATAATAGAATACATAATTTCTTTTATTGAGTTTATAATGATGGGACTTCTTTAATTTAAATACTCAATTCTGGCAACTATTCTGGCGTATACGGTAAACGTTGAAAATTACTCAATTTATATTTTTCTGGAAAACCATTAATTCCATTATAAGTGATTATAAGAGATTATCCAAAAGGAAAAGTCATTAGCATAGCAGTTTAATTAATTACGACAGGATTTAACTAAATGATTATTAGCTCAGCTGACGTGCATATGCCCACGCAACAGTTCTTTTTTTTTTTTAAGCTGGTACTTTAATGATATATATATATATATATATATATCATTTTGGTATTTAAATATTTTGGTCAATTTTATTTTTTCAAATTGATACATCCGTTAATTACATCATTAAGTCTATTAAAGAAAAATTTTAGCTTACAAAGTAGTATTTAAATTATGCTATTTTTTGAAGTTGATACTTAAATATTTTGTTGTCACAACTGGTAAATAAACTATTATTCCCACCTATTTTATAATAAAATATTATATTCATTAAAAAGATTTAAGCCAATTATAAGTTGCCAAGTCATATAAACTTTTAATTTTTTTATTCTTTTTATTTTACGTTTTTCTTTAACCTTCTCTTTCTCTCTCATCTATTTTTTTAATTCTTTCTTTATAATATATCAAGCAATGTCAACAATGTTCGAAACTCATCCTCCAAAATCAAGATGATAGCGATTAATTCCATTTTGAATTTCATCGCTTGCTTGCTTAACTTGACGAGATCAAAAAAGTTATTTTATTGATCAAAATCAATCTTTTCAAAATTAGAAGGGATTGGTTGGTCGAATTGGTTCGACTGGAAATCAACTAGGGTACTGCTTCGAAGATAAAGATTGAATCATTTTTTTAAATATTTTTTTATTTTTATGAATTTTTAATAATTCATTTGATCAAATCGAACAAATCGATTAAATCGAGAATTGGCAACTTGACCAGTTCAACCATCGGTTCGGTTTTAAAAACCTTGATTGACTAAGGATTGAACTAATAGAGGTACCAACTTGAGAAAAAAAAAAGTAATTTTGGTACCACTTATGACAAAAACATATTTAAGTGTGAAAAGGGAAAAAGGCATAGTTTAGATACTAATTTATAATTTAAGCTTCTTTTTAAATAGACTAAATGGTTTGACAAACGAGAGTTATTAACTCGAGAAAAAAGAGTTATTTAGATACTTATGACAAAAGAAAATTTTAGATATGAAGATGAAAAATGGCATAATTTAGATACCATTTTGTGGGTTAAGCTTATTATTATGGGTTAAAAAAAAAAAAAGAGTAAGATGCATATTGTGTGACACACAATAAACCAAAAGGAGGAATGAAATGCAGTGATATGTAGAGGTGTGCATGTGTGTGCATGTGCCCAAAAATTTTTGGGAATTGGTAGGCCGAGCCGCCCGGTTTAAATTTTTTATTAAAAATAAAATATAATAAATTTAATATATTTTAAAAATAAAAATTAAAATTAAAACAAAAATAAATAAATAATATAATAAATTAAATACATTTAAAAATATAATAAATCAAATACAAATAAAAATACATTTAAAAATAAATTAAATACAATTAAAATATAACAAATAAAAACAAAAAATTCATACCCGAGGCCCATTGTTTAGAAAAGCAGCCTCTTTTTGCCTAAGCCCATTTTTCATGCCTATATTTTTGCCCAAACCCTCCCACATTTCGGGAGGGCCTTCGGACCGGGCCGGGTCGCCCGGCCATGCACACCTCTAGTGATATGTCGAAGTTTGGATTGGAAAATGTTTTAAAATTAGATTTGATGAATAAGGTGTGAGTTTATTAATGTTTAATGAACTAATAATTTAAGGTTGTTGGAATGGATCAAATTCAGGGGTTTTTTATCAAAATAGGACAGAAAAAAAAATGACCGAAATGGGATGTGATCCCAATTATTTACCGAAATGGGGTGCCCAGGGTGGTCACGCTACTCCCATAGGCGGCACCACCTTGGTGTCAAGACCCTACAAAGAAACAAAGAAGAAAACTGCAAAGAAATAGAAACAAAATAAAGGTGAGGCATGCATGCAAACAAGTGGAAAGTGAAAATGGAATGGTAGAGGCGATCGACTGGAAAATGCACTGCCAGAGGCGGCACTGGGTGAAGAATGGCCTCCATAAAGGCACACAGGTGAACAATGCCTCCCATGGCGGCACACTGATGCCTGCTTGTCACCTTTTCACTGGGACCTTAAATGGTCCCTCCTCCCTCGCCCCCCACAAGGAGAAGCGAAACAAGCGAAGGAGCACGGAAGAAGAAAGAAAGAAGGAAGAAAGAAAAGAAGGAAGGAAGAAAGAAAGAAAGAAGAAAGGAAGAAGAAAGAAAGAAGGAAGAAAGAAGAAGAAAAGAAGGAAGAAGGGAAAAATTAGGAGAAAATTAGGTATAATTTTTTAAAATAATGTTTGTGTTGTTGATTTTTATTTTATTAAATTATTTTATTATATGTTAATTTTTATTTTATGACATATTTGTTGTTAGTAGTTTATAATGTAAGTAGTTTAAGTAGTTTAAGTAGTTTATAATAATTTTATTATATGTTAATTTTATTTTATGACTTAGTTTATAACTAACATTAGTAGTTTAAGTAGTAGTTAGTTAGTAAGTTAGTTAAATACTATTATGATTGGTAGGTAGTTAGAATAGAAACCCTAAAAAATATTTAATTATGTTAGTTAGTTAATAAATTATGTTAGTGTGGATTAATATGTTAGTTTTAACTCTAACATGATTTTTGTTAGTATATTGTTATTAGTTAAACTTTAATAATTAATTTAGTTAGTATATATATAAAATAATTATTATTATTATTATTGTTAGTGTAATATTGTCGTTAGTAAAAATGGTAAATGTTATTTTATTTAGTATTAATAATATTACTATTGTTAGTAATATATTATAGTTATTGTTAGTATAAAACATTAAAATAATACATAAAA